>OX632364.1:29883344-30035052 GCA_951751655.1 Ophion costatus | reverse complement strand
CCTCTTTAAGAGCTAAGCTACCGGAGATCATTTGAAAACTGTCCACAGGCCGCGCAGCTAGCCAATCAAGATGCTGCGTGCCTCGCGTGTATTTGTATATACACTTCTTTATATATATATATATATATATTCATATATACATATAATGTATCAATTATCTACGTTAATAATGTCAATTAAAAAACGGTGCAGAAAATCGCCAATTTTTTTTTTTCAAATCGGTCCTCCAAAGTTTGAATTCCAAACTTTCGTTTATTTACTTCTATAAATGGTTTTTCGTATTCGTTTTTCTCTCAAGATATAAATACACTCTTGTCACGCGCGATTTTTCTCGCCTTTTGTCCTATACTGTCCTGTACATACTCCACTTTTGTCAATTTTCGTCCCCTCTCGGCTTTCACGTTCCTCCGTTTCTCTTTTATTTGTTTTTTTTTTTTTCTTCAAATTACCGATCGCAGTCCCGTCCGATCGATGACGAAATTTTCGCGCTCGATCTCGAGTGGAGAATTTTGGAGACGATTTTGTTTTTTTTTTTTTCACAATTTTGTTCCTTTGCCCTTTTTTTCGACAATTTTATTTCCTCGCCTCGTTTTTCGAACCAATTTTTTTTTAAGCAATTTGTCTCATGGCCGAATTCACGGCGATTTTGCGTCAAACGTTACTGGGATGGAAATGAACAATTTGAGGGAGGGCTGCGAATCGAGTGGAACGAATCAACGATCGGTCAGACGAGACAGAGATAACGATCGATTTCGGGCATCGACGGTCGGAAGGAGTCTCCGAGGGGACGAACACTCGGGAACATTTTTGTTCCGCACACACACACACACACACATACAAACACACGCAGATCATCTTTTCTCTCTCACACCACTAATAAACACTTTCACCTTAGGCTTAAGTATTCCTCTTTGTTTATATCCGTAATGAGATCATCATTTGATTATTCGGTTGGGTCCTCTTTGGATCTCGTCCTTGTTCCCCTCCCCCTCCCTCGAAGCGACAAAGAAAGAAAGATGAAGAGAAAGAAAGTAAAGCGAAAAAAGAAAGCATCGTCTCTCTCCTGGCAACCCCCGTGTGTCCGGTTGGCGTTGAAGTTTGCATCCCTTTGCAACGCAACGAAAGTCCCTTTTCAATTTTTTTCATCTCGACATTTATATCGCGATCGGTAATTTTATTTTTCACACATCGATTTCGTGAATCTCCGGCTACGAGAGAAATCATTCGAGGAATTTTCGCGTCGCGCATCGGGGGGGGGGGGAACCCCCAGTGATCACTGGGAGGATCGTGATCACTGGGGAGGGGGGGGGGCATGATCACTGGGGGTGGTGGTGATCACTGGGAGGGAAAAATCGTGATCACTGGGAGGGAAAATCGTGATCACTGGGAGGGAAAAATCGTGATCACTGGGAGGGAAAAATCGTGATCACTGGGAGGGAATAATCGTGATCACTGGGAGGCAAAAATCGTGATCACTGGGAGGGAAAAATCGTGATCACTGGGAGGGAAAAATCGTGATCACTGGGAGGGAAAAATCGTGATCACTGGGAGGGAAAAATCGTGATCACTGGGAGGGAAAAATCGTGATCACTGGGAGGGAAAAATCGTGATCCCTGGGGGGAGATGAACTTTCGTTGGGATCCAACAATGCAAACTTCAGCATCATGTGTATCAGGTAATTTTCCGAAAAAAAAAAAAAACACGATGTACAATATAATTCGACAAATATCGACTTGATTTTTCGTCGCGACTCGCATTTCCGGTCGCGCAAAAGTTACGAAAAGCGACAAAACAAGAAGAAAAAAAATCAAACCTACTCTCGATCGCGAGGATCGAGCAATGTACTTTTTTGTTGCTTCATCTCGCGGTTATGTTTTTTTTTTCCACGTGGGACCGGAACTGCCGCGAGTGGCGATCGGCGATTTTTTCGCCGAGCAGGAAGACGAAGAGGAGGGGGAAAAAAATCGTCGAAAATTGACGATTTTTTGGTTCGTTTTTTTTCCTCCGCCCCTTCTCCTCGAACGAAGTCTCTCCCTCGGTGCGTCGCGGAGTTTGACACTTGCGCGCGTCCTCCGTAAAGAGCCGATTTTTTTTTTTTTTTTTTTTTTTATCTCCAAAGCCTCGCGCGACACTTGGCTTTCGTGGCTCGTCGAAAATGTCGGACCCTACTGGGCTCTCGGCTGACGGCCTCGGTGCTGCTCCGCTGCTCGCTGGTGGGGTGCGACGCCTCGGGCGTCGGGGCGAGTCCGGCGGGAGGACTCGAGGGAGGCCCCGGCTCGATGATTCATTCAACGACACGATCGACTTCTATCTCGGTCCGCAAGTATCGTGACAATGACGATTCTTGCTGCGTCTGGCCGCTCTCTATCGGAGACGCGAAACTAGTCGCCAGCCGAGATAGAGAGCGACGGTCGTCCAGAGTGTCTCGCGCAACGGGGCGGGTATTAGAAGCGAGAGAATGCTGTCGGTAGACGAGGGCGCACTGGGCGCCGTGACGCCCGGGAAACTCGCCCCGATGAACGGGAGCCTCGACTTCTCGACCTCGGCGTCCTGGAACAATGCAAATTACGATCGCACCCTTAATCATCGTCAGTCGGTAAGAGAGGGGAGGTTTTTTTTTGTTTGGTTACTGAAAGAAGAGGAGGATCGTTCGTCGCTTCGTATTGCACGTGCATGTACAGTTAAGGGGCGAGATGTAGTCGAAATTAGAAAAAAAAAAAAAAAACTATTTTTTTTTCACATTTTCTTCGAGTATGATGTTTCGAAAATATTCCCTGAAAATTTCAGATCAATCCGATTATTAGTTTCCGGGATATCCCAGAATTAGTGAAGGGGCGTCGGGTCCCCACGGCAGGTAGCGGACGGCAGCCGCAAGCAACCGGTTTCGATCGAAAAACTTTAAACGCGTTTTTCTCGAAACTATGTTTTTCGAGTCGGTGACCACTGTGATTCGAAAACCACTCGATGGATTTTGATAAAATTTGGTGTGCTTATTGATAACATTAAAAACTAGTCCTTAATCGAAGGATTTTCATTTTTGTTGATAATTTCTATTTTTTTAACAATAAACGAGCGATTTTTTGGTCGAAAATCGAAAGTTATATGTCGAAAGCTGCAATTTTGTTAATTTTTGGAAAAAAAGCTTCCATTAAGGACTAGATTTATTATTAAACTAATGATTTTTTTTTTTGGTTTTCTTATTTCAGATGATCCAGTAAAATTTTATGATGGTCACCGCAAAGCACTACATGCCAAAGGGGGTTCGACAAAGATGGCGATATTTTTATAAATAATCAATATTTTATGAATTATAAATATTAATAGGTTGAGGCGTCAAACGTCATAAGTACTAATACTATAAAATTTCTGAAAAAAGCCTCAAGCTTTTAGAATTTGTATTACATATTTTTTAAATATCTACGTTTAGGTACCTTATAAATACATGCACCTATGATGAGAGACCAAGGAAGAGAATCTTTTGTTATTTTGATTTTAATTACTGGTTTGTTTTTCAATTTTACCGAGCATTATTTTTTATTTTTTGGTACAGTAAAGAAGTACAGCATCTTCCTCATAAAAAACGAAATATAATTTACCGACGAATAAATGCGAATGTTAGTTTGGCTTTAAATTTCCACGAATAAATGAACTTTGAGAATAATAGGACTGTCAGGCGGAGAATAATATTCCGGAAATGTCAAATTTGTCGTAGGGACAAAAGCGAGAACGATCATCAAGAGTGTACTATACACGAGTGTATGGAATCGAGTCGGATTGGAGCAATTAATACCGAGGGTTGTATACTTTGTGCCCTAGAGATTCAAGGGTGTCGGAGAGGAAACATCCAACGATCTGCGAGCCCACAAGAATATACTCTCTCGTGCGCTCGACTTCCGATTCCCGTTTCTTTCTTAATTCGTGAGGAGAGCCTCTGTAATAATAAACGCGGAAAAGTCCAATCTCCGCCCTTTATGTATACGACATATATATATATATATATATATATATATATATATATATATACACAACAGGGAAGAATATAATAAGAATTTTGGGGTGGGGTGTATCCGATCGCAGTTTTCTTAACGCGAGAAAACGCAGCACATGATGGTCCCCTTTTCCTCGGCCTTTTTTGCCCTCCAATGATATATATATAGAGGGTGGCTCGAAAAGTGACGCCCAAAAGGGAAAAAATCATTTTTTTCTTTCTCTCGTTTGTGTATGTACTTTCCTCGCGATTTTTTTACATGTCTTATTGCCAAAAAGTGAACTGTTAAGAAATAAATAAACCAACTGAACACTAACATTGTCTTAGATTTCGATCAAAAGTTTAAAGGATAGGTTTCGGAGGATCAATTACTTCAGATCATAAAATAAATATACATTTACTAGTCCGAATGACTCCTAATGGCTTTTAACGGAATGAACTTTCGTGATTTTATTCTGGGTAACCGTGTGCAGGTTAATGTTTTTTTTTATGAACAAATATGGTATTACGTATCTTTTAGAATTTTTGTATAAAAAAATATGTATAAATATGATGCTCGAGAACAAATCACCCGTAATAAAATAATCGGACGAATTTTTTTTTGCATGAAATTATCTACCGCTTGACCGAAGGATTTAATGAAATATCGATTTTTGAAGAAAAAAAAATGGCCCTAGTGCAAAGTGAAAGTACTGATTTCGAGTGAAAACGCTCTATTTTCGTTGATTCGTTAAAAAAAACTGTGCAACAAAAAAAGACTCCTTTGTTCGAGCACAGCTTTTCGATATCTTAAAAAGCTTGTAAAATTAGAACTTGATTTTGAAAAAATCAATTTGGAAAAATACTAACTCCTTCAATTTTGAACGGAGCGAATTGGAGTTTTCGGAGAATATTTTTCCAACGTTATGTTCTGAGATTCCTTCGAAAACCAAAATTTGATATTTTCGAAAATTTTCAATCAGCTCGCCCTTGAAAGATTCCAAGAGTAAAGTACACGAACAAAAGAGAAAAAAAATCTATGCTAGGGAAAAAATTAAAAGAAAACCCGTTTTTTTTCCTCGAAAACCAAAAATCGATATTTTCGAAAATGTTCAATCAGCTCGCCCTTAAAAATTTCTAAGGGAAACACAAACCACATAAACAAAAGAGAGAGAAAAAACCCATGATAGGAAGAAATTCGAAAGAATGGTTTATTTCTACAAAATCATTGATAGGTATTGATTATACGAGACATGTCGATTTTCCTTTCGAACGTCACTTTTCGGGCCACCCTGTATGACGATTCGATTGCCCGTGGCGAGCCCGTCGTACCAACAATCGCGACGAGAGAAGAGATTATCGGGCGTGCGGAAGAATATCCACGAAGGGACATTAAGGGGGGGGGGGTGAGAGAAGAGCAGAGACGCGAGAGGGAAGAAAAAGAGAAGAGAAAAAAAAAGGAAAAACACGTCACATTAAGAGAGAATTATGGCGGATCGCGAAGATAGGGAGAGCCGAGGATGAAAGTGTTCCTCTCTCGTTGTCAATTAATTGTGTCTCTCTCGCCTCCGCGCCAGAACTCTGTATACCGATGTAGGTATATATGGGACAATCGCGTGGACACGTATTTCTTCTTTTCGAATGGTCTTCCTCCAGTGTACGTATACACGCACTTGTGGACACCCTTATAAATATAAATCTTGCGGAGTGCATCGAGCACGCTCCGGTGATCGTAATATCTCTCCTTATCAATAATAGAATATGGTCCCAGGAGAGACAGAGAGCGAGCAATAAAAATGATTTGCTTCTCTTCATTTCCGTTTCGTTTTCCTTGATCCTCGATTCTCATTTGCATTGCCTCCATAAAACAACAACAAGAAAATAACACTTCTTTTTTTCGATAAGACAAGAAATTTTCGACATTTCTGTATAAAGAAAAAGGGATATTCAATATCGAGACACATTTTATTTCTATATAAAAAAGAAAAACCGAGTATTTTCAGAGAATTCGTTGAGGGGGAAGATACATTTAGGCGAGGAAGTTTTTTTTACGATTTTCGTGATTTCTTTTTAAAGGAAAAATTTATACAACATTTTCGGGATTCCGGATATACTTATTACTACTTTTGACTATTATATGGTATTTTTTTATTCATCTAAAAAATGCCATACCTCCGCCATTTTGATAGATAAATAAAAATAAATAAAAAATGCCATGTAACGGTTGAAAGTAGTACCAAAACATCCTCTGAGTCTAAAAAATAGTGACGAAACTTTTCCTCAAAAAAAAACTAAAAATCAGCCATTTTTTATTTATCCAAAAAATGCGATACCTCCTCTATTTTGATAGTTCGACAAAAATAAAAAATAAATGCCATGCAACGTCCACAAGTAGTAGGAAAACATGCTCCAAGTCTAAAAAATAGTGAAACAACTTTTCCTCAAAAAAAAAAAAAAATTTATAAAAATCAGCAATTTTTTTCTCGCCTAAAGCCATCTCGCCCTTAAAAAAAACAGAAAAATCGACCCTGAAGCAGTCGACGATAACGAGGAATAATATCGTGCGTGACGCTCCGATAAAAATGAATCCATCTCTTCAACAAAATAACAAATCGCTGTAGGTGAGTTCAATGTTCGCAAGGCAACTTTTTTATCGATAATATTTCATAAGCTAACCTCTTCGACGTTTCCCTTCCAATTGCCGACAAAAGTTCGTGCCAAAACGTTTGAGGGCGTTTTTTCCCTAAAAACTTATTCGTCCCAGTGTACCAATGCGAATCGACTCTACGGAATATCGAAAAGAAAGTTGCGGAAAAGTTGCCTCGTGTACTTTGCATCCAGCGAGAGAGGCAACGATCTCGTCTTGACAAACGCCAGCAGCGGGAGTTCGCCAGGAGCTTGTAAACTTCGCCAAGTTTACTCCAACTGTATTGGCAATGCCGGAAAAGCGATGCAGGCTTTTGCAACGGGGGAAAGAAAAAAAAGTAGCGATGCAAAAAAAAATTATAATAGACGAAGAAAGATGGCGAGATTGACGGAGATAAATGAGAGAGAGAGAGAGAGAGAGAGAGAGAGAGAGAGAGAGAGAGAGAGAGCCAAAGAAAGAGAGACAAGCCATCGTCTGAGATAATTGGAGATAATTTTCTCGGGCAGTAGCCAACGCAAGGCTCGTGCCAACGTTGCAGAGCCATGACCACTTAACTTTCACGTTTTGTTCACGAGTTCCCTACTATGCTCCATATATACATGCAAAAGATAGAATTATACATAACACACATATACATGTATACATGAATAGTTATATATATATATATAACTATTCTACTATATATATAATATATATATATATATTATATATGTATGTATGTATATATATGTATATGTATATTAATCTTGTCTGCCACTTGATCGTCGTGACATGCTCGCTTGCCCAGCTTGCAGATACGCATGTAAATGTCGAATAAATGCGATAATAGATGTAACGTTTGGTAAATTAATAAATTACGTAAATATACAAGTGCGCAAGAACAAAAAAAAAAAACACGTGTAAAAAAAGGAGTAAAAAGAACCTGCCAAAAATGCATCGCACCATTCGACTTATAACTCCTATACCACTGGGAATGAAATCTAATTTTCACCTCAGTTTTTACGGTGTTGAAGTGTGAATAGTTGGAATGCAACGAAATGTTTTTATATTTTCCGTTTTGCTCCGTTTTTATTATCATCGGCAATTATTCTCGATAGATTCAGCTTGTAGGTCTTTAATAAAAATAAAAAATCAAAGTTTACCGTAGCTTCGTCCGGTCAATGAAAATTGGCAATTGGAAAAACAAACTAAGTTCGTTGCGTTCCAACGGCGCAAACGTCAATGTGATGTTGAAGTTTGCACCGTTGAAATGCAGCGAAAATTCATTATTTTTCAATTTCTTCATTTTTCTTGATATCTAAATCCTTGTTCCAAATTTGGGTCACGGAATTCGAATGAGGATCTTTAGAAAAGTTTGTGATTTTCGTAGGCCAAAAAAAAAATTGGGCAATACGAAGAAAAAAAAAGTTTCTTACAAAAATAACTTTCGATAAATGCGATCGTTTCTCATTCTGATGAAGAGCAGGTAGTGCGTCAAATGAAAAAGAAGCAGTGAAAACACGAAGGGCAATGATGAAGAATAATTTGTTTGAAAGGTGAGAGCGTAAAAGCAAGCTAGTTTTATTTCATCGAATGGATACGCGACCGTGTCTCGTCCGGGTGAGTCACACTGGATCAACGATTAGAATTATTATTTCCAGTATTGTTGTTATTATTATTATTATCGTCACGATCATTGTTTTGTCGACGAATCACAGGACTTGCCGGGACAGAGATTATATGTGTCAGAGCCTCTACACGTGACAATGTATAAAACAGAGGGAATCGATCGCAAAGTGCGATTATATACGTATGGACGTGGATAATAAATAATAACGCGGATAACTCGGGTTAGAAATTATTTGCTCAGCTGCATTCGCGTATATGGGGAATTCCGGCAATATATATATATATATATATGAGGTATTCCACGTGAATCCGGTGGACTTTTTCCCTGACCCTCGCTAATTCGATTTATTTTTTTTTATCTGATTCCATTGACCCTAAAAGACGCCCTGATTTTTTTACATTTTTCGGAACGACCCTTGGTCAATGTTTTTTAATTTTTTTCCGAAAAAAAACGCCCCGACTAAAAAATCTGAAAAAATTCCCAAAAATGCGTGATTATATGAAAAAAATTGCATTAGCATTCAATTTCATTAGTACAATTTCATTCAATTTCATTAGTACGATTTTTTTGTTAGCAGTCAAAAAGGTCTGGTATTAATTTCAATTAAAGTCGTATTCAGCACAGAAAAAATCATACTTCCACTGCGGTAATAGCTTGACATTTTTTATATATAATCACGCATTTTTGGGAATTTTTTCAGATTTTTAAATCGGGGTGTTTTTTACGGCAAAAAAAATGTTTTGACTAAGGGTTGTTTCGAAAAATGTAAAAAAAAATCAAGGTGTCTTTTAGAGTCAATGGAATCAGATTAAAAAAATTAATAGAATCGGCGGGGGTCAGGGAAACAGGCCACCGGATTCACGTGGAATACCTCATATATGTATTTCCGGAATTAAGGGGGTGACAGGTCACCTCGTTAGGAACATATCTAACCTAGCGTACCTTAGTCCAAAGTCTAAGGACCTCGATTTATCACGGTACGTATGATTAAGAAAAAAAAATCTGAAAAAAAGAGTTAGTACGTAATTTTGGGAAATTTTTCAAAAATCATACCATGATAATACGAAATTCTTAGACTTTGGACTAAGGTAAACAAGGTTAGATATGTTCCTAACGAGGTGGAGGCTGGAGAAAAAAAGCTCGGGGCTGCTTGTTTCTCTGTCGCGGACACGAGCTAAAAACGGATCTTTGTGCGATTTCACGATATTAGAAGCAACCCCCCCCCCCTGCCGTTCCTCCCGCGGGCAATGGCCAATTACGCAAACATAAATGGTAATAATTAGACGGGCCTTTCAGACAGCAAACGAGGTATCGAATCTCCAAAGAAACTCCGCGACCCTCCGCGTCACGAGTCACAGTGGGGTAAGAATCCCCCGAGTTCATACAGAAACGTGGGGCAAAGGGCGATGGGAAGAGGGCACGCGGTAAGATTGTCCGAAGGACGATGGAAACAAATTTGCCGATTTTCATGATTTTTTAAAAATAGGGAATATTTCTTTACCATTTTTGAGACTTAGGGTACGTTTTACTACTACTTTTGGCAGTTAAATGGTATTTTTCAAATTAATTAATCATAAAAAATGGCGGAGGTATGGCGCGGTCTTCTAAACCGCATTTTCAAAACTGACGTGACGTATATCTGAAAAACTAATAGACCGATTCTGACGAAATTTGGTACGAATCTTTGTATCCTTATTGTGTAAAACACGAACCTCCTTTTTTTTTTAAATATAAAAAAAGTATTGTTTTATGGCAAAATGTAGCCATCTTTTTTTGGAAAATTCAATATTTTTGTTTCAAAGCGTACCATTTCCTCGATTTCCAACATTTCTCATTTTTTCTTGGTTCATATTCTACCTACGAGTGTTGACGAAAAAAAGATTATCATTGGATTTTTTTTTCAGATTAATCCCTCCGACGCTACATGTCACGGCGTCTGACAACATCCGCCGCAACCCGCTCAAAAGACCGTGCCATACCTGCGCCCTTTTTAACGATTAACGAAAAACAAAAATACCACGCAACACCCAAAACTAGTAATAAAACATACCCTGAGTCTCAAAAACGACAAAAACATCGAGTCTTAAAAAAAAAACTTGAAAGTTAGCAATTTTTTCCTCGCCCAAAGATATCTCCCCCTCACATCCAAACAAGAAGAACAAGAAGGTGAGGAAAAAAGAAATCTCGAGATCCTTTTGAAGCCCTCGTAGGAGTCGAGTGAAGCTCACCCAACTCCTCTCGGCCACCACGCCAGGGGGAAGTGGGTTGAAACGCGAGATTCTCTCCAACAGGGTGTTCGTCGCGCTCCCCAAAGATGAGTACGTCACTGTGTGACACGAGGATTAAGGGTGAGACGTGTAAAGAGAAAAGAGGCCGAAAGGGCGAAAGACAAAAATTAAAAAAAAAAGAAAGAAGCGCTATAAGCAAAGGAAGTGCGGAGTGGAAAGTTTGATCGCACCAGGAAGGGTGTACCTATATATTTGTTCCTTTATCGTATCTCGATAAGTCGATACATATTTGATCGGCCAACGGGGACTTCGAGGGGCACCGAAAAATAAAAGGAAAAGAAAAAAGAGCGTGAAACGATGAATTGTGGGATATGAGAAGGACTTGGGGGGCGTGAACGTCAGGACGAAAGATCAAGAAGGGTCGATGGAATTAAATGTATATATATATATATATATACGTCATAGTCACCCCCAGGATCAAGACTACAGCTTGGATGGAAACTGCCATGACTACTCTGTTAGACAATACGGGGAGATCAGCCGACGATCTACTTCACCAAGCTCCACTAAATATACAGGGTCATGCAAAATAAGTCATCAAGGGGTGGACCATTTTCCACGATCTTACTAGGAAACAGAATGAATGACGTTGACGTTCGATCAAGCCGATTCAAGCCACGAACCCGAACACACTCAAACTCAATATTCTTTTCGCATATTCCAGCAACGAAAATCACGCAACTTTTTCTAGGATTTTTATTCAGCGATCTACGACGTAAACCAAAAAAATTTGATTTTCGATCATAATGAAAGTGATAAATTAAAAAGAATTTTCGTTGCATTCCAAGGATGCAAACTTTAATGCGATATTGGACGACCTTTATTTCTATTCGAAAGCGTAAATATGACAATCGTGCCGGGCACATAGAAATCGACTGCTCAATACAATCACATTGAAGTTTGCATGGTTGCAGTGCAACGATTTTATTTTTAATTTCTTTATTATTATTATTATGCGAAAGTTTTTTTTGCACATCGAGATCGTGAACGTCTATCAAGGATGGGGACAAACGTTGAAGTGATTTTCATGGTCTGAATCGGCAGGAAAAAAATCACGAGCAATAAAAATGATTGGTATCTGTCGTATCCCAACGATGCAACGTTTCAGATCATGGAACATGCTGGAAGAATGATCTTGAAGTTTGCAGCATTGGAAGGCAACGAAAATAAATTCCTATTAATTGTTCGCATTCTTATTATTTTTACGTATTCTTATTCGAAATTTACGACGTCAATTTGCAAAAAAGTAGGCTTTAAATCCGGATAAAAGTACAGAAATGGAAAATCAACAAAAGAATCGTTGCACTCCAACGATGCAAACTTCATCGTCATCCGGAAGAGAAAAATTGTTGGTTAATTTGGTCGATTGGAGGACTATCCAAGATATCGTTGAAAATGCAAACAGATTTGCATTGAGAACAATATTACCGAGGAAGGATATCTCAAAGGAAAATATGGACTTAAGGTATGCAAATGTAAAAAAGATGACATTGGGAAGAAGACGCAGGTAAAGGGCTAAAGATTCCAAATGACACCTAAAAAGAGGCAAAAATTCTAAAGCACTTAAAAAGTGGTCAAAGATTCGAAATATTTTTTGTTTTTGTTTCTCTATCTCTATCTCTCTGTCTCTTTACTCTACAAAATCATACGATTCGAAAAAAAATCATTTTAACGGCATACCGATTATCTAAACTTTAATAACTGTGATTTTGAATGGCCATTTAGATGTAAAGCGTATCCTGAGATTGACGATTTATTTTGAGTGAGCCTGTACATTGCAGGAGACAGAGAGGCCCGAGACGAGGCGATTCTCACGGAGCACGTCGAGATCCGATATTTATTGCGGACATGGGGTGTGTTGTGTAGCGCTGTTCTCCATCGCACTGAGGAAGTGGGGCTGTTACAACTAAATTCGCGTTTATGGGCATCGAGCTTTCGCGCCTCTTCACCCACGCCCGTGTTCTCCTAAGCGATATACATTATACAGGGTGATCGGAAAAGTGACGTCCGTAAGAAAAATCAAGATGCCTCGTATCACCCTAGCCAAACCACCCCCATGTTATACGAACTTTTTTTTAGTTTCTGAGGAAAAACATTTTTTCTTCTTTTTCTTTATTTTATGTAGGTTCCTCGCGTTTTAGTTTTTACTTGTGTTACCTTTTATGTCTATTTGCCTCGCTTTTTTACTCGTGTTGTTTTTTGTGTGCTTAGTGATTTTTTCTTTATAGTTTTGTTATCTTTTATGTCTATTTACCTTGCTTTTTTTTTTACTTGTGTTGTTTTTTGTGTACTCTCTTAGCATTTTTTTCCCTAATTGCGTTATCTTTTTCGCGTATTTTCCTAGCGATTTTTCTTTCCCACTTGTGTTATATCTTTTTCGTGCATTTTTATCGCAATTTTTTTTTTTTTAATCGTGTTTTCATCACGAACGTGCACTGTTAAACGTTAAACGAACGACGGACTAAACACTAACGCAAATCCCCAAGATTTTGTTAAAAATAGAAAAAATAGGGTTAAAGAGATCAGTCATTAAAGACGGGGTTGAACTTTGCATTGTTTGAGCGCAGTGAAAGTTCATTTTTCTTCGCCAATTTAGGGTACGAAAATCATCCAAACGATTTTAATTGTCTTCACTAGATACCCTCGAACTTGATCTATCAAAGAATAATAGATTACGATAAAAATGAAAAAATAAAATAAAAAATAAAATAAACATGGAAAAGAAAATAGGGAAGAACCTTCGTTGCGTTCCAACGATGCAAATTTCAACGCCTTCACTAGAGTTCACGGCATAAAAAAATACTCATACCACTATAAATGACTGAATTGTTTTTAAAAACTTTTAAGAGCCAAGCACATGCACGAAAGAAAAAAAGTAAATAAAAACCTATGCTGCGGAAAAACTCGTAAAAAAAAAGCTCGAAAAAATGTTTTTTTTTCTCGGAACGTAAAAAAGAACCAGTAGAAAGTGTATGGGAGATTCTAGATCCGCCTTTTTGGACATCACTTTCCGGGCCACCCTGTATATGTGTATACGTCATACATCTTCGTGTGTGTACAGGCTCAAAGATCGAGACGTACGTGCGTGTGCGCAATGAAATACGGACTCGGCAATAAACGAGAAAGTTTGTGCATCGCCGGGAAAATGTGTGGCGCGTATAGAAGTGATACGGGTAAACCACGAAATCGTGGGATAGAGCAAAAGATGCCCATGGGTTCAAACGCCGTGAATCATTCTCGTATGCTCCCTTGAACGAGAAATTATCCACTCTCTCTCTCTCTCTCTCTCTCTCTCTCTCTCTCTCTCTCTCTCTCTCTCTCTCTCTCTCTCTCTCTCTCTCTTTCGCTCTCCTGTCGTATACGGCGATTTTATCGCGGCCGATGATCGATGGCAAGGATAAGTAAAAACGAGGAGGGAGGAGACATCGAGAGTGAGTTATCGTACGAGAGCCGCTCAAATTAAAATGCCACGAGATACGTTTTACTCGACGTTACGCGGAGACGGATTGTTATTGCGAATGCGAAAGGCATCGATCGAATGATTGATAAACTAATTTCTCAATATCAGTCAATTTAAAAATATTAAAGTGAATAAATGTTGTATTTATCTAGTGCGAAATATTTATTTGCAACAAGAACAATATTTTATTCATTTATTCTAAAAAAATTCTTTGTAATTGAATCAATATTATATTTATTTAATTTCGAAGATTTCATCGAAATTCAGTCAATATTATAATCGTATCATTTAAAATATTCATTTGCAATTAAATCAACGAGGGACGAATGTTCTACTCGCTGTCGTTTGCATCGTTGCAATGCAACGATTTTTTCAAAATTTATTTTTCTCGACATTCAAAACCGTTTTTTGCCTCTCGAATCCGTAAATCTCTGAAGAGTATGAGGGTGGTTGAGAAAAAAAATTCATTCTCTTCGCGTTACTCAACGGAAAATGTCACTACGTCATGGAAAAGTAATTCGTATAAAATTTGAGAGGTCTAAACATTTTTTTAGGTAGTGGTCAAACGACTTTTAATTCTTTTTTTTCTCGATTTTCCGTCAATTTTTTTCTTCATTTATTTTCTTACTCCAAAACCACATATTACTCCAAAAAACACGCATACTTGTCGGACGTTCAGTGATGTAAACACCGTGGTCTTGTTCACCAAACGGTTGATACAATTTTCACAACCTAATTACATATATTGATCCTTAATCTGCAAATACAAATTGTTTATGGTAGCAAAAACTATATTTAAACAAAAATTGTGTATTGTTACAGAAAAAATTTCATCGAGACTTACATTGGATCACGCACCAATATTTGCTGCATCGAGATAAAAAAAAATGAATGCTCCGATAATCATTTTAAAAAAAACATGAAAAAGGCGTTAGAGCACCAACTAAAAAATTATTTAGAATCCTCAAATTTGGCAAAACTTTCTTTTTCTTAACATACTTCAATTTTCCGTTGAGAAAATAGATCGATTTTTTTTAACTCTCCAATGAGTATAAATCAAGACCTTCCAACAATTTTGTAGCCTAAATCAGCCGAAAACAACTTTTTTAATAAAGAAGAATTATTTTTCCGCGCGTTCCACGGTTGCAAGCTTCCATATCGTTAATGCTGCCACCCTGTCACTTGTTAGCAGCCCAAGAAACGATAAATCCAAAATAAACACAAACCGAAGCCCATGTACGTTCAACATTACGAAAATGTCCATAGTCCAAGGTTGGCAAATGAAAATTTCTTGTCCCGCCGTGCCAAACAAGATACACGAAACGAGTAGAGTCGGAAACAGCTGTGGTCATTTTGCTCGACGCATGGGAAGACATAAAAAGTAATGTTTTCGCTCAAAGTGAGAAGTTTGTTGGCCTGAGGAACGGCGGTGGGGGGGGGGGGGGGGGGTGAAATTAGCCGGGAGTGAAATTGCAGAGACCGAGAATTCCGGGTCCGACGAAACATAATTTCATATACAAATATATACATGTGTATATCGTATTCCGAATTGCGGTAATGTTGTCCGGTAGGAAGACCCGCATCACCCAGACTCGAAGTAATAAAGGCGTAAAGTAAACATTTTCATAAAGGTTAATATGCACTGGAGTACATAACAAAATGTACGTATAACGTTATATACACATTTTCGTATCCCAATATATATATACACATAAACAGGGTGCCCTGTTATGAATGGATAATCCTGCCACTGTCGACAGGTCAAATCATATCCTTCTATATCCTGGAATTTTGGTTTAGTAAAAGTCCCATGGTATTCGAAATTTAGGGCTTTATGTTATTTTTCGAAAAAAATAATCGGCTTTTGATTTTTCGCATGCAATTTCTACAAATAAATAAATAAATAAATAAATAAATATATATATATATTTATTTATTTATTTGCAGAAATGGCATGCGAAAAATCAAAAGCCGATTATTTTTTAGTAAAAGTCCCAAGGTTTTCGAAATTTAGGGCTTTATGTTATTTTTCGAAAAAAATAATCGGCTTTTGATTTTTCGCATGCCATTTCTGCAAATAAATAAATATATATATATATATATATATATATATATATATATATATATATATATATATATATTTATTTATTTAATTATTTATTTGTAGAAATGGCATGCGAAAAATCAAAAGCCGATTATTTTTTTCGAAAAATAACATAAAGCCCTAAATATATATATAACATAAAGCCTAATATATATATATGCATATATGTATATATATGTAAAAAGTCAGTACAAGTTGGTTGTTGAGTGCAGAGTTTCGGAGAGTGAAAATTCGCAAAGTTCTGTTCAGTGGCTTGTTCCGGTGGCTGTATAAACGAGGACGGCGTCCTGGGATTCGTTATAAAGGATACGAGGGATGGCATACAGACTTTGCATACTTACATGTCGGGTGTCGCCGACGCTCGTTTGCGTCGGCAATCTAATTCTAAATTCACTCGCGGTTCCTACTGTAAAGGTGTCGTAGAGACAATTTCGGGAGACTGCATCTCGTTTCGGTTACCACACAATTATGATAGTAAAGTTTCTGACATTGAGGTACAATGGAAATTAATTCTTTTTTATTTAATTTTAATTCTTTTTAATTGTTCAATTTTTCTCGGGCCCTTCTGAGACTGTGGAAATCGCTGAAACGATTTTACGTGGTCTTGTTAGAGATTTGCGACCTCAAATTAAAAATTAAAAAAAAAAAACAGACTTTGGACAGTAATGAAAATAATGAAAGGAAAAAACGAACGAAAAAATCGTTGCATTCGAACGATGCGAAATTCAATGTCATTTACAGTTTATATAAATATATAGGAATGTCCCTTTCGTATAAATAAATTTCACTGATTGAATGAACGAGTTGTCCAATTGACCGGAACAATTGGGGTTAAAATGTATCTCCGAAAGTTTAATCAATTAATCAATTAGCCGATGAAGGAATTAATGGTGAGAAATTCGTTAAATTAATTATGTATGAGAAAATGAATGAAGAAATTGATTATGAGAAAGTTCGTAAAGCAATTTAAGGGGTCAGGCTACTGTGAACATTATAAAAAATCGTCCGTCGCTTGAGGCAATTCAAATTGAAGAAAAAGTGCCAACATGCGGTGCAGAAATTGCAGATTGAAGCTAAACTTATTATTCCAACGAAACAACTGCTGGTGGAACTTTAACCCTACGTTGACACACTGGGTCATTTTGACCCGGATGAATCTTTAGTAAAATGCTCACTTTCCCAAAATTGAAAATTTTGAATATTTTTTTCCAAACGACGTAGTTTGATATTTTCCAAACGTTTCATTATGCAGATATATTGAGTTTGTTTGGGTTCATACCAAGTGTTGCACAGTTATGCTTTGCACAATAATCTAGTACTTGTCGAGCCGTTTTTTCGATACCTGGCACAGTTTTTTTCTCATCCTAAATACTGAACAATTTTGAAGCGAAAAATCGCCTATTTTATTCCCATGACTGCCATGACCCAAAAAAAAAAAATTTTAAATTCCAACTCGATAATTACTAGTCTTATCCGTCCACTTTGAGAAACAAATATTTTTATTTCGTTAAAAATGTCAAAAACACTTCCTAGAAAAACGACCATAACTTTTTCACCGTTTTCAACTGTTTAAACCAAATTTTCGCACAATGTAGATCAAATGTCACACATTAAAACGTATATCACGGTTGTTCACTAAATTTCAGTTTTATACACAAAAAAAAAAATCTTAAGGATGATGAGTCCCTATGAAACATGTTAATGTTAATTGTTCAATAAATAGCTTCTTAATCGTCATGAAATTTTTACACGACCTCCTGAATACTTCATGTAAAAAAATACCAAATTTTCAGAATTCTATCATCATTACCTCAACCTCCTTAAGGGTTGAAATAAAAAATGATAAAAAAATTCTGAAAATTTGGTATGTTTTTGTATAAAGTATTTAAGAGGTCGTGTTAAAATTTCACGACGATTAGGAAGCTCGTTATTAAAAAATTAACATTTTGTTAAGAACAATTTTTAAAAGAAATAAAAAAAAATTTGTCAATAAACTTCGTTTTGTTTCCGTTGCTTTCAGTATATTGTAGATATTATAAAATTGAGAGGTCAAAAAAAAAACTTATTGCAAAGTTACATCAGTTTCCATAAAACAACATTTAATTTGTGAATGTTAATTGTTCAATAACGAGCTTCCTAATTGTCGTGAAATTTTTACACGACCTCTAAAATACTTCATACAAAAACATACCAAATTTTCAGAATTTTATCATCAATTGCGATTTAGGACTCAACATCCTTAAGCATGACCTTACTTTTGTCGTCTTGGGTGTATGCAGGCCCTTGAGAAAAACCTCCCCAAAAGCCCCTCAATAAAGAAAAAACAAATGTTTATCAACGTCCAAAAAAAAAAAAAAATATTCCAACGCGAATGACAAATATATTCGGGGGAAAAAAAATACACGTATTTTCGAAAAATCCAAAAATCACTCAAGCCGGGAAAATTCTTACCTTTGTCTTGGATGCGTGAAAGTCATCGGCGATGTTTCTGAGATTGGCGCCGACGCTCGCCCACTCCTGCTCGCTCATTGACGCGCCGAGATGTCCGCACGAGGATCCCCGGACGTTCGTCGTCTCGTTTCTGCCCTTCTCGAGTGCGGAGCCCTCGGACGTGAGTCTTCGTCTTCGCGGCCGTGGCCTCGGGCTCGGCACGGGCGGGCTGAATTCGGGAAATTGAAAAGCCGCGTCGCGGGTCGGGCTGCTCGGTGCGGATACGGTGACTTGGGGTGCCGCGGGTGGCAATTGCTCGACCGCCGAGAGCACCAGATCCGGCAGTGGAAGCCTCGAGAGATCCGAGTCGACGAGGACCACCGGATGCTCCCGACTTCCCGGCACGTCGCCCGTACGACGTGGCAAACGATCTGAAGTCAGATTACCGAGGTGCGAACGTTACTACGAATCCAACCTTCGGTTTCGAAATTTTTTCATGATTTTGACGAATACTTTAAGGGGTTACCCCCACTTGCGATTTTGAAAAAATCGATTTTTTTTTATTGCATTTTTTTGAAGCATAAGTATCTGAGAATATGTCCTGAAAATTTCAAGTCGATCCAACAATATTGACTGAGATATGAGCGTTGAAAGAGAAGAATCCGTTGTGTAAACGACCGGCTAATTGAAACTTTGAACGCGTTTTTCTCAAAATGGCATATCTGAAGTTGGTGACCAGGATTACTCGAACACTAATGAACCGATCTTCTTGAAATTTTGCAGGCTTATTTAATACATAAAAATGTAGTGTTTAATCGTTCGATTTTTTTTTTCGAAAAAAAAAATGGCCGTTTCATAGCCAAAAAACGGCCGTTTTTTTCGTTAAAATCGAACCATTAACTTTGACTGTCCGCCATTTTGTGAAAAATGAATATTTTTTAAAATCCTTCGATTAAAGACTAGTTTATACTTATATTTGACTAAATCCATCCGCATTTTTTTTTCAGATGATCCACTTCGCCGCAATGTTGGTCACCGCAAACCGTGTATATAAAAACATTATTTCATTGACGGCCATTTGCCACTAAGCAATGTAATATTTTTCAATAAAAAAATTACTGAAAGTTCTTCAAGATGTGTTCTTTAAGATGGTATATTGATCGATTAAAAAAGTTTTGTAGTTTTCTTTAAGAAAAATCATGAAAAAGGCCTTTTTTGCGCTACAAGTGGGGAACGCCTTGATGCGCCTATTGCCAAAATTTGACCTATTTTGAACGTTCAGTTTTTTCTCAATAAAACTGCTAAGTCGAGCACTTTGAGTTACCGAAGCACGCCGTATTATGGAAACGGTCAACCGGAAGTGCGCTGATCGTGGTTTTTCGGCTTGAGTATTCAACTAAATCCCTTGGAAAATTGAAATTTGCCAAATTAGATATAATAGATATTGCAAAAAAAATACGAAAATCAATCTTCACCGTGCAGTTAAAGCACTACGTTACAAGAAAGTTTCAATTTCCGGTTGAAAATGGTCAGAACGACGAAATAGCACCCATATACTCACAAGGAACATCCCTCAGGTGACACCCTTCGATTTTGTTGAAATTTGGATATGTTATAAAGCACCGAAAAGTAAGCGATACGTATTTTTTTTTATCGGCGGGAAAACAGTTTTAAGGGGTGAAACTACCACTCGAAAAAAGGAATCCCTAGGGTGGTTCCTCCCTTAATTTTTTTGTTTGCAATGTCACTATAGTGGATTTTTCATTGCTTCGGATTAGAAGAACTTTCGTTTTTGTTTCATTATAATCGGTGGACTCCTTGTGTGTGAAACTGCTATATTACCCCTAGAGATGCTTTTTTTCGAGGGGTGGTTTTACCCCTTAAAACCGTTTTTGCGCCGATGAAAAAAAATACGTATCGCTTACTTTTCGGTGCTTTGTAACATATCGAAATTTCAACAAAATCGAAGGGTGTCACCTGTGGGATGTTCCTTGTTAGCAACATCGCGAGTAACAGCTGATGCATTTGGCGGACACAACCCAGCTTTGTTTTGAAATTAATTTGAATAGAAGCCGCCACAAAATATGCAAACAACAATTTATGGAGTTTTATCATTTATCACGTATTAATAATATACGTACTGCAGAATTATATTCTGCAGTATTATATTCTGCCTATCGTGTTAATTCCGCTGAGGTAATTCAAGCCTATTTTTAATAGGTTTCCGGCTGATTTTTTTTTAGTCCGTTTTTATGGTGGATGTGTTGATATTATTATTACGAAGATTACTAACGCGTCGTTGACAATATCATTTTTCAGTTTTTATTTGTTCACGTGCAATAAATTCATCATTAACCACAACATTTCGCACACTGTAATCGATAATACTTATAATCAACATAAGTAAACATCAATCAGAGCAGCTGTGGGTAAATAAATTTAGACTCCTTTTTTGACCCCGTGGAAGTGATCGTACCTCCTTAATGGAAGAAAAAAACCACTTTCATCAGTATTCTCGAACTTCGAAATGATTAATTCGTGATCCGAGAGCAAGTTCGGACTTTGGATTTTGTTTTATTTATTGCCGAGGTCGTGTCTATTTTATTTTATTTCTCATTTTTTTATTTGAATAATTGGTTTTCACATTTATTGATTAAAATAATCTTCCTAAAAACTATTTTTTTTTCTTCAAATTAATAAGGAAATGAATTTTCCTTTATGTATTTATTAAGATAAACTTTTTAAAGCTATGCTTTTTTCAATGTATTTGTTAAAATAAGATGTTAAAAGTGATGTCTGTTGCAATTCATTATTCAGAATAATCTCTTTAAGGTAATATTTTTTTTCTTCAATATCTTTATAGAAATATATTTTTTTAAGTGACATTAAAAAAAAATTGTTCATTTGAATAATATTTTTAAATAAGTATTTTAAAAAACTTGTTTATTAGAATGAATATTCTTAAAGAACTATTGTTTTAGATTTATTTGTGAAAATAATCGATTTTTTTTCTCCAATTGATTAGTAACCGTAACTTTTTTATACTCGTTTTCGTGTACACTATAATTTTTATTCATGATTATTGTGAATAGTATCGTCTTTTATAATAATTGTCTATAGACCAAAAATGTCCTGGCGATAAAAAACAAGAGTTCCTTTGCGTTTGTTTATTTCTTTATTTGTTTATTACTATGTCAATGTAATGGGGAAAAAAATGGTCAAGTGTTTGGAATTTTTATAGTCGTTCAATCAGATATTTCATTTTATTTTTAAGTCTACACACACACATACACACACATAAATGCATATATATATATATAAATATATATAAATCTCATGTCTCGATATGCTGCACGAATGCATCTAGATGCCAACATATACGTATAATAAATCTTGAACGATATTTCGACGCGTTGACTCTGATTATCCTCTTATGATGACATAATTTAGCTACATTGAAGACAGTCTCCTTTTTTACTGCCGTACCCTATTATATATGTATATATACGCATAGACGAGAAGCTCATCATGTCTGAAGATTTAGCTGCAAGAACCTGACGGCCCTAAACGAGTCTGCCCCTCGAGAATTTGCAGGTGCGAGAAAGAGATAGGGAGATAAACCGGAAAGAGCCGACGCATTGAGATGATGAACTGGATGTCCATATATATATATATACATACGGATAAACATAGGTTTAGCATGAGCTACCCTATGTAAGAGAGATGGCGTGTTAGACCAAGTGAGGCTAGAGAGGTAGCAAAGTTTTATGCACTCGTAAAGACTTGCATATGGTGCACCTGTACATATATCTTGGTTTATCGAGTCTAGACGGCCAAGACAATGAGAGTAGCCCAGAGAGAGCGGAAGAGGGGGGCGGGGGGGGCAAGGGAGAGCGGATGTAGGAAAACGAGAGGCAAATTAACGTCTAGGAAAAGGGTTTTATCCATCCTCTGCGAGAACTTTCAAGGCCTTTGTGCACCCCTTAACCCAGACACCTGACAGTCTTGAGTAAAATTGCCCATTCTCCCTGGGTGTTATTACCCTGAGGATGTTATTACCTCAAGGTACGAAAGAACTGAAGGAAAAATCATAAGCACTCCAGATTGCCGTGAAGACAAAGCAAAAAATCGATATTTAGCTTGAAACAAATTATGGTATCGAAGCTTGTATCCTTAAAGTGCAAAGAAATATTTTTTTTTGTATAGACCAATTTTTTTTGCACATTTAGGCTGCAAATATCACTGAATTTTTTTTTCTGGAGATCCTTATCAGAGACCACTAACTTGAAACTGCAAAAGAGAAATTTTGATGGTTAAAAAAAACACATTTAACAATAAAACTTTTGTAGTATCCATTTTGGAGTTATCCATTCGGCCGTTGGGCCACATTTTATATCATTTTAATTTTGTAATTATTTTTCAAGTATTCAATTATTCAATATTTATTTTTTATTCTTTTTTTAAATAAAAATTTACTCGAATCCAGTTCAATGTATGCTCAATGACACCCGTTTTCCAAATCCAACATAAATGAACCAGTAGCCAAAAAAACGTTGGAAAAAATACCCTTTTCCGGCCCATCGCAGTGGTATCCTTCCTTTGGATACAAACGATAGAAATGTCGATTATAACGCAACCCTAACGTGCGCGTTTCCGAGCTCCATATCTATGCACGCCCAGTGGCCATTATAAATTACGTGGGACATTATCGCCTGTACATAGGCTACGAGCCTACGTTGAATTTTTCCGCGACGAAAAAAAAAAAAAAAAGTGTAAATAAAGAATACGTGCCATTTTCATACGAATCAAATGTGCGAGCTCATTATAATAATCCATTGGGTGAAGCGTGACGAAAACTTGATTCTATAGCATGTACGCCCGTACGATCTCTTCGGCTATTGTTCTTTCTTTCTTCGCCTTTATTTATCGGTATAATTTTGTACTTATATATATATATATATATATATATATTTATATATTTATATATATATACATATGTGTATTTTTAATCATGTTAAATGTGCACTATAGCGACCGCTTGTGTCTGTAGCATCAATCCTTGACATTTAGCGTCCACATGCTGCAAAATCAGCATTGCCCGCACCACAACCTCTCTCTCACTTGTGCAATATTCCTCGAGCTCTGCACACTCACACACGCCCACACACTGACGCGAGGCATCGCAGGGTAGTCGCGAGAAATCAATTCTCTTCATACGCAATTTTCTTCATACGAACGACGAAAAAGTTTCCATCGTGGGAATGCAACGAAAATTAATTTCCATCAACTACTTCCACCTTAATCCGATTGAAGGAGTCCAAATCCCTCAAACGTTTATACATATTTTTCTTTGAAACTTACAACCTCAATTTGCAAAAAGGTCTTTGCACAATGATAAAAATAAAAAACGAAGACAAAAAAATGCACATCGTTGATTGTCAACGATGCAAACTCGAACGTCACAAGTTTGCAACGTTGAAATATGGGAAAAAATGAATTCCCTCCGATGGCTCGATTGCCGATGCAAAGCCCACAAATCAGTGGAACGTATTTACATATTCCTATGAGAGACTCACGAGCTAAATTTGTAAAAAATAAGAATCAATGGATAGTAATACAAATACAGAAATAAACAATGAAAAAAAAAAAAAAAAAAATCGTTGCTTCCCAACCGTGCAAACTTTGACTAAAATTACGCGTAATCAATTCCGTGCGTTTTATTCGATTACCGATTTCTCCTCGGTGTATTTCCATCCTATCGTCTAACCATCCAGAAAATTCTCGTTTTCGATACATCTTTATTTTTTTCTCCTAGAATACGAAATTGGCGAATATTACGTCGTGTATCTCGGAGATCTGTCGGGTAATGCGGTACGTGAGCTAGTGCGTGTATCGCGTTGCACTTTGATCCCATCGGTTGGTAGACCAGCGACAAAAAAGGGACTGTAATCCACCGTCGTATATAGCACAATATATGTGTATATCTGAATACACACACATACACACACACACATACAAACACAAACACACGCTCATATATATATATATATATATATATATATATATATATATATATATATATATATATATACATATATATTCATATACAGACCTCCATGTGCATATTATACCTATGCATTTGCGAACTGCAATTGCAACTGGGGAAACGTTGGAGGGAGCGTGTGCGACGCACGTGTCAGACGCCCGCATGTACATCGACCGAGTTAATGCGCCCCCGTCGACTACACATGGGAGCGAGACCTTTTGGCGATGCGGCGCTGGCGCGACGTCACAAATGCAACAACTTGAGCCACCGATACTCGCCTTACGAAAGGACGTGTGTCCAAGTGGTTCGAGCCTTTTAAAATCATGTGCGAATTTAACAATTTTTTTTTCGTATGAAAAAGTTATTCGCTCATACAATTAATTACACATCTATTTAGTATGAATATCAAGCTGTGAGAAAAAAATATATATATTTTTTTTTCGATGTACAAAATGGCCGACTACTCGACACAGCTTTTTTCCAATTGGCGTGACAAATAACTACAACAATTTTCACTCGATTTACTTCAAATTTAGAAGTTATGTTCCCAATTGCATATCGCAGAGAAGTACGTACAGAATTTGAGATCGACCGAAAACTTTTCATTTTATTAGCAGTTTATGAGCAGTTATAACGAAATTTTTCATTGAAAATTCATTTCTTAAGTTCAAATATCTGCAACTTTTGCATAAAACAATATTTTTTTTGTAAAGTTAATTTTGTAGAGTTAAAATTTTAGTTTAATGAAGATTGACGAGAATTTTTTTTTTTTTGTTCTAGGTCAAACATTGTGGATGCTAAATATCATATGCCGCGGAGCGCCTAAAAAAAAGATAAAAAAAGAAAATATTGGTAGTTGGCCATTTTGTACATGGAAAAAAAAATGTGTATTTTCTAACAGCTTGATATTCATACTAAATAGATGTGTAATTCATTTTATGAGTGAATCACTTTTTCATACGAAAAAAATTGTTAAATTCGCACATGATTTTATACCCGGTACTGTGGCCTAAGGCCTTAAGTGGGATGACAAATGTCCGTTTACTTAAAAGCAGCAAATAAGTATATAAGAGAGAGAGAAAGAGAAAGAGGAGAGAGAAAGAGAGAGAGCGAGAGAGAGAGAGAGCGAGAGAGAGTCAAAGCACAGCATATGTGCATCATATACCGAGTAAAGAAGAAGGCGTCCGCATCTGCATTGTGTACCCGCGCCATGACGTGAGTCAGAAATCGCGAGTCGCGGATAATTAAAAAAGCAAAAAGTACAGCACATGCACTCCGGCTAGCCTTTCTTCGGAATAAATTCGCGGGGAGCCCCTCCCCCGCTGCGTATCGCATTGATCCCGCAATGTGCGCAAATGCAAACGACAAATCGTTCGAGCGCCGCAGCTTACGATGACGATTATGTCCATTAGACATTTGATTGATTGATCTTCCGATCGATCGATCGATCGATCGATATATGCACAGGGTGTCCCCTCGCGAATGGATAATCCTGCAACTGTCGTTAGGTCAGATCGTGTCCTACTATATGCTGGAATTTCAGTTTAGTAAAAGTCCCACGTTTTTCAAGATTTTGGGCTTTATCTTGTTTTTTTTTAAAGAAAAAAAAAATCTGCATTTGGTTTTTCGCATGCCATTTCTACAAATGATACGACTCGAAAATAACTAAGCAACTTTTTGAGGTAATTGGCACGATATGCGTAGTACATTTTTTTTTTACACCGCAGTCTATCAAAGTCAGATGCTCGCGGATTGGTTTGTATGAAAATTCTTTACAAGATCCTTTTTTCACAGTTTCCTCAACATTTAAGGTTAAAAAGAAGACTTTTCCCGATAAACCAAATAACCAAGAGGATTTGTATGAAAACCAGGTAAAAAAAAATTATAATTTGTAGAAATGGGATGCGAAAAACCAAAAGCAGATGATTTTTATCTCGAAAACGGTGGGACTTTTACTAAGCTGAAATTTCAGCATATATAGTAGGACATAATGTCACCTATCGACAGTTGGAGGATTATCCTTCCATAACAGGACACCCTTTATGTGTATACATACCCATATACACGCATGCGCTTTCACATCACGTACGTGCTCGAATCTACGTGACGGTTCGTCCGAACGTATACGTATCTCGGGATTGTCATGTGTCGGACTGGCGTCTGATTCTCGTATGGCGAGACGCACACTCCGTTCGACTTTTCTCGGATTCGCGAGCGCGCTCACAAGTACTGTATCACTCGTTTGCAAAAAGTGCAAGAGTGAAACGGTAGCCGCGAGCACACAAAGAGCCTCCTCTCAAGGCTACTCCGAGGCTGGTTGCGTGTGTATGCACACGCGGATCGGCGCGTCGCCAACTTCGACGTCACTCATGTGGTGCACTTGGTTCGCGTACGATCTCTCTCTCTCTCTCTCTCTCTCTCTCGCTCTCTCGCTCTCTCTCTCTCTCTCTCTCTCTCTCTCTCTCCCTCCCTCTCTCTTTCTTCTTCTCTGTCGTTCTTTTTCTTTCTTTCATTGCCTCATAGTGCAGTAGAGTATATCATATTAATCAATCAATTAAATCTCCCTTTTTCTCTAATGGACTTGTAGTGAAATAGAATTGAGCATATTAATCAAATGAGATTGAAGTTGAAGAAGAAAAAGAAAAAGATTATGCGGAATAATAGAAGTGAGAAAATGAAAAAAAAAGAAAAAAAATCATTAAAAAGAATTTCTTGTTGCATTTCAACAATGCAATCTTCGAGACCATTTGATCGAGCAGTTACGTCTCAATGCAACGAAAATGATTATTTTTCAATTCCTCGATTTTTTTTTGGCAACTCTTCGTTCGTTAAAAATGCGTCAATCCATTTTTTAATTCGCTCATTTAGATACCTAGATTAGAAATATGAAGAAAAAAAAACACATTCTGTGGAATAATAAAAATAAGAAAATGCAAAATGATAAAAAAATGATGTTTGCATTCCAACAATGCACATTTCAAAACCATTTGATCGAACAATTAAGTCTCTCTTCCCCTCTCTCTGTCACCCTCCCTGCGTGGCTACGTGTGCAAAATTATTTTTCATCAGTTTTTCTCATTTTACCTCACCTCTGACGCCTTTTAAATCAACCCCCACCCCGCCCTTCCGCACTCGCCCACTCTACCTTTTCTTTCTCTCCCTCGTTCCGTTCAATCACAAAGTGCGACACTGACTCAGCCCAATTGACCAGTCAAACATCTCGTTACACATATATACACGCGTACACGTGTCAAGTTTGACAAGTGTGCAGGTAACCACACAGGAGACACAACCAACGCCACCTATCGCCTCTGTCCACATAATTCTCAGCATATTGTATACACGTAGCGCATATTACACATATATGCGAGCATGTTCGTACAACGCGAGTGCGTAAGCGGCAGCAGACACGCGCATTAGTTAATGTTGCTACATACGTATTTTTTTGTGTTTTTTTTTCTCTGTCGCGGACTTCCACGCGTTTGCAGCTCTTCCGGAACAATGGGACAATATCCGTGATACGAGCGCTGCGTAACGAGACGACGATGCACTTTTCGTCATTATATATATATATATATAGTGTGTATATATATATATATATATATATATATATATATAATTATATATTATATATTATATATTAGGGTGAAACGACGACAACGGAAAATTGAAGTATGTTAAGAAAAAGGAAGTTTTGAAAAATTTGAGGGTTCTAAACAATTTTTTACTTAGCGCTCAAACGCCTTTTTCGTGTTTTTTTTTTTACGATCATCGGAGTATTCATTTTTTCTTATCTCGATGCAGAAAATGTTAGCGCGTGATCCAACGTAAGTCGTGATTAAATTTTTTTTTACCACAAACAATTTGTATTTGCAGATTAAGAATCAATATATGTAATTCGGTTTCGAAAATTATATCAACCACTTGATGAACAAGAACGCGGTGTTTACATCACTGAACG
The DNA here is from genome assembly GCA_951751655.1 of Ophion costatus. Taxonomy (NCBI): domain Eukaryota; kingdom Metazoa; phylum Arthropoda; class Insecta; order Hymenoptera; family Ichneumonidae; genus Ophion; species Ophion costatus. The sequence continues at coordinate 30,006,540 of OX632364.1, read as the reverse complement.
TCTAACGAGTATGCGTGTTTTTTTTTTTGGAGCAATACGTTGTTTTGGAGTAAGAAAACAAATGAAGAAAAAAAATTGACGAAAAATAGAAAGAAAAGAAAATTAAAAGTCGTTTAAGCACTACCTATAAAATGTTTAGATCTCTCAAATTTTGTACGAATTACTTTTTCATAACGTAGTAACATTTTCCGTTAAGTAACGCGGTTTTTTTTTATCACCCTTATATATATTTATATATATATATACAATATTATTATATATATTATTATTATAATATAGATATATAATAAAAAATAGAAATGGAAATCTTGCATTTTACCATTTTTATTTTTTTCTTCGAAAGACGTTCCCATGAATTTAGGACAATTGAAATCATCTTTGCGCACAATTTGCAGTTTCAACCTAGTTGGCCGAAAAAAAAGACTCGTTTCTCTCGCGACTTGAGAGCTCCACGTCTAATCTGTAAGGGCCTGCCGATGACGATTTAGTGTACGGTATATATACGATATCTCCATTATCTCAATATTCTACTGTATAACAGGGTGAGCTTTTATCGTGCTCTTATCTCTATTAACACGCTCTGGCTCTGTCCCTCTCTCTCTCTCTCCTGACCCATTAATAGCAGCGATAATTATTGTCGCCCGTTGCGCTCCAAACGACTGCAAGTGTGAAATCCAAGCGGATGAAATGCACGCTCCGAGAGAGGAGTATACGTGTGAAAAACGGGGGTCGATCGTGTGCTGGAATGAAGTGGAAAAAGCGCGGCGAGTTCGCGATCAACGAAGGGGAAAATCGATCAAGTTTGTTCAAATCGTTGCAATGAATTTTATATATGTGTATATAATTTCTCTCTCTCTCTCTCGCTCTCTCTCTCTCTCTCTCTCTCTCTCTCTCTCTCTCTCTCTCTCTCTCTCTCTCTCTCTCTCTCTCTCTCTCTCTCTCCTCTCTCTCGCTCTCTCCTCTCTCTCTCTCTCTCTTGCGGACCACGAAGGCGGAAAGTTGTCGCCTTCGCGGTTGAACGCACTTGCAATTATGTGTGCAATGTCTACACGCACTGCATACAAATCCCCATCGCAGTAACATATACACAACGATGCTGATGCTGATGCTCGATTGAAGAAATATGGCGGGAATAAAAATGAGAAAAAAAATGAAAAAAAAAAATAACATCCGCGCAGTCTGGCACGATTCGATTCCACGAGCATTGTGATAAGCGTTAAGACAGAGGGAATTGCTACACGAGAAACTTACAGAGAGGGGGAGAGGGGAGAGAGAGAGAGAAGAGTGAAAAGTGCAATTTTATAACACGAGATGAGAAAGCATAGCGCGAGCGACACGTGCCGTCACATTTATTCGATAATGTTCCTTTCAATGCAAACTTCATATTTATTTTCTGTTACTGATTTATTTATATATATATATACACACACATATCATGTATATATTGTTTTTTTTCTTCTAAAGTATATCTTTAATTTTCAGAAGACTTTAATTCAATTTACTTATTTATTTTTCTTTACTCACTTTAATTTTCGAAGAAATTTACGAGTTCAACAAATACATCTAAATGTTGTTTTAATTATATGTATTACAAAAAATATCTACATTTTAAATAATGATACAAGTTTTTTTTTACCTTTTAGGGGGATACTAACGCACCGCGATCTTCCGATTGATCGGGCACGATACACATCGGCGAAACATGAGAATACCTATACATTATGTATTATAATATGATACCAAGGAACGGGGGTGGGGGGGGGGGGGGGGGGGTGATATGCGCGGCGAGGGGATTATACGAATGCGGGACGCGGCTAGTGGAGAACGCGTGCCGATCATCCGTAGAAATATGACGCCGCGAACGTGACCTTTTTCGTTATCCCCCCCTCCCCTACACACACATTATAGTGATTTTCATATAAAAACTTCGGACAGCCTGTGACAAACCGATAACCACAAATAAAATGACCTGCTAAGTTTTTATCGTAACTTGCGCTCAATTTTTTTTCGAAAAAACTGGATAAAAAATAAATCGGGAAAAAAGATCGTTACCGAGAAACGCAAATCCTAAAATAAATATATATTTTTATATATGCGTATATAAAAATATATTTTTATTTTAGGATTTACGATTTAGGATAGGAAAAAAGATCGTTACCGAGAATCGATAAATCCTAAAATAAATATATATTTTTATATATGCATATATAAAAGTATATGTTTGTTTTAGGATTTGTCGTTTCGCGGTAAAGAAGCAAAAATCTGTAAGCTTTTTTTCCAATTTTTTCAAATAACACACTCTCTGCGTATACGAGAATATATATCGGGGTAGATCGAACAAGCCCGCTTTCGCTTTGCTGCCGTCGGCATGTCACTGAATTGATTTATAATAGCGAATAATTCGAAAGAAAGGGAGAAAAAATTACTCAAGTGGACTGCAAACGACGGCCACTGCGAAAGAAAAATTAATTTGAAAAGGCTGTGTAGTGACATGAAATATAGGTTGATATAGGTGTAATCAGATTTTTTTCTTTTTTACGCTTGTACTATACTATACTGAGATATTCAAAAAGACTCGTGAATTCGATCAATTATTATGTTCAAAAAGACTGTCGTCAATTTGATCAATTATTTGGATAATGCAATCACTATCAATTTTTTCCTGCTTACTTTCATCTCGACCGTATCAAAAATATACAATATATTTTTTTAATTGATAAACAAAACTGTTATTCCTCAATTTTTCTTCTGTTCCAAAGAATAAAATGAATCTCAATAAATGGATATTTTCCTATCTTTAATCCTTCCGACATAAATGATCATCAATTAATTCGTTCACACCGAACGACTTTCCAATTGCATCAATAATATATTTTCATTCCGTGCAACGAGAATGCGGTACCGAATTTTAGGCCGCCACTTCGTAACGTCAAGTTTTACACAGTTCAGTTGTCTCTCGTTCGATTTAATGGAAACGACGAAACGTCATCGTTGCGTGATTCCGAGAATTTGGACGTTGACCCCCTAGCGAGGAGCCCACGATTTGGAAATTCCGGCCAGGTATGAAATCGCGAAACCCACGCGAATTGGCAAAAAATTTGAGCAATGAGTCAGACCGCGACGGGTTGACGACCCGCTGCTACGTCTCATTTCTCCATTTAATTTTCTCGTTTTTTTCGAACTCGCCGAGCAATTTCTGCGATTCCCCAATTATTTGCAATTTTGGACCATCGACGCAAGCAAAACGAAAAGTCAAAAATGATTTTTACATTAGCATTTTGACCAAGTATTATATGAATGTTTATATAGAGGTTTAAAAAAAATTGCACATTTCGCTTTTCTCGACGCGTTTTCTGGGGTTTTCCATTGGACGCATTATTTTTCTAAACATTGATTTTCGGTTTTATAAACAATATTGGCATTTGAAAAAAAAAAGTACCGAATACAATAATGAGGAAAGATTTTTTTTCTTTTCGAAAAATAATTTCCATATTTTGATTTTCCAAAATTACTTTCCAAAGTGCGTGTGTGCAAGTCCATATTTTTTATTTCTATATATTTTATATATTTTATGTATATATATATATAATATATATAATATTTGATTCAATTAAATTGCGATTTTTTTTATCCAACGTCACTTTATTCCGTCGCTGTCAAATTTGACGTCTGTACGAAAATTATCAATAGGGTTCAAGTTTATGATGTGGAAGTTTGGATTTTTGGAACGCAACGGAACCTCTTCTTTATTCCTCCTTTTTTTTATTTCGATCACTATCCAAACTCTTGTCTTGCAGTTTTAAGTTATAGATCCCTGAGAAGCATTTTAAAAAAGATTTCAGTGATATCGGTTGCCTAAGTGTGGAAAAATAATTTAAATTGAGCAATACGCAAATTATTTTAAATTTATTATTCACAACACTATCCAAATTGATATTTTGCAGATTTAGGTTGTAAATTGCTCAATAAGAATCCAAAAAAATGTTTACGTGACTTTCCCGTCGCTTGAATCTGCCAAAAGAAATTGGGAACTTAAAAAAAAATTATTTTCTTCAACGACATAATTCAACTACAACGCCATAATTATTAGTCTTGATTAATAATAATAACCTCCGGAATAAATATCAGTAATGATCATTTTATTGATAATATAATTACTAACATTTGATTATTTTATTATCACTAAAATTATTATAAGATATAACATTCAATTGCATGCGGCGGAAATTTGCATCGTTGGAATACGATTTTTTTTACGGCAAAATACTCGAATAGTTTTGGTAGTCTAAATCGAGCAGAAAAGTTTTGAGCCATTAAAAAGTGCCCTTCGGTTGCATTTCAACGATGCAAACCTCAACGTCATTCAATTACAAGCTTTCAATTCAACGAATGTCTTTTTTTTCCTTAGCTGTCAAATTTGACATTTGTATGAAAATTACTACTCTTAGTTTTTCCGATCCAACAAATATTACTTTTTTTCCTTCGCTGTGAAATTTGACATCCGTACGAAAATCATTACTTTGGTTTTGGTTTTTCTGATCCAACAAATGTCACTTTTTTTCCTTTGCTATCAAACTTGACACCCGTACGAAAATTATTAATTAATCTTGTTTTCATATTTCATTTCGTTTTTTCCTCCACTTTTTTAAATTTCTATTATTAGCAATTATAGTATGTATCGTGTAAACGTAATTTGAGAAATTGGATTAATTTAGAGGCGGTTCGTCGTCGCCGTAAATTGTACACGAAGAGATCGACGTAACGTGGAACATTTTTCACACATGCTACTGTACAGAGTATCTGTGCGATGACGATCGAAACATTGAATGACACACGTCACTCAATGTTTTTCCAAAACTCGCGACGTTTATCGTGTTTACGAAAATATTTTGTTCGTTCGAATAACGCAAAGGACGAGGTCAGTGACCCAAATAAACAAACCGAGTGGATGTTTGCGAGAAGAGACGGACAGAGAGTGCGAGGCGCAAATGTGAAAATTAGCTTGATAATAATTAATTGCGCACTTAATTTCGTTGTCGCCGAATTTCGCGTAGAAAATTCACAAAAAAGAGCAGATTGGAATTTCTTCCGTCAGTGCTTTTCGAAAATATTTCTTTACCTCGATAATACCGGAGTTCCGAAGCACGTGACACTTTTTGTCTTTCGGAACAAGACGTCGAGGATTAAAATGCAGAGCGCATGGAAAACGAGAATCGAACGATCACGAAAACGTCAGCACAGTATTTTGTCAGTTTTTTCATTCACTTTCGAGTTCACACTCCTGTACGCGATGTTTTTTTTTTTTTTTTTTAAAAGCAACACGAAATTTTATTTGGAAGGCGAATTTTTATACAAATTCATACTAGCTATATTCGAACACATAATTTATCGAAAATTGGAAAACTAGTCGGTAATAATTTGTGAACTTTATTGAAAAATGAAATTCACAAAAAATTGGAAAAATAAATCGGCAATTATTGTGCAAAAAACTACTGCTTTTATTTTTTCACTCGACCAAACAAACTCCAGTATCGAATTCTCGTAGCATGGGAGTCCGAATAAGTGTGATCGGGACATGATTGAAATTCGGAAGAAGAAAAAATATCGAGACACCGCGCTATCGAGTTTCGCGTTATTCAATTTAGTGTAAAAAAGTTGGAATTGCGCATTTCCGAAATTCTCTCATTCCATCTTGACCAAAAACAAAACAATAATACGAAAATTCCAAAATCGCCGAATTTCGTGAAAAACGTCCCAACGAAAAAATTCCAAAATTGCCAAACCATGCGCCACACCACTTCGAAGAAGAATTTTCAAAGTGCCGAATTTTGCGGAAACATTTCCAAGCAGAAATTCAAAATTTCAACATTCTGCTGAAAACGTCTAGAAGGAAAAATTCCAAAACTGCCCAATTTTTCGAAAAACGTCTCCAACAAAAAAAATCCAAAACTGGCGAACTTTTCGAAGAACCTCTCCAAACAAAAATTCCAAAACTGCCAAATTTTTCGAATAACTTCTCCAACCAAAAATTCCAAAACTGCCAAATTTTTCGTAACAACGTCACCAACCAGATATTCAAAAATTTCCAAAATGTTCGGAAAACGTTTCCGACCGAAACTTCCAATACTGCCGAACTTTTCGAATAACCTTTCCAACCAAAAATTCCAAATGTTGCGAAAAACGTCTCCGACAGAAAATTTCGAAACTGCCGAATTTTACGAAAAACGTCTCTAAACAAACATTCCAAAAATGCCGATTTTTTCGGAAATCTTCTCCAACCGAAAACTCAAAAACCGTCAAATCTTTCGTAAAAACGTCACTAACCAAATATATTTTAAAAAATTCAAAACGTGAAAAACGTTTCGAACAAAAAAATTCCAAAACTGCCGAATTTTTCCAAAACCGTCTCTAACCAAACTCTCCAAAACCGCCGAATCTTTCAAAAAACGTCTCCAACCAAGAATTTCCAAAACTGCCGAATTTTTCGAAAACCATCCTGAGCCAAAAATTCCGAAACCGCCAAATTTTTTTCGGAGGACGGTCTCCAACCAAACGTTAAAAGAACTTTCAAATTCTGCGAAAAACGTCTCCTACCAAAAATTCGCAAAGTGCCGAATTTTTCGAAAACCGCTTCCACCCAAAAGCTCCAAAACGGGCAAACTCTCAGGAGACACCACCAGCCAGATATTCAAAAAATTTCAAATTCCGCGAAAAACGTACAAGCTCCAAATTGCAAAACCGAATTTCTCAAAAACATGGCCGGATTGTAGAATTCCAAAGATCGATCCGTCCTCTTGTCTATTCCGAAAACCGGCATCACGTGGTCCGGAGGATCGAACAATCGCGATGTCCACCGACTACCGAGACGGCAGGAAAAAGAAGCATAACGCCAAAATGTTTACTCACGATTGCGCGGAGGCTGCTGTGAGTTTCGTCTGCGTAGGACCTGTTGCAGTGCGGCGTAGAGGTCGAGCATGAGTTGCTCGAGTTGTTGTTCCTGCACCTCGGCCTCGTCTTCGGACGGCAAGGCGAACGGTCTTGCCATCTTGCGTCAGACAATTTTTTTTTTCGATTTTCAACAATGTCTCAATAATCGTCGTCTTCGTCTCTGAAGATTCTCAGTTCAGTATTATTGTTGTTATTATAACTATAAATAACTTTCAATTATTACGAGAAAACGTAACTCGCGACACTGCCGCAAGAGTGTCCCGAAGTATTTTCGAAGAGCACGAAAAAAAAACGGTTTCTCGTCGCACTGTCACCAAAAAAAAATGTATTTGTTCTTTCGACGTCGATTTTTCGGTCGATTACATCTGATGGTGTCTCTCGGGACGAAAACGGGAGTGTTTTGTTTATCGCGTTAGGTTGAGCACTTTGTTCACTGTGTGGCTCGTCGAACTGTCACGTTGAGCGGTCGAGCGTGGAGTGTGGAGGGTAGCACGTGGCGCGCGTCGAGGGAGCCAGGAGAGGCAGCAGCAGCGCACGCCGCTCGATCTCTCCCGCGTACACACGCGACACACGCGCGGCCAAGCGCGCAGTCTGTCAGCAGCGAATCGCGCGCACACCTGCCTCTTCGTCTCCGCAACAATTTCCGTCAAACTCTTTCTATCGAGAGATTGGCGTGTTTTTATGCAAACGGAAAAATAAAACAAAAAATGGGCTACGAAGTGTGCGAGGCAATATGGAGACGCGATTAAAATCGTCGCCGGAATCGCCTGTACGGTGGATCCTCGAATGGATCTATTTCCATAGATGTTGAGTACTGCACTTGGCACGCAAGAGATGACCGTTCGAACGAGAGGGTTCGCTTCGATCGCTTCGAATTCTCTCGTCACTACCGGTCTACTTTTCACTCGACACTGCCGTGACTCGAGAATTTCTCCGTCACTCAGTTCTTTGCGATCTTTCGCCACGTGAAGAGAAGATCAAAGAAAAAAATAGAGAAACGAAAAACCGTGTGCTCTACCGAGTGACGCGGAATTGAGCAAATTGTCGTCGATTGTACGAACACACGTGTGTAGGTAACGGATACGAGTGAGAATAGTGAGGTCGAAAAAGCACGCGAGTCAAACACGAGAGATGTTCTCGACTGAGTTTGAGTGAACGGTAAAAACACGTCTGTTCTCCTCGAGGTCCGTCGTGGTAATGATTCCTCTAGCTCGGCAAATGCACTCGGGGGAACGTTGCTCCCCTGATTCCGCACCGGGGTCTCCGACTGTAGAACGCACACATACATACAGACGCTCAGACACGTTCGGACACGCAGCAGTGGCGCACGCTTTTCCCCCACCACTCAACGCCGCCCTTGGACCACGCGCGTACTCGATTCCCTCCGGCGCAGCGCGCGGTCGCGAGGGAGAGAGAGAGACGGATAGCGCGACGCCGGCGGGCGGGGAGGGGATGCGTGGATGCGCGCGCACGCCGCATAGTGGCGAATGACGGAGGTGCCCGAGCGGTGGGGATAGGATTCGGTCGCAGTGGGGAGCCTTCGCGGATAGTTATAGATATACGCGCAAGGCATTCGAGGCTTCACAGATATAAGCTGTCGGGATCTGCAGCGTGCTGCGCTACGGTTCGACGTGCGTACCTGCGCGAGTTCGTAAACGCCGCGGATGCATTCGTTTGGCTGCCCGCTACTGTTGGTGTCCCTACGTAACACCGCGGCAGCAGTGGCCCAATTAATATCCAACGCTTTTTGAAGCGGTACAGAAGAGTCTGTAATAATGCTAGCTTCTTGTAAGACCGTAGGCGAAATTTGGTACGGGATGTTTGAATTTTTTTTTTAGTAATTTAAGTATTACTTTAAGGGGAGGAGAACCGTAAATAAATTTTTGAAAATATCCATTTTTGGTTTTCCAGGGATTCACGATATGAAACATTTCGAAAATATTTTCGGAGAATTTCGAATCCTTCAACATTAAGGAAGTTAAATTTCAAGTTAAATAACGCGTTATCTTTTTTTAGAGTAATTTAGGTATGAGGAACTTTAAGGAGAGGAGAAGACGGAGAACATTTTTTTGAAAGTATCGATTTTTGGATTTCGGGGGATTCGCGAAATGTGACATTTCGAGAATATTTTTGGAGTATTTCGAGTTAATCCGTTTAACGTCGAGAAAGTTGAGAGCATTTGTAGGTAGGTTCAACCAACCGGCGAACTTTGAACGTGTTTTTTCTCAAAATTACTTCCGAAATCGGCGACGACGATATCTCAAAAATCACTGCAACGATCAACTTCAAAATTTGGAAGCTCCTTTTACGTGTCACGAAACAGTGCTTGAGCGAAGGATTTTTTCTTTCGATTCATAGTTTCTTGTTATCAACGGAAATATAGCGTTTTTTCACTGAAAACCGATACTTTTACTTTAGACTGCGGCAATTTTTTTCAAAAATCGATGTTTTATTAAATCCTTCGTCTGAGCAGTCGATGATTTCATGCCACAACTAAATGCAATTGATTTTTTTTATTTTGGATGATTCGGTTTCGTAACGGTGGTCACCGCGAAAATTGTCTTTGATGTAAAAAAAATTGTAAATCTGCACACGTTTTTCCATTTAAAAATCACGAAACTTTAAACAAATAGTAGAAAAATTCCAAAAGTTGACCTCCGTCGGTTTTTATGAAAGGTCAAATTTTTTCTTTTTTTTTTTTGCGTTTTTTCTTGAAACTTTTGATGAAATAAGTCGTATCTCAAAATCTGCTCGTCCGATTCACTTCAATTTCGGGCTTTTCGACATGTTTATCCATTTCTTAATACAAAATTATCACAGTCGTTTTTTTTGCCGAAAACTGAACGTTCTTTTCCCTACAACTTGGCATTTTCGAAATTTTCAAAATTTTCAAAAAGTATCCTGTTGTACGAAACTTGTCTCATTATACTGAAAGTAAATAAATTCATTTTTAAATTCAGGTCACCCTTGCGGCGGCACTTTGTTTAAATAATAATTTCATTGTTTATCAATATGTTTCATTGAAAGAAAAAAAACATAAACTTGCCACGACTATGTGGAAATTGTGTGTAAAATCCCATCCTACCTTTCCCAATACGGTCAAGGAAAAAAAGTTGTCTCCTCCGGGGTTGCCGAAAGTCAAACGGATTAACGAAACGCCTTGTTTTTTCAATAATATTCATTAGCTACTAACCAATCCGAATCCCCTCTTATTCCGATGCAATAGTTCGCGGTGACTTCGAAGATGCGGAGACAGGGCTCTCATTCGGATGTATGGGTCGAAGCGACTTTTTTTTACCGCTCGTTCGTGGTGCAGCGCGATGCAGGTCCCTCGAGGGGACAAGCCAATTCTAGGCTATAGGGGGAAAAAAGCAATAAGGCCCCTGGTTTCTTCACGCATATACTCTCTGCGAGAGCTTATGCCGAAACCCTTTTCTCTCTCTCTCTCTCTCTCTCTCTCTCTCTCTCTCTCTCTCTCTCTTTTCTCTACGGTTCGCCTGTGTATACATTATGAGTAAATTTTCTCCAACCTATATCTCTCATCTGTGTCACTTTTTTTCAACCTCTCATTCTACCGTCCCTTTTCCTCCCAGCCTTTTCCTCGGTCTGTGGGGCGACTACGAACCGCATGTGAGACATTTATAATTATAATTTTATATACATAAATATATATATATATTTATATATATATATATATATATATATATATATGTGTGTGTATAAATATATAAATATATATAAATATATAGATAATTTTATATATATATATATTTTTTATATATATTTGAAGATAATAAAACAAAGCTGACAATTACGTTAAAGCATTAGGCAATATGAAAAGCTAATGAAATAAAAATATAAATATGTAAATATATGTACAGGGTGTTCTGTTATGAATGAATATTCCTGCAACTGTCGATCGGTCAGATCATGTGCTACTGTATGCTGGAATTTCAGCTTAGCAAAAGTTTCACGGTTTTCGAGGTAAAAGTAATCTACTTTTGATTTTTCGCATGCCATTTTTACAAATGTTACTTTTTTCACCCGGTTTTTTAAAATGTACTCTTGGTTATTCGTTTCATCTAACAAAGTCTTCTTTTTAACCTTAAATGTTAAGGAAACTTTATGAAAAAAGATCTGCAGAATTTTCATACAAACCAATTCGAACATCTGACTTTGATAGCCTGCGGTGTAAAAAACGCATATCGTGCCAATTAGTCAAAAAAGTTGCTTAGTTATTGTCAATTTATATCATTTGTATAATTGGCATGCGAAAAACCAAAAGCAGATGATTTTTTAAAAAATAACATTAATCCCAAATCTCGAAAACCGTGGGAATTTTGCTAAACTGAAATTCCAGCATATAGTACGACACGATCTAACCTATTGATAGTTTCAAGAGCATCAATTCATAACGACATTCTATATATATATATTAAAAAAAAATATATATATATATACGGAGTGGCCATTTTAAAGAAAGCATGCATTTTTTTGACACGTTTTTGTGGCCATTTTGGGCCGGTTGTGGTGCGCTTTTTAACAAAAAGGGCTCGAACGCCGTTTTAACGTTCGCCAAGGCTTGACATCTCTTAGTGAAACTTCCAACCTCGTGACAGCTGCGACGAGAAGATACAGCGGAACCTCAGACGCCTACTTCGATCTCCGCTCACCCAATACCGCCATTTCTCAGGGTTAAGTTTGAAGTCTCGTTCGACATGGACTTTTTAATATTGTCTTTCTCTGTAATAACATTTTTCAAACGAGTTTTAACCAGGTTTGCCGTAATCAAAATGAAATCGCCTTCACTACCAGAACCGCGCAATGCCATTTTTATGTTTTTTTTCGAAATATTTCCTTCATTGTGGTGGACATTATTTTTTTCACCTGGGCGCTGTATGTTTTTTTAAAGAAGACGCGAAAAACTTTAAAAAGCGCATCTAAAACGTCACGTAATTGCCGCGCTAACCCGTCAAGCATGGTGTGTGTGTGTGTGTGTGTGTGTGTGTGTGTGTGTGTGTGTGTGTGTGTGTGTGTGTGTGTGTGTGTGTGTGTGTGTGTGTGTGTGTGTGTGTGTGTGTGTGTGTGTGTGTGTGTGTGTGTGTGTGTGTGTGTGTGTGTGTGTGTGTGTGTGTGTGTGTGTGTGTGTGTGTGTGTGTGTGTGTGTGTGTGTGTGTGTGTGTGTGTGTGTGTGTGTGTGTGTGTGTGTGTGTGTGTGTGTGTGTGTGTGTGTGCGTGCGTGTGTGTGTGACTTTGTTTAGATTTCTTTCCTCTCGTTTTTTTCCATCGTCCGATCCAATCCTTCTCTTCGTTTCTCGTATTTCTCGTATCTATACACACATACACAGGCGGATTCTTTCCCGACCGAACTGATAAGTTCATCGCTCTCCCATACTTTTCACTCGGTCTTCTATTTAAAGTGCGTCCAGCCATATAAACAAAAAAACTGGTTCTTCAAGTTTTCAAATCTTCGCCTACCTTCGACTGAATCCTCGTGAGTTTTTTTGTTCCCTCAAAGTACACTGGCACTCGTTGAAATTGAAATTTGCATCATTGGAGTGCAACGGAAATTAATTTTTTTGACTTGATTAAATTTCTTTCCGAAGATTCTATCTGCGAAAATCCCTCAACCATTTTTTATGACGCCTATCGGGAGATCTGCAACTGGGAATTGCAGAAATGATTTGGTTTCGTAATAAAAATGAGAGAATAAAATTATGAGTATGAACTTTCGTTGCATTCTAACGATGCAAACTTCGATACCATGGTGCTACTATTTGCGCGCTTAGTTTTTACGCCTGGCGTAAAATATACGTAAACGACGATAAGTTTCGTTGAATCTGCGGTAATGATATTCTTTTATTTCGTGGGTATTATGCAGATGGGAAATTAAGTTGATGGAAGTTGAAAGTAAGCTTGAAGAGTGTCGAGTCGGGAAGTCTACCGGATGAAAAATTGTGTTATTTTGCACGGAACACCATGTATGGATATGTGCATGGTGTATATATGTATGCATGATGGATATACATATGCATGGTGTTCCGTGCAAAATGGCACAATTTTTCGTCCGGTAGACACACACACACACACACACACACACACACACACACACACACACACACACACACACACAAACACATATTGTAAATACATAAAGATACGTATGCTCATCGTTTCTTTTTTATTATCTCAAGTTAAATACTTCGAGATTCGATGCCTATAGTCGTGATATTGAACGAATAAGAGTTGCTTTCGAATGTGTCTTTCGCAGTTCGACACTCTTGCAATGTGTACTGTTACGACGGTGAGTGTTTTCTTTCGATACGCGTATGCATACAGAAACACACATACACACATAAAATGCATCAAGGAGCGCTGATACTGCGTTACAGAGAAGAAGGGAAATATTGAGCCAGGCGAGAGAGAAGAAGAGAGAGAGAGAGAGAGAGAGAGAGAGAGAGAGAGAGAGAGAGAGAGAGAGAGAGAGAGAGAGAGAGAGAGAGAGAGAGAGGAGACAGCCGTTACAAATCGACGTATATACATACATATAGAAATATATACGTGCATATACGAGATCGCCACTTACCACACTGCCACACCGGTCTGACAACTCGAGCGTAACTGCGTAGTTTGTACACCGAAGTCGCTCTTGGTGTAGCCACACACACACACACACACACACACACACAACACACACACACACACACACACACACACACACACACACACACACACACACACACACACACACGTGTGTGTGTGTATGGCTATATGCGCGCGCGCGTGTGTGTGTGTGTGTGTGTGTGTCCATATATAGATGTAAATATGTATCGGGTGGGCCGTCGCGGGGGTAGCCGGTGGTCCTATGATCTCCCCGGGAGAGACCATCGCTGTTGTGGACTCGATTCGAATGCGCCTCCATCCGCCGATAGGAGGAGAGCTTTGCCCATGACTGTACAGTCGCGCGTTTATGCAGTGAGACGGAGATACAGAGAAATAGAGAGAGAGAGAGAGAGAGAGAGAGAGAGAGAGTCTACACGTAACCACAATACTCTAAACTTTTGCATCGGCTCACTATGTGTAATGACGTTACTTTAGAACAAAATGAAAATGTCGGCAGTCAGGTGGTTCGAGGCTGACAGGGAATTGTTAATTGAAGAAAGGATGAAGTTATGTAGAGGGGAAAAGTACATTTTAAACAAGTTAGTATGCCATGTTGGCTATCGGTACATCTTGCTGTTTTGAGGATGAATTTCGAAGAAGAATGTGATCAAAATCACCTTTTCGTGTGTATATATATATATATGAATATAGTGTATCTTCACTACTAGTTATAGATATATAACTACACGCGCACGCACGCACACCCACACATATATATAGGAGTACATATATATATAAGAGTGGTCCAAAATGTTCAAAATGAAAATCTAAATGTCTCGTAATATAAACATCTATCCGAATCAACCCCATGTGTATTCTACGATCTTTTTTACTTTTGGAGAACAAAGTGTTCTTATTTTTTTCTTTTGTGCATGTACTGTACGCGCGATTTTTTCCTTCTGTTATCGTTATGAAGTGCACTCTCCAGCTGTTCATAAATAAATTACACACCGAAGGCTAACGTCGATGCCTTAGATTTTTGTCAACAGTTTAAGGAGGTACGATCATTACTAGGAATCCAACTAGCGGATTTGAAATTTTCACATGATTTTGACGAATACCTTATGGGCCTATTGCCAAAATTTGAGCTATTTTGACCGTTTAGTTTTTTCGCAATAAAACTGCAAATCGAGCACTTTGAGGTACCGAAGCACGTCGTCTTATGGAGACGGTCAACCGGAAGTGCGGTGATCGTGGTTTTTCTGCTCATCTATGCAACTAAACCCGTTGGAAAATTGAAATTCGATAGATTAGATATAATAGATATTGTAAAAAATAAGAAAATCAATCTTCAGTGTTAGAGCACTACATTATAAGAAAGTTTCAGTTTCCGGTTGAAAATGTTCAGAACGACGAAATAGCACCCACAGACTTAGCAACGTCGCGAGTGACAGCTGATGCATTTGGCGAATATAACCCAGCTTTGTTTTGAAAATAATTTGAATAGAAGCCGCCGCAAAATATGCAAACAGCAATTTATGGAGTTTTATCATTTATCACGTATCAATAATATGTATAATTATATTCTGCCTATCGTGTTAATTCCGCTGAGGTGATACAAGCCTATTTTAATAGGCTTGAATTTTATTACGTTAATATTATTGCGAAGATTACTACCGAGTCGTTGACAATCTAATTTTTCAGTTTTTATTTGTTCACGTGCAATAAATTAATCATTTACCACAACGTTTGGCACACTATAATCGATAATACGAATAATCAACATAAGTAAACGTCAATCAGAGCAGCTGTGGGTGAAATAAATTGAGACTCTTTTTTGCCCTCGTGGAAGTGATCGTACCTCCTTAACAAATATCTTTCACTAGCAAAAATACCAGTCACTAAAGTTCAGATGATAAAAATATCTACTTATACTAGTCTAAATGACTCCGAATTGCTTTTAAAAACTTTGACAAGGCGAGTACATACGCAATAGAGAAAAAATAATGTTCTATACTACAGGAGAACTCGAGAAAAAAATGCTTTTTCCTCGAAAAGTAATAAAAAAATCGTAGAACATTAATGAGGGTGATTCGGATAGGCATTTAGATTTTCCCTCACTCTTCGGGTCGAGTAAGGCAACAACTATCAGCAGTACAATTTTTTTGTGGCCTATCAGACATAGG
Organism: Ophion costatus; assembly: GCA_951751655.1. Taxonomy (NCBI): domain Eukaryota; kingdom Metazoa; phylum Arthropoda; class Insecta; order Hymenoptera; family Ichneumonidae; genus Ophion; species Ophion costatus. The sequence goes on along the minus strand of OX632364.1, from coordinate 29,990,803 downwards.
AGAAAACTTTGCCTACAAAAGTTGCATAGTCCCAAAGGGTCATCGAGTTGTGGCTACGAGGTTCGTCCATGCCGAGGTGCTTTGGGGACTTCAAGGTTACCTTCGTTTTTTAAATGTTACAGCTGTTTTTTTTAGAATTTCATCGAGGGCTTAAAAATAAGTTCACACACCTAATTTCAAGATGAGTGATCAAGATGTAGTACAAAAAATCGACAAAAAAGTAGTTTCAATGTCTTAAGATTAGAATCGATTTAAAAAGCGGTTTAAACTACTTACTCCTATAAAAGATCTTATTGTCTTATCAACTAAGTCAGTCTGCATTAACGAACAGACTCTGATTAAAGGATTTGCTTAGTTAATTAAAGATTTTGCTTAGTTAATACTAACCATAATCTTTAATTAGAGCCTGTTTAATATCTACTGGTGTGGTTAATAAGACAAAAAAAAATGCGAATGAGATTGCGAGCATGTATTGAAAGTGGTGGCCATCACTTTGAGCACCTTTTATACGAGTAAGTGCTTACACCGTTTTTTAAATTATCGATTCTAGGCTAAAAACATCGAAGTTCCTTTTTTGTCGATTTTCATGCTAAATCTCAATCGATCATCTTGAAATTTGGCGTGTCAACTTATTTTTAGTGCGATAGTGAAATTCTGAAAAAAAGTGGTCTCATTCACAAAAAATGGAGGTGACCTGGAAATTTTCAAAACACTTCCACCTGGATGAACCTAGTAGCCACCACTCGATGATCCCCATCAAACTATGCAGCTGTAGTAGAAAAAATTGTCTTCTAAGGCTGATAGGTTAGAAAATATTTCTCCTGCTAATAGCTGTTGCCTCACCCGGTATATGTGAGGATTGCTGAGTTGGAAAAATCTGAAGAACGAGGCAATATTTTGTGATTGAATATCGGTGACGAATGCGTCACGATATGGCATGATGAATTGCAGGCGATCGAGCAAGTGTATGAACTCGTTCGCACTGCACATCCGCAGTCTGCATATACACATACAGCGTGTCCTCTTACGAATGGATAATCCTGCAACTGTCGACAGGTCGTTTCATGTCCTACTATATGCTGGAATTTCCGTTTAGCAAAAGTCCCACGGTTTTCGAGATAAAAATCGTCTGCTTTTGGTTTTTTGCATGCCATTTCTACAGACGATAACATTTTTCGACCTGTTTTTTTAAATTCTCTTGGTTATTTGTTTTATCTAGAAACGTCTTCTTTTTAATCTTACTAAAATGTTAAGGAAACTTTATGAAAAAACATCTTATGCAGAATTTTCATAAAAACCAATTCAAACATCTGACTTTGATCGCCTGTGATGTAAATGAAAAATGTACTACGCATATCGTGCCAATTACTTTAAAAAGTTGCTTAGTTATTGTCAATCCAGATCATTTGTACGAATGGCATGCCAAAAATCAAAAGCAGATGATTTTTTTTTTAAATCAACATAAAGCCCAAAATCTCGAAAACCGTGGGACTTTTACTGAACTGAAATTCCAGCATATGGTAAGACATGATCTGACCTATCGGCAGTTGCTGGATTATCCATTTGTAACAGGCCACCCTATACCAATGAATATATAAACATATATATATATATATATATATATATATATATATATATATATATATATATATATATATATTCATGTAACAGGACACCCTATATATACATGTATATATATATACATATATATAGGGTGTCCTGTTACATGAATATATATATATATATATATATGTTTATATATTCATTGGTATATTGGTATATTCATACCAACGATATCGCGCATATTTTTTACGCTACGAGAGCGCGTGTTTGAATGCACAGCAGTCTCATTTAGCCCCGCATCGTCCTTCCTGTTGAATGTACGCGCTACTATTTCCTTTATCGAATGCTTTATCAGCCCAAGGCCAGCGCTTATACACCTCTGCATTCAAGCTCCGTCCGCGATAACACTTCTTCTCCTGCTAATGCCCATTTTCATTCCTGCATTTTGTTTTTGTTATTTTACGTTCAGCTCCATTGCAAATTACAAATTGGATAGAACGGTTGCGGAGAATCCTGAGTAAATGTTGTTCCGCGATAAATGAATTCAATCACCCGCGAGTGTAGGCTTTAATTTTGTAAAAAAGCCGAAACAAGAAAAAATTCCTCGACAGCAGCGGTCCAAAAATGAGTTTAGGATTGTTTTCCATGTTTATGTGTAGCTACTGTGTGGCGAAAATTTGCTAGTTGGAAGACAAGTGCCGCGATTGCCACGTCGCTCGTTTGGGAGTGAGGTACGACTAGTGATAAGCGAAAGGGCGCTGTGAGTTGCGCCCTTTTGTGTTTCAGGAGCTTATAAATTCACGCGCGTCCCTGAATATATATATATATATCTTACGGTGGTACAAATTTGAGCGCTATTTTTTTCCTTTTGCTTACCATCCAGTTGAGGTGAATGTCCCAATTATTGAACAGCTAAGGATCTGGAGGATTAAATTCGGTGAGAAAAAAATATAAGATCAAGAAAAAATCATCGATTTCATGTTCAAATGATACTTTGATATTTTTACTTCCGAAAAATCACCCTTTAAATTGTTTTTAAATGATTTCAAATAAAAAAAAAGAATAACAATGTGAAGCATGCAAATGTCCCAATTATTGAACACTGGAAGTGCCTGTCCCTAATATTGAACAGGCATATCCCAGTTATTGAACACTCTCGAGAATTCTCTTTCCCTCTTGAAATGTTGTCCCTGAAATATCGGAGAGCAAAAAATATTGAACATTACATTCGTATTTTTAGGTTACATTTAGGTTATATTCTATTTTTACTTTTCTTTTTATGTTTATTGCACGAAAATACAAATAAAAAATATATTTGACGATCTTAGAGTTATGATTAAAAGAATAAAGGTAAGTTTATTCAGGAACTTACAGTTTTTGTTTGAATAAATCCGATTCACACGATCTGTCACACGTTAACTTTCTCGATGTTTCGATGGGTTTAATGACGCCATCATGGAGAATTCGAATGTTCAATAATTGGGACACACTGCATTTTCTATGTCCCAGTGATCGAACACCGTATTTTTTAACAAATAATTAATTAAAAACATTTTTTTTTATTGTTATTTGTAAGAAATTTTCTGAGGAACCTGAAACGCATTTACTTTTTGAGATGCGACAGTTTTTGAATCTTTTATGCCCTTACGCATGAAGCGGCGCGTCTTAGCAAAAACGATAAACAGTTACCACGAGACGTCAAAGCGGGTCACCGTTGCTGACTAAATAATTTTTTTCTCCATTAATTAAAGCTTTTAGCACAAGTAAGGTAACATTTCGCAGCTGAAAGTTCCATATATGTAATGAAATTTTTATAAATAAGTAAATGCATGCAGGCGAATGAGAAATAATAAAAATACAAGATAGTGTTCAATAATTGAGACCTGTTCAATAATTGGGACATTTACCTTATGTTCTTTAAAGAAAAAAAAAATGTTGCGAAAGCTGCGAGCGGTCAAAAAATATGTAGAGGTCGCTCAAGCCGCTAAAAATTCAAATTTGCATTAAAAAAATCGATTTTTCTTTCGTCCACTTCTCACCCATGAATTTTACGTTTTATAACAGTAGAATTAACCTCGCGAAAGCTCGAGCCGGCCAATGAATATTTAGTGGTCGCTAAAGGTTTTCGAATTATAATTATATATACATAATTATATAGTTATATATATATATATATATATATATATATATATATATATATATATATATATATATATATATATATGGAGGAGAAATGAGAGAGGAAGACTTACATTGCGTCGCACTAAACGAACCAAAGTGTAACTAGTCGCACGCCTCCGCTATCTTAACTGCGGTGGCACGCTCTATGTACTTCGAAACTAATAATATACTCACTATAACACTCCGCCTCGTTGACCATCGTCTGTCAACCGCGCTATCGTTCGTTCCCACATACGTACGTTTACACGGATTTTCATTTCCTTCTTGCCACTTTTTGTTTCTTTTTTGCTCTCCTTATCTAGTGGATCCACTTCTTAATCGTTGTATAGGTATTATATGTACGGGGCACGGCTGATAGCGGAAAGAGAGAGAGGAGAGATTCAGATGCGTGTCTTGGGATTTACCGCCCTGGCTACTTGTATACCATATATTAATGTATCCATAGTGCGGATGGTATCTTTGCAGCAATATTTCTGAAATCACAAAACGACAAAACATTGAAATTTAATCGCAACGAGTGAAAAATGAATTTTTCGGAATATTTGTTTCAACGGGTCGTTCCTTGCCCGAGGCCAGAAAGAAGGTTTTTTTCTCTGGAAAAAGCTGTATAGGTTTCAATGAGTAAAAAAAATATAAACGAGTTTGCTTTTAAGTATCATTTATAATTTTTGTATTGAAAAATATTTTTATACAATACAATAACAGTACAAAATGGCCAACTACTAAGATTTTCTTTTGTTATCTTTTTTTAAGGTGCTCCGCGGCGTGAGATTCAGCATCCACAATTTTTTACCTACAATTTTTTACCTACCTAACGAAAAACAAAAATTCTCGTCAATCTAGATGAGAATACCTAGAGAAGTACTTACGGAATTAAAAAAATATTGTTTTATTCAAAAGTTATAGGTATTTGATGTTAAGAAATGAAGTTTCAGTGAAAAATTTCGTTATAACTGCTCATAAACTGCTAAAAATATTGTTTTATTCAAAAGTTGCAGATATTTGAACTTAAGAAATGAATTTTCAATGAAAAATTCCGTTATAACTGCTCATAAACGGCTAATAAAATTAAAAGTTTCCGATTAATCAGAAATTCCGTACGTACTTCTCTGCGAAATGCAATTAGGAACATAACTTTTCATTTTGAAGTAAATCGAGTGAAAATTGTTGAAGTTATTTATCAAGCCAATTGGAAAAAAGCTGTTTCGACAAGTTTCGAGTAGTCGGCCATTGTGTACATCGAAAAAAAAAATTCGAACAACTTGATATTCATACTAAATAGATGTGTAATTCATTTTATGAGTGAATCACTTTTTCATACGAAAAAAAAATGTTAAATTCGCACATGATTTTATACCCGTTGCTGTGGCCTAGGGCCTTAAAGTTCGCCGGCTCGGCGAACCTACCTGCAAACGCCCATAACTCCCTCAGTTTTAAACAGAACGACTTTTGGTTTCCAGAGAATCATTTGGAAATGTTGTATTTTGAGAAACCATCGAAAATCAGAAATCGATATATATATAGCACGTCGTAGAGTTACAAGCTGACATTTCAGCAAGCTCGAAGTATAATAAAAAAAATCAGTCAACCAAAATTTATTTGCTTCCCACAATGAGAATTTTACAAAAACTTCGAAGTAAAGTATAAGAACATACGTGAAAATAAAAAATATGGATTGTCACATGAAAATTCGCCGTGAATATTTACGTGCCTAACAATAAGAACCAAACAATTATTATTTCAAAGATTTTTCATCTTCCGGCCTACATTCCGATCTAATCTTGTTCCATTTTAAATGGGACACGGTCTATATTTATATCCATTTTTTGCTCTTTCAATGCTCGGACTTTCAACGTTTTTGCGGGCTTTCACGATCCTCAACTTTAACGCCACCTGACACTGCACTATATCCGATTGATGAAGACCCCCGACTGCCCCCTCGGGGGAAGTTCATAGCTGGTCTTTTCCAATGCTGTATAGCATTTGCAGAATTTCATTAAGGGTTTGGGTAGGTGGTTAGGATACATAAGGTTGTGTGTTTGTCTGGGTTTGCTTGCCGTGAGGATTGTACGATACGATAAGTTCGATCTCATTTGTAGGATGTATTATTATACTTGGTGGATATCAGCGGTCGACTGACAATTGCGAGAGAAAGAGATCGAGAAGGAGAGAGAAAGAGAGAAAGAGTGTGAGAGAGTGAGTGAGAGAGAGAGAGAGAGAGAGAAAGAGAGAGAGAGAGAGAGGGAGAGAGTGGGGCATTGGGAGGCCGCGAACTGGAGTCAGCAGCGGGCTGGTAATCGTCGTAAATCAAATGGTGCGCCGAGAGCCGGATTGATGATCCGGACGATTGATGATCCGAAGATGGTTAGTGCGACCATGTACATGAGCATACACAGAGTTGTGCGAATTCTCTGTCTTTCACTCAGTTCACTCAGGGATATATATATAGAGAGAGAGAGAGAGAGAGAGAGAGAGAGAGAGAGAGAGAGAGAGAGAGAAGACTGACACTGGATATCAGATTATATGGACTAGTGGGTGGCAGGTGGATCCTACTCTCTCGAGAGGAACAAACTCCCACGCTGCATCCTCGTACATGTATCGAGATCATTGCGCATAACGTCGACTCTATGGAGGCAGTCTACCAAGGATGACGTTACAGACAGATGACATTACCACTATATAGAGCAGTGGGAGACATTGCAAGAGAATAAGAGAGACAGAGAGAGAGAGAGAGTGAGAGGGGGAGGGAGAGAGTGAGAGAGAGAGAGACAGAGAGAGGGAGAGAGAGGGAGTAACCAGAGCTGAGATATGCGACGAGACCCACTCCATCGGGATTGCACACTGACTGGATCTAACCTGTCGTCCAACACGACACTATACCCGATAGCTTACACCCCATTATCGTGATAGAGCCACATACACGAGCATTTTCGACGCAGGTCACTGACTTGACGATTGACAATACTCCGGACCTCAGTACCATAGAAATCCAATTTAAAAAAAAAGCATTAAAATGTCGCTGCACATATCGTGATAACTATACTCAACTAGTGCGGATTTACTTAAGCCGCAATTTCGGGTGTTGGAGTTTGTTTGGTGGGAATGTTCTTTACTGGTATATTGCTGTCATTAAATCTAATTAAAAATGAGCTTCCAATTAGACGTTTCATGAGCTGGAATAAAAAATTTCGCACTGTTTTGACGAGGACGAAAAAAGGCGCAAAGGGATTAGGGTATTCTTTATAAGATTAAAGAATTGTCGATTTATTGTGGTTCACTTATTCTGGAGAGCAGAAAAGACACATAAAGATCAACCATGTTCCAAGTAGCAAGCAGAAAATAAGTATTTTCTCCTATTCGCTAGGATTCATAATTTATCTGCTTAAGTATTTTTAATAGTGAGCACAAAAAGTATTTTGGTTGTTCACCTTTTTTAGGAAACATTAGTATTCCGGTTGCCCGGCCTTATTGGGCAGAGAAAGTATTCTGTTTGCCCACCTTTATTGGGAAAAGAACGATTTTTTCCAAGTCTTTCAAGGAGCCAAAAAAAAGTATTTGCTTTTGCTCCCTAGGGTTCATTCTTTCTTGCTGAACTACTTTAACTAGTTTACTTGTAGGCAAGAATACTTTTTTTTGCTTACTAGTGAGCAAAAATTAGTATTGCACTAGCAGACCGAAAAAGTAGTTTTTTGCTTACTAGTGAGCAAAAACAAGTATTGCACCAAAAAAGTAGTTTTTTGCTACTAATGAGCGAAAACAAGTATTTTTTGGTCACTAGTAAGTAAAAGTATATGCGAAAGTGAGCTAGGGACTTGCTAGGGAGCAAAAAAAGTATTTTTTTCACTAGGGAATTTGGAACTTGGTTGTTACTTTCGCGATTTTTCTACATTTATAGACTCGTCTGTCATTTTTCGCAAAATGGCAGTAGAAGTCTCTTCTCAGAGGAACTTGAACGCGTAATGCTTCGGATATAATTTGCCTCTACGGAATTTAATGTATAATTTTCGTTCACACGGCTGGGCAGCGCTTTGCAAAGGAGAGCATACTTCGAAAATGCTCTGTAAGTCAAGAACGATGGGGCTTGGAATAAAATATCTAGTGGAACAAAAATTAGATAAAAATGTGCAATTAGAGCTTGAGTAGAAAATATTTTGCCATTTTATTTTTATGATTGCTTCTGGTAAAGAAAACTACAAAAATAATCTCCGTTCTCTTTATCGATACTGTACCTGGCTACGAAATTCCAAACAACCTCATAGTCTTTAAAAAAAAACAAGTCATGAAAATCAGTACATTTTTGCCTCGCTTAAAAGTCTCGCCTCCCTAAGTAAAAACTTTGAATTGGAGCTTGAGGAAAAATAATTTAGCCATTTTATTCTTATGGTTCCCTCTCGTTAAAAACCTGGCTGAGAAATTTAAAAAAACCGCCGTATCTTTTCCAAAACACCGTCCCAAATAAAAATGAAAAAAAAAAATACCCAAAATAAATACGAATGTCATATATCAATAAACTAATCAATATCAAACACCAAGTTTAGTTACTGCAATTCCTCTCCAACCCTTTTTCCTCGCTACTTCCCTGTTTTCTACAATTCCACGAACTAAGCTCGAAAAAGGAAGAAAAAAACCCTCGCTGAATACCCCCAACGTCGATTGCACTTGCCCGCTCGATGCACTCGTGCACTCTTCGAATGCAATTGGATTTTCGGTATTCGCAATTTCGCCTTCGGCGTGCGCGACCCATCGACGTTAAACTTCGTCAATGGGGAAACTTTTTGAACGTCGTTACGAGTAATATCGTCGCTCGCGATCCTGGAGAAAATTCGCATTTCAATTGATATTGGATCGATCTCCGGGCAGCCAATGACCCACATTACATTAACCGGAGCAATTTCTGAAGTTACGTCGCGGTCTTATTGTACTTGTGAGCGTTGACGAGGAGATAAAGAAAAAAAAGTGTAACGGAAGTGTCGTTGAAAGCGAGGAGAATTCACGAATGTAGATTTCGACTAAATATATATATATACAGGGCGTCCTGTTATGACTGGATAATCCTGCAAGTGTCGATAGGTCAGATCATGTCCTACTATATGCTGGAATTTCAGTTTAGTAAAAGTCCCACGGTTTTCGAGATTTTGGGCTTCATGTTATTTTTTTAAAATCATCTGCTTTTGGTTTTTCGCATGCCATTTCTACAAATGATATGTACATTTTTTTACACGGCAGACTATCAGAGTCAGATGGTCGAATTGGTTTGTATGGAAATTCTGCACAAGATCTTTTTTATAAAGTTTTCTTAACATTTAAGGTTAAAAAGAAGACTTTTCTCGATAAAACAAATAACCAAGATTATTTTTTAGAAAAACGGGTCCAAAAAAGTTGTCATTTGTAGAAATGGCATGCGAAAAACGAAAAGCATCTGCTTTTTATCTCGAAAACCGTGGGCCTTTTACTAAACTGAAATTGCAGCGTATAGCAGGACATGATCTGACCTATCGAAAGTTGTAGGATTATCCATTAATAACAGGACACCCTGTATATGTATCGAGTAAATTATTGTCCTTTTTCGTTCCTTTCTTCGTCGTACCTTTTCGATAACAGCTCGATGAATCACTCATCATAATAATATTCTATCGCACAACTTTTCCTCCTAGCTCCTTCACCTAAAAGGTTTTTATCACCAACTATACACGCGACGTATCGTAACACATTATTCACAGGAAATACTCATCGTTGCATCAGGATTCTTCGACTTTTTTCAGAGCCGAGAGCGTTGGGATTACGAGGTTGGAATTTTACACACAGTACATATTTTTGCCAATTTTGAGTTTGTTTTTATTTTAAAATGTCGATAAACAATGAAGTTATTATTGTTTAAGTATTCTAGTCTAGAAGTTTGAAGAAAGAAAACGATTTTTTGGAATTCTCCTAGAGTATAGACTTTTGGAAATATCTTCTCAAAGGAAATTTCGCAATTCCTAATATTTATGGCAACAAGACGAGACCAGAATAAGATCGACCGGTCGGAGCTATGAACCTCACAAGCTCTCAAGGAAGCTGCAACTGCTCGCAGGGAAAAACGAGCTTCAGAAAATCATCGTTTCGAAGACGAGCAAGGCACACTTTATGAGACAGGGATAGCCGATTAGTATAGCGTAAGTGTAACCGGCAATTATAATACTTAGATAGTTGCGGTTGTCTGGAATTGCATTCCAAACTTTAAACGCGTTTTTTTCTCGAAACTACTTTTTCAACCTGATTGACCCAAAATGACGAGTTCTATTCAACCGATTGACTCCATAGTTGGTTTGGACCTTCAGTATATATTCCTCTATCATCCCTACCCCGAACATTACGAAATTATTATTATCATATTGAAAAAAATATTCACTTTAAAAGAATAGGGCAAAAAGTTAACTTTTTTCAGACATTCGACATTGAAAATTTTCTTTTTCTCTTTGGTACATTTCGTGGTCATCATAAATGGATAGCAGCTGTGGAATTATGTCAACCCTTTCTTTCACGGCTGTGTTTAGAGGTCCGTAACTCTCTCAATATTTTACTCGCACAAAATTCGTTTCGCAGGTTTTTGAAATGTCAATAGAAAGACTGTCAAAAAATGGACGGTGAAAATAACTTTATTATTAAAAAAAGTTAAGTCCGATAAGACGCTCGAAAGTTAGTCATCTAGACTAGAATACCGCTTTGAACGAAGCGCCGACGTTGCAGCATGGCCAATCGGTATAGGTGGATCCGGCACCAGGGTGATTGGAAATTAAAAATAAAAAATGTACTTTTGGTACAAAAATAAAACTTTCGTACCACTGGATACTTCTGTGATATTTTGAAAATGACAAAAATGGCCAGTTGCAGAAACAAACGTTCGATTCTCGACTGAAAAAATAACTATATTCATGTATTGTTAACAAATGGATAAACACATAAAAAAAATCATCATAGAAAATGTTATACACTATGCTCAGTCGGAATTCGAAGCAAATCGGAGGAATAGATTTTGACTTACACCGTTTCGCAAAATAAAAAAAAACAAAACAGAATAACAAACAAAAAATGTTTGAAAAAAAAACGCAAAAAAGGTTATCACCGTACTGGTCGATGTGACAATTCACAAAAATCGTCATACTCGGTCAATTTTTAGAATTTTCACTAAATCTTTGTAGCAAATTGACGTTAAGGGGAGAGGTCAAGAAAAACATAGGTGATTTTCATGATTTTTTTAAAAAGGGAAAGATTCCTTTACCATTTCGGAGGCATACGGTATGTTTTATTGTCCCTTTTGGCTGTTACATGGTATCTTTTGTTATTATTAATCTTTCAAAATGACGGAGGGACGGCACAGCCTTCTAAACAGGTTGCAGCGGATGTTGCCAGGTGGCGTGACACGTAGCGTCCGCCCGATTAATCGGAAAAGAAACCAGCATAACTTTTTCTTTCACCAACACTCATAGGCAGAATATGAACCAAAAAAACGTGAAAAATGTTGAAAATCGATAAAATGGTACGCTTTGAAACAAAAAGATTGCATTTTCCGAAAGAAAATAGCTAAATTTTGCAATAAAAAAATTCTTTTTTTAATTTTTACAAAAATTGTCATCAGAATCGGTTGATTATTTTTTCAACCATACGTCTCGTCAGCTTTCAAAATGCAGATGAATAAAGAATTTTAAAAATACTACGTAACCGCCAAAAGTAGCAATAAAACATACCCTGAGTCTCAAAAATGTGGGAGAGATCTTTCCTTTTCGAAAAAAATAACGGCAACCAGCAAAATTTTTCCTCGCCCAAAAGTGTCTTCCCCCTTAAGACCTTAAGCTGTAAAGCTATGCAGTGAATTTGAGTTCGGGTTTATCGCAATGCACAAATATTCAGCGAGAATATTAGAAATGACGGTGAAAAAAATAATTTCGAGAGATGAAACATCGAGGTTCCATGGTGTAATGGTTAGCACTCTGGACTCTGAATCCAGCGATCCGAGTTCAAATCTCGGTGGAACCTTTCTTTTTTTTTCTTTTTTCTTTTACGTGTTTTCGTTTTTTTTCTCTGTTTTGCGAGCTCGCACCCCGATCAATGAAATATCCGAGCTGCATGGATCTTGGACAATCTCGAAATTCGGCGTGCACGTGCGCGATTCGAGATGCGGGAGAAGAGAAGAAAAAGTAGAGGCCGGAGCTCATGTGTGTATGTGGAAGAGGCAGCGAAGAGAAGATTCGAAACCGGTAATTCCGTACGAGGACCACTAAATTTATATTTAGAACGACCACCGCTGACGCGTGGGCGCGCGTGCGCTCGTCGTCGTCGTCGTCGACGACGGGCCACGAATTCAATGCGATTTTTGCTCGACCAAACCTTCGCGAAACGAATCTCAGACTCATCATTCGTGAATCAAAGTACATTCGACCATCTTTTTTTTATTTTGCTCCAGCGTAACGATTTACTTTTATTTCATTTTGGATCCGTCTTTCGATGGGGAGAAAGAAGGACGTTTTTTAATGGAGAAATAAAATGGAATTGAATGAAATATTATAATCTTAGGATTAGTGGTCATCAATTTTTCGTTCCGTTTGATTTTTCTCCGAAAACATTCATTTTTTCGCCCCTCGGCGAAGTTTGAAAAATAATTTGGTACACTGGAGCAAGAAAAAAAATGGAAAAAGGTGAGGAAAAAAATCGAACGTTGAAATTGCCATTGAAATATAATTTATGTTTTTATTCGAGTTCAGAAATCACGAGGAAAGCTTAAAGCAATATTACTTATAGTAGTTATTTTGGTAATTGAAGAATCGGAGTATTTAGGTAAGCGCTTTGTGATTTCAAATAAAAATCAGGCTCAAAAAATGTCAGGTCAATGAAGTCGAACGAAAATAACAGAAATAAAATAATAATACAGTACAATGAAAAAAAAATCATACAGAAATACCGAAAAAAATGTTTTAATCATACATAATTGCCCAATAAAATGTTTTAATCATACAAAATACATATGCAATGCATGGAAGCGAGTGCAGGGTAATGTAAGTCGAAGTATGAAAAAGAGCGGGAAGGTATCTACACGAAATAATGAAGATGGGGGTTGTAAGTGGCCAATAAAGTGCCTAAGGGAAGAAGTAAGAGCAATTATAAATGGCAACCCATCAACGTGGAAAAATTAATAAAAGAAGCATTGGAATTCTGAATTTCTTTGCTAATTTTGTTAAAGGCTCTCAATATATTTACCTTTGTCCAAAAAAATGCGTTTCTTTTTCACCAAAAGTTTCTCAGAATAAAAATTTGGTATTTGGCCATTTTTTTCGGGTCTCTAGGTACACGTAGCCCTTTAAATAGGATATACAAGGAATTCAAATATTACTCCATATTTTTTACTTTGGTATTTCTTTTATTGTAGCTTCCACTTGTACCGAGTCTTTCCCCTTATTACATACTACTTTTTACCACTACATATATTTACAATGAATTAAAAAAATGTTGACCTATGAAAAAAAAACAATAATACTTTAGAATAATCGCGCTTCGAGAAAAAAAATGTTCCTATCGCTTATCACATGAATATCTTATGTGCATCGAAGCGTCAGCGAGTTTATTATTATTGCATTGACAATTATGGAGTTGTAGTCGAGCTTCTTTATCAACATGATCCTGATTATGTCGTACTGTGACCTGTCATATGCAATCTCTGATATTCACATCTCTCTCTCTCTCTCTCTCTCTCTCTCTCTCTCTCTCTCTCCCTCTCAAATTATTCACAAGATTAATACGAACGTACGACATACGGGTAGCGCTATAAAGTCCGCGAGCTGTTGAAATCGGAACGGCGAGTCGGTCTTATCGCCCGTCAACTGGCAATATTTGCCATTACGTCTTTCGTACGTTCATGACAGATAAGATGATTTATTTTTACGCGCTCGAGCAGCTCGAGTGACAAGGAGGAAATGGACAATTAACTTGATCAAGGTGGGTGCTTCGCGAAGTTGCATGGCCTCGATTCTAAATCCCGGAAAAGACACCTGACAGGGGATGAAAACAAAATAAATGCGATGAAAAAAAAAAAAAGAAACATTGAAAGGAAAAGCTGCGGGTCGATCTAGCAATATTTTTTTATCATGCTACAATGACTCGGATCGCTTTAGGGGGGGAATATCTTTAGGCTGCTGACAATAAGTTCATTTTTATCATTACAAAAGGTTATTGTTTTTAAAAACGTTTTTTATTGTTAAAAAAATGTTTGAAGGTTTTTAACTTCGGGTGTTATTTATTATTACTTTTAAATGTTGCGCGGATTTTTTTACAAATTATTGGAGAATGGCGGATTTATGGCAACATTTTTCGGGAAGGCTGCGCGGTGAATTGTAAAAGGGCGTAAACTCTAGCTTCTGTTGCATAGATCTGAAACTGAACAGTGACATTTTTTGTCATCAATCAAATTTATAAGCCGTGACCCAAGAACAGTGAAAAAAAATTAAAAATACTCATCGAGAAAAAATGGCACCTTAATTTTTTCAATTAAAATAGACAAAAATTCGTTTGAATTGTTTTATTTTCAACCGAATTTTATCGAGAATAAACGCCACGTTTTTTTCCGCACGGACGGTCGATGTTTCGGAGGTAGTTCCGAAAAGGACATACCTCCGATTAATTTGGAATTTTGTGTACACATGTATTTTGACCCGCTGATTACGAATACGATAGTGAAAATACTCGCAAATTCGATTTTCAAGAGCAAAACTTACAAAAACTCATTTTTTGAAAGTTTTTCTACTTTATTTTAATAAATGTCCATCTCAGCGAAAAATATTTCCCACAAAAGTTGTAGTCTTTAAAAATATTGATCGTTTACGTTCCATACAGTTTTTGTCTAGAACCATTCAATTATGATAAAAATAGGATAATGCTTCAATAAGTACATTTTACTAAACTGCAGGAAGGATGGAGTTTGTTTGAGTTTGTTTGTTGTGTCCTGTGTTGTTTGGGTTTGTTTGTTGCGTGTCGTTTGTTGTTTGAATTTTTTTATTGTGTGTTGTTTGATGTTTCGGTCTGTTTTTTGTGTTTGTGAGATTTTTGGGTTTGTTTGTTGTGTATTGTGGATTTTTTGGGTTTGTTTGTTGTTGTGTGTTACTTGGGTTTGTTTGTCGTTTGGTGTTTGGGTTTGTTTGTTGTGTGTTGCTTGGGTTTGCTTGTTGTGCCGTGTGTTTGGGTTTGTTTGTTTTGCTGTTTGGGTTTGTTTGGGGTTGTTTGTTGTGTTGTGTGTTGCTTAGGTTTGTTTGTTGTGTGTTGTTTGAGTTTGTTTGTTGTGTGTGGATCGAGTTTGTTTGGGTTTGTTTGTTGTAAAGGTATGCGTATAGTGTTGAAGATCAAACTGCAACCTACCCGCGGTAAACTGCGTAAGTAGATAATATCGAAACTAATGGAGTTTATCAAAATATACTTTTTGGAGCATGATCTCATTTTTCTCGAACCCAATTTGTTTTCGACAAAACTTGTATAGAAGATAAAGGATCAATTTTTTCGTAGGCTACAACTTTTGTACCAAACATTTTTTTGTAAGATCAACATTTATTACAACAAAATAGAAAAACTTTTAAAAAATCAGTTTTTGATGGTTTTAAACCTGAAAATGAAATTTGCGGGTGTTTTTACTATCATATTCGTGATCAGCGAGTAAAAATGCATGGGTACACAAAATTCCAAATTAATCGAATGTATGTCCTATTCGGAATTTTATGCGAAAATTCGTTCGGCCTATTGCCACGTGCCTCGAGACGACAGTTTCGCCATTCAAAGAGCTATTTCTAGCTTATTAGCATCAGTGACACGTTGAAGAGCCTCGGATCCGTTATGCGTGACAGTGAGGCATAAGTATACAACACATCGTCACTATCTTAATTACCTCGTGAATTTTTTACATTCTTTACTGCGGCGAAAAAAAAGAATTTTTATTTGTCGTTAATAGAAAGCTCGGTGTAGTGTAGCGATATAGAATTTTATTGCCTACATGATTAGGATTCGATAATGACTAAATAATCTTGTTTGCCTAAAAGTGGAAGGTCATTGTACCGGACATTTATTCGGCAATATTGGGCATGTCCTGTGATTATCGGCGCAATTGAGAACGCAGATCGATAATCGAGGTAAAAACTGAAATTCCGTCGCGTAGTCACGACCAAAGCGATTGAATCTACGATGAAAATTGCGGTCAAATATTTCCTGTATACGTCGTAAGTTTTTTTGTTTATATCTTCGAAGAATAATATTGTCTATGATTCAATGCGATGCAGAGTTGGGAAAATTGAAACCGCACGATGGTTCGTTGGCCTTGGACGCATGAGTGTACAACACATTTCAAGTTTAGGGGTAAGGCTATTCTGACGACCCGAAAGTCAAGCTTACTTAAATAAATTAATTTCGAAGGTATAATCGTCGGCTATTTTGTACATAGAAAAAAAAAATCTAACAGCTTGATATTCATACTAAATTGATGTGTAATTAATTTTATGAGTGAATCACTTTTTCATACGAGAAAAAAAATTGTTAAATTCGCACATGATTTTATACCCGCTGCTGTGACCTTAGGTCTCAAATAAGAGCTTTTAAAACGGGACACCCGGTATATAATCTTTTGCGTAGCATAAATTTATTATCAGCCGCTCATCTATACTTAGTCAGGCGTATATTTTTACGTGTACGAGGCACAAAAGAAGTCGTCGAATATGACGATATACGGAAATTCGCCACGTGATTTGTCCTCGAGTGTCCGGTAGATAAGTCCATCTATATATCCGCGCGAGCAGCGTACGAGTTTTGCGGTCCGAATTCTTGCGGCTCGAGGATTATAAAATAAATGTACGGTGACCACCGTCAATCACGTGTCGTCGACGATAATGAAACGAGATAGGGCTCAACGTGGGATAACGTGAATCCTTATCGTCTGGAGAAGTGACTTCCTCCAGCGGGCTGGCGTGGCCCTGGACATCTGCCCGAAACCGCAGAAGACAGTTCATCATCACTATGCACGAACTGTGCGTCGATTTCAACGCAATCGAAACTTTGATGCGCAGTAGATCCAAAAAATAACAGTACAAGCCCTAACATGCCTAGTTGTGAAAATCGGTAAATCACTTCTCTTAAGGATGTTGAGTCCCTATGAAACATGTTAATGTTAATTGTTCAATAAATAGCTTCTTAATCGTCATGAAATTTTCACACGACCTCCTGAATACTTCATGTAAAAACATACCAAATTTTCAGAATTCTATCATCATTACTTCAACCTCCTTAAGGGTTGAAATAAAAAATGATAAGAAAATTCTGAAAATTTGGTATGTTTTTGTATGAAGTATTTAAGAGGTCGTGTTAAAATTTCACGACGATTAGGAAGCTCGTTATTAAAAAATTAACATTTTGTTAAGAACAATTTTTAAAAGAAATTAAAAAAAAATTATCAATAAACTTCGTTTTGTTTCCGTTGCTTTCAGTATATTGTAGATATTATAAAATTGAGAGGTCGAAAAAAAACTTATTGCAAAGTTACATCAGTTTCCATAAAACAACATTTAATTTGTGAATGTTAATTGTTCACTAACGAGCTTCCTAATTGTCGTGAAATTTTTACAGGACCTCTGAAATACTGCATACAAAAACATACCAAATTTTCAGAATTTTATCATCATTTGCGATTTGGGACTCAACGTCCTTAAGGGAGCTTTCCAGTGTGAAATTTTCAAAAAATCGATTTTTTTTTTTTTGCTTTATCGAATAGTATACACTCTTCCGAATATTCCCTGAAATTTTCATGCCGAAATTCAGATTATTTCGGTTACTGTACAGCATTTCTTGGAAGAAGGCAACGGAGCGCTACAGCTACAGCGAAACTTTGAACGCGTTTTTCTCGAAACAGCATTTTTCAAAACGGTGTCCAACTTGGAGGGCAGAGTTTTAAAGCTATCGAGTTGAATTTTTTACACAATATTCTTAACGTCATTGTTTATCGTGCTATGGAAGCTTTTTTTTTTTTTGACATCTTCCTATTTTTTTGTAAAAAAAACTGCCAAAAAAATGCTAAAATCGATACTTTTTGTTCAAACCGGCGCCATTTTTGCAAAAAAAAAAAAAAAAGCCTCCATAGCACGAAAGCCAATTATATACCGATCAATAATCTTTTTGTGTCTTTTGTTTCAGATCAAAATTGTGACCCCCAACGTGGACACCACATCCAAGTGCATTTTCTGCAACAATTGTTTCATCATTTTTATAGATATTAATTAATAAATAAATCGATCTTTAAAAAATTGTTTTGTATTCTTCAATACCCAATTAATATACAAAAAAAAACCAGACCGATTAGATTATTTTTTCTTTAAAAAAAAAAATCGCGAAAAACAGCGATTTTTCGGGCTGTCACACTGGAAAGCTCCCTTAAGCTCGATTTATTTTCACAGTAGTGAATCAATGGTGGGATCAATGGCTTATTTTTTTTAAGGTCTATAGCTGCTTAACCGTTCACACAATTTCAATGAAACCTTCACTAAATGTGAGGTGTGTTCAATCTCTTCATTTTATTAAGGGGTTATGTACATTTAACATTTTCGAAAAATCGATTTTTTTACATTTTATTTTCGCAATGTACATATATTTAAGCACACACACACAGAACATTTCTTCTCAATCCGGCGAATATTCTAGAAAGTTACACGCACACTTGCAATGACGGGTCAGACTATATGTAAAGTGCTTTTGAAACTAAACGCGTTTTTCTCAAAACTGTGTGTTTTAAGTCGGTGAGCAAGATTTCTGGGAAACGGCTGAACCGATCAGTCTCAAATTTTAACACAATCTTTTCAAGTATACTTCTTAGTTATAAATCGAAGGTTTTTTCTCACCGATAAATATTTTCCATTTTATAAACAATTTAAGGCCTACATTTTTGTCAAAAATCGATTTTTTTTTTAGAAGCCGCCATTTTGACAAAAAATATTATTTCGCTTATTCCGTCGATCATCTACAAGATAATCCATTATATTAACGAAATATTTTTCGTCCTGGATGATCCAGTCCAGAGATATCGTGCTCACCGCAAGACGCCTTTTTTTATAGGTGCTCCCGAAGATCAGCAGCTTTCAAAGTAAGTATTTTTACGAATAAAAAATATTAAAATACAGTTAAAAGTTACCATAAAATGTGTACCAATTTTTACGTTAATAGATTTAAAGGTCTTCTGAAGAAAAAATCTTGAAAAATCGATCTTTTTGGCCCTCCTAACTGTATATAACCCCTTAAAAGACACTGCAAGGTCTAACCCAAGAGATGTTGAGATAATAACCATTCGTAAAAAAATGGGATTTGATCCACTGTGTTGGGGGTGTACACAGTCAAACATGCCTAATTTCAATTATCCAAATTTTCAAAATCAAGCAAAATTTGAAGAAAATTACCCTGATCCACTGTACACTTTTTAAGTAATGGAGTGGGTTTCTCGATATAATGGGGAATCAGTAAACTGTTGAAAAATTAATTTAAAAAATCAGCATATTATAAGATCAATCACAATCATTTATTGAATGTTAATCAACAATGAGTACCTACCTAATGAGGTACGCGAAAATATTCACACTATGACTTACCTCTGTGTACCTCGAAAAATTGAACCACTGTATACCGAAACTGTCTTTTGTCTAGAGCTTTTTGTTAACCGAACACAAATAGAAACTTGTCAGTACCCACAAGTTTTTATTTTTGTCAGGCTAACAACCACAATGCTCAAATACCGCAATATAGCTGTATATTTCGGGAGAACAATGACTTCGAACATAACTGCGATAGGTACAGGAGCAAAAAACATACAAACTCAGCTGGTTTTTCATCTTTTGATAGCAAAAATTATATAAAATCATTTCTCACCACCGAATTGCTTGGCAGCGAGTCACGGACAGGTTCAAACCTATTGGCATCCGTGGGTGGTTCTAATGTGAAAAAGACGTACATATAAACATATCCATCTCTGAGAAACAGAAACGTTTCAGTGTACCCACTGTTGCCACTGTTCCCACTTTGATCCTATAGTCGAACTTCCTTATAACGAATCTCTAAGGAAGTTTGTTGAATCGATTTTTCATTATATTAGGGTTTCGTTAAATCGAGGTCATGGTCCTTAAATTACTTTGAAAATATATATTAGTACTACAAACATACCGATATTTTCTTAAAGAAAGAAAGGTTTAAATTGGAGCAATTATTACAAGCAATTAGCAATTCGAGCGTAATGTATGGATATTATTATGTTGTTGTTTCAAGCTTTCGGAGGTCTATCGGAAGGGAATGGACAAATCTTCGTTATATCAAAGTTCGACTGTATAACATGTTATAAATGTACCCTGCAAATTTTGAGGTGACCGGATCAAAATTAACAGATTTATGGGTTGTTATGTTGACGCCCGTCGGAATACTCGCAACGTTGTTCGAAACGTCAAACACCTTTTTCTCGAAAGTACGTTGTCGAGGTTCGTAATAAAAATATCTCGAAAAGTACCGCATCGGTCTTCTAGAAATTTTTACGACTTTTTCTTGATGTCAAAATATAGTTGTTGATAGTAGGATCCTTTCCCCCAATCTATGCTTTCGATTTGATAACGAAAAATGCCAATTTTTTCGCAAAAATCCAGACTGTCACTTTAGACACGCGCCGTTTTTTAAAATTTGATATTTCGGAAATCCTTCGATTAACCATAGGATAGACTCATGTGCTAACGAAATCTGTTTGATTTCTTCTTATATTAGATTGCCTGGTCCAGAAGGGCAATGCTCACCGCAAAAGACGATTTTCAGAGGTGCTTCATTGGCAGCGGTTGTAATGGATTACAATTGAATTATAATCCGTTATAATAATAAATTCCATTATCCATTATATCCATTATATAATCCATTATAATAATAAATCCATTATCCATTATATAATCCATTCTGATAATAAATCCATTATATAATAAAAATTATAATCGGAATTATAATTTAATATTTTTACGCGAAAACTTCACAAACTTCAAAAATTTTGACACAAAAAATGACAGTGTTCGTCACATGATACTTTTTCATATACATAATTTTTGTAGAAATTTATCAACACTATTTTCTATTGAAAAATCCGAAAAATGAGCTGTTTTCGACTGTTGCAACTAGACAGAACCCGATAAGGGAGTTTACCAGTCTAGACCCCGGAAAAAGGTGAATTTCGACCATTTTTTATGGAGACGCAGTTGATAGAATGAAAATTCCCCTCAGTGGTCTGTACTCTACATATCTTCAAGTATCTTGACAAATTGTTTCACAATATTTTCCACCAAAATCGCGGCGATGAAGCTGGACGAAGCGAGTCACCTTTGTCCGAAAGTGTCCTGCAGCCGGCAACGTCACACCGCCAATTCTTCACCGATCAAACTGACATTTTTTTTTTTGAACCTGATCACAATATCATCAAAGTACCTAGGGGATTTTTTATATGTTGGAGCCTTTTTCCTAAAAAAATGATTTACGATTATTACAATAATCGCTTTCAATTACTTACAATACTCCAGCTTACAATAAGACACTTTCAGCCAATTGTGACTCGCTTCATACAGTGCCGCTATTTTGTTGCAAGATTTTGTTGAACATTTTTTTACGGATCCTCGAAGATATGTAGATAAAACGCCACCGAGCGGAATTTCCATTCAGTCAACTGTGTATCCATGAAAAATTGTCGAACTTCACCTTACGTTCCAGGCTCTGGACTGGCAGTCTCCCTTCATATCAATCAGCTACATCATTTTATCTTTCACCCGATGGCTTTATCGTCGTTCCAATTGTTTGCTTGTCCAAAGTTGAAAAAAATCCCATCTGGGTACACTCCTGTCAACGCTTGCGCAACACGCCCAAAAATCTCACAGCTGCGCTCCAAAATAACATCGTCTACGTTTGGGTTGCCGTAGGTAATGGTTAGCCTTGACGCGGCCATCGACCGTTCGTCTGAACGTTGCGCGAGTCTGACGTTACCTGCAAATTAATAAATTCTCTCTCTTCCTGTGACTAAGAGCCGCTAAAAAAAGACACGCTGCGCATATACGTTTCAATTTCCTAAGCTTTGCAGTCACCTCGATTTCGATGGAACTTCCGTCCTAGACTGTATCGTTTTCATCGTTGAAAGCAAAAATTGGATCGTTTAAAGTATTCATCAAATTTTTTATTCTCTACTCATCGATATTTGCCATTCAGGCGCGATATACATTTGCAACGATAAAAAGGTCGATTCTTTATTTTCTTTTGACGATAGAACTATACAAGGTGTCCTGTTTTGAATGGATAATCCTGAAACTGCTCATAGGTCGGATCATGCCCTGCTATATACTAGAATTTCAGTTTAGTGAAAATCCCAGTTTCTTTATATTGCATAGTTCATTTGTTATTCATAATTATCTAACCATTTTTTACGCAAATTTTTCACTTGCCAAAAAATTTGCCTAAAAATCGTTAATAACAAATGAAGCATGCAATATAAAAAAAAAATCCTACGTACTTCCATAGACAATGTATTTTTCAAAATATATTCAACATTTCAAGTGAATCGGTTGAAAATTGTCTGAGTTATGTTTCCGGCCAACTGAAACAATGCAGTTTTGAGATAAGCGCTGCACAATCGCCATTTTGAAGTTAAGCGGTTCAAAAAAATTATTGTATGCAGTCACTGATATGTACGATGAACACCCTTTTTTGCAATCTCGATTTATTTTGTAGTTTTTCTGAAACAAAAAAATCCCCAAAAAGACCATTTTTTCGGCCTCTAGAGTGGCCTAAGGCCTTAATGCTATTTAATCCAAATTCTATGTAAATTTTAAACGCGTTTTTCTCAACACTGCATTGTCGAAACTGACGTGGAGAATTACTCGAAAATTATTAAGCCGATTGAGTTGAAACTTGCCAGAAATATTTATGATATTGCTACCTTCTACTCAACGAGAAATGTTTTCGAAAAATGAGAAGAAAAAAACTACTTTTTTAATGCAACTTTTACATAAATTTTGCGTGAAATGTTCATTTTCTTTATAAATGCGTGCCATTCGTTTAAATATGCATTTTCTCTATTTTAATTAAAGTCAAATAGAAACTATACATGTTCTGAGTGACAAAAAAATTTGATTTTTTTTGAAAATCAAAGTCTACGGATAGCTAGACTGCACGTCGATTCGTAACTTCCGCGAAAACCTTGTAACACTCTGCCACAGCTCCGCTTTTTTGATGATGAATGAATTTAAAAAATGGGTTTGTATACTTAAATTTATTATTGAAATATATTTGCAGTTTGATAAATGTACAATAATAATTTCTTAGTTTAAAAAATTCGTCAAAATTGCTTGATTTTTTCCCGTTCAAATG
The DNA here is from genome assembly GCA_951751655.1 of Ophion costatus. Lineage (NCBI taxonomy): Eukaryota > Metazoa > Arthropoda > Insecta > Hymenoptera > Ichneumonidae > Ophion > Ophion costatus. The sequence goes on along the minus strand of OX632364.1, from coordinate 29,967,646 downwards.
TATATCCCGCATTAAACATGAGTGATTTTTCTCCCTGGGATACTCGCACTCGAAGTATACGGAGTTTCGCGCGATCGACGGGGTGCATATGCATACGATGCACCGTGTGCATGCGTGATCTGCATTGAATGTGTGCGTGATTTGATATAGTTGAGTGTCTCGCGATGCAAAAGAGTGTGACACACGGACATCGAGGAAGGTAATACGCGAGACAGAGAAAGAGAGAGAGAGAGAGAGAGAGAGAGAGAGAGAGAGAGAGAGAGAGAGAGAGAGAGAGAGAGAGCATTCTCTGCCCAATGGCTGTTTGGAGTCTCGAAACACGCCATGTCCAGCGTCCAATCGGCAAACTGGTCTCCATTTCTCTTCACTTTGCCATTGGTCCATTCCGAGATCGTGACTCACATATATAGTATCTCCCCGCGAAACGATAACGCGCGTCTTTGTCAGATTGTTTTTTCTTTCTTGCGCTTTTCAACTCTCTCGGCCTTTCTCACTTCTCATATACGCGACTGCGGAACATCGGGATCGCATCTATTAATCTGTATGACTGATACACGAATCAACCATCATTTTTATTTACGTATACTGATGTTGTTTTTGTTTTATCGCCATTCGAGAAATTATCTTGCAGCTTTGTACTATTCGATGAAAATGACGAAACTTTGGTATTTTATGGTCAAGGTTTCGTTATTCAGGTGTTCATTAGGTTTGATCGAATTATTTTATAATTTTTGGGCGATCGCTGGATTGTTCGTCGAATTGTAGTGGATTATTGAATTGTATGCTTCATTCGGATGAATTGTGGTATTAGAGAGGTAGTCAACGATTTTTAATGATTCGCCGAAGTTCGTAAAAGTTTTAACACATTTATTGGATTATTTATTTGAATTAGTGGAGATTTGATGGAATTGCCGTTTTTGTTCAAATTCTTATTTTTTTAGCGAATGATGTGGTTAGAAAAAAAATTTACTTTAAAAAATGGGTTTTAGTGACTAATCTCCATGCCATAGTCAACGACTTGTAATGATTCGTCAAAGCTCATTGAAATGTTAATTTATTTATTGGCTCATTTATTTGAATTACTGTAGATTTGATGAATTATTTAATAATTAATCGCATCTTATTGGTTTATTGATTGATTAAAAATGGAATGTAATCAAATAATAGAATTAATTAAATATTAAATGGTTATTTTTTATTAAATTATTACATTTGTTAAAAATGCTTGTTTTTTTATTAAATTATTTATTTTGAGAAAAACGTTATTTTCAAAAATGACTAACTTCTCTGCTATTTCATTATCATATTCTGCATGACAAGTACTATACTTTTGGATTCTTTTTTCATGTAGAAATACGGGTTCTAAAGATCCACTAAAAATGGTTTCGACCATTCTTTCTTGACATCTGTAATTAATTGCCAGAACATGAAAAAACCGGATATTTTTGTTAGTTTCGATATTTCATCTTATCTACGTTCCATCTTATCTACGCAAAATTATAGATGGTGACGACTTTTTGGTGTTCAACACCTCAAACTATACGTTCGATCTTGCTTCTGGATCAATGGCGTACCGAAAATTCCACTATTTTGACTAGAACTCTTTTTGATTAAATGATTATTTCTTATTAAATAATGTTTTTTTTACTAAATTATTATTTCCTCTTAAATAATGATTTTTTATTAAATGTTTATTTCTTATTAAATAATTATTTGTATTAAATGATTAGGTGTTATTAAATAATGATTTATTATTCAATGTTTTTTAAAATGAAGTTATCATTTTCTATGAGATAGTTATTTTTTAAATTGAATCATTGGTTTTCACCTAATTATTAGATTATGAGCAAATATATGTTATCAGAATTTTTTTGGACAGTAATTTATGTATTTCTGAAATTGTTGAAATATTTCAACAACACCTTAATCCCTGCATCAGTCAATGCAAAATTCTTTCGTCTTTTATTCTCTCTCTCTCCCCCTCTCTTGCTCTTTATCCCTATCTCGTTCCCTCTCTTCCTCTTCGAAAAAAACGACTTTCTTTTTTTGGTCAACGGTCCACGGTTTACCGTACCTCGATGAGTCTATCAATATACGTGGTGCCCTATCCATTGACTCATCGGTACGAAATGCGGCGGGTTGAACCCGCGAAATGAAGCAGGTTACTCAGAAGCGAGATGAATCACGTGAGGTTGCGTTCGAAAAAGAAACAACGGGGAGAGAAAAAAACAATGTTGATGGAACAGGTTCGCGTACCTAGACAAGGTACGGTGCAAGTTCGTGTTCCGTGGAGCAAAGGACTCCGAAAGAAGCGCCCGAGCGGACTGGTATAGGATGCGAGAAAGAATCGCCGCGAGGGAGAGAACTGGGTAGAAATTCAGAGAGAGAAAACGAACCCACGAGTGAGTCACCTCGGCGATGAGAGAAACTGAATTAGGAAGTCAATTCCCTCAGTTGTTTTACGTTACAGCACATCTAATCTCAATCACCCTTATCAAAACGTACCGTAAAATGGGGTTACCTTAAACCGGTTTTGGAAGGTTTTTGCGTAATTCTTTAGATAAGACTTTTCCGAAAAATGAGCCTAAAATTTTTTGCTGGTATTTTCTTATTTATTGGGCTGTAAATGATGATATTCAGTCGGGGGAAGCTGAAGTTTTGTCATTAACCAATTTTTTACGAACGAAAATCCATAAAAAATGAATTTTATGCTCGTAAAACAAATAACCCAAACCAACCCATACAAGCCTGATGTAGGCGTCGAAATGTTAAAAAATGCCATATTTTATCATGTGTTTCCGCGAACTTCAAAACCTCATAAATTTTACCCATACTTTAACCCAAACAAACCCAATATAGGCGTCGAAATGTTCCATAATGCCTTATTTTATCATGTGTTTCCGCGAACTTCAAAACCTTTTATGGGGGGGGGGGGGGGGGGGGGATGATTTTCAGCTTCCCCCGACTGAATATCATTTATAACCCAATAAATGAGAAAATAGCAAAAAAAGTTTTTTTCCTAGGTAACATTTTGAACATCTTAATTTCCAACTTTTTTCTCCAACAGAACAATGTGTCCTTCGGCTATCAAATGCATGAGGAAGTTAAGCGCCCCCCCCCCCTACAATTTTGTATATATATATATATTTTTTTTTAATGTGAAAGAAACCTCGAGTGTGGGGCTTTTTTGACAAGGCATTCGAATGCATCTTATGCCAAAGATTGAGGATTAATTTGACATCATTTTGGTAAAAAATACTTAATGTTATGCATGGAATAAAATGAAAAACAATGATTTTTCACAATAAAATTGTCATCTTCATTGAGGAAACATTTTACATAAAGATATCAGGTACCTAGGGTACTATTGTTCGCACTTAATCAGTCTTATGATTATCATTGAGATCAGCATCAACTTGAGCAACGTTATCATAAACCTTAGCAACTTTATAATAAACCTGAACAACGAATTTAAAGACATTAATATGCGCACACATTTAAAACGTATTTTGGCGCTCTGTTAAAGTAGCCCCAAAAGTTGTCAAAGTTACCCTCAGACCCTTAATGTCAATTTAACCCCGTTTTAAGGTAACCGATCATTTTCCATAATCGAGCTTTTCCCACGCAATGCATTTTTTGTTCGCTCCCACGTTGCGCAAAAAAGTGACAGCCAAGCATCACCTCGAGGAGAATAGAGAAATCTGAAGAATAATTGATTGGAATGATACATTCGATAATGTTCGACACGATGATCAAGGCGAAGCCATCCGAAAGGATACGCGTGACGATACTCGCGGCTCGTCTTATCAACGATCAATAAATAAACCACCGTTTCTGCCGTTATCCCAACAATGATCGCCGAGGAAATCGCAAAAGACTCGTGATTGACCTCGAATACGTGTACACGTTCATATTTACATATATGTACAGGGTGGCCCGAAAAGTGACGTCCAAGAGGCGAATCCAGACGCCTCGTATGGATACGAGTTTTCCTGTCGTATAGGTTTTTTAAATTTATTTTTCTCTTATATGTGTGTACTTTTCTCTTAGAAATTTTCAAAAGCAATTGCAAGCAAAATCCCATACCTTCGCTTTTTGAAAATATTTTTAAAGATTTTAAAAGAATTTTTGAAGATTGTTAAAAAAAATACCATGTCACAGCCAAAAATAGCAACAAAATGTACCCTAAGTCTCGAAAATGGTAAAGAAATCTTGCGTTTAAAAAAAAATTATGAAAATCTGCAATTTTTTTTCTCACCTAAAGGTATCCCTCCCCTTAACAGTGCACTTCGTAACGATAACACGAGAAAACGAAAATCGCGAGGGAAGGACATGCAAAAAAAAAGAACGATAAAAATGGCTTTTTTCTCAAAACTAAAAAAAAGTAGAAGACACAAGGGGTGTGGATATGTATTGTTACATCTCGATTTCTCTTTTGGACGTCACTTTTCGAGCCAGCCTGTATACAAAGACAGAGGTGATCTATCGCTCGTGAATCACGATGCAATAGCGACGCCGTGTTGTATCGGTCTCACTTTTCGTATCTCGGGCGTATCTCCCGTTTGCTCTCGTCGCATTTTTTAACGCCACCTTATATTTTACACGTATATATTTGTGCACGTTGCACTCCGTGTTCCTTTATCGCGTATCAATCTCGTACGATGGAAGGCACCAACAAAAATGGAATCAGCGCTCCTTTCAGCTCTCGCAGGACGCAAAGTGACTCTTCATTTTTTTTTCAGGCTTACAGGCGTGTCCGGTGTGTGTGAGGGCTGAGGAACGTGAAAGAGACCGGAAAGTTTCGTGAGGTGCCCGAGCGGACGTTTGTTCGCTTTTCCATTGTGCTCGCTTGAGAATTCGATGCTAATTTGGCGCCATTGAGTTATCCGACTGTCGTCCGTGTACGTATTAGTAGTTACGTGCATCTTTATGTAATAACGATACGAACACTACTCAACAAGAATTATGTCTTTTTGTGATGTTCGTACGTGTGGACTTTTGGACTTTGACCATTCTGTGTGCCTTCGGATGTTTGGCACTTGTTACATTTGGCCAAGGCCTGCACTGATTTGATATTTGTCTCGTTTTGAACAACTAGGTTTTTCATTAAATCAAATTGTTCCTATTGCATTCCATTATTGGAATTATCCATTTTAAATATATTTATTTATTGAAATCAAGATCTATTCAATATCGTCTAATACCTGAAGAATTGATTAATTCCGGATAAATCTGTGATTCGGTTTCATCTGTTCAATAAACAATTTAGTTGAATGCACTAAATGTATCTGTTTAGTTTTTCAAAACCTAAATCAAATAGAATTTTCGTAGTCACAGATTTTTTGCTGGATTGAATTTATTGCAACAAATACTTACTTTCGAGCTATTGACCACGAAATCATGAAGTTTGGTCATGAAATGTTTTTTTTGCACCTACAAATCTACTTATTTTTTTCCATACTGTTACCATACATTATTGATACATGCTACACAAAAATCTTAAATTATTCTTTTCATTCGCATAGACCTTTCATATTATGGCCACGCAAATCCATTTGAGGTAAATATACATTTCCTATATGCAAATCGTAATATCGACGATTCAAATTTATTTTTCACACGTTCGAAGTGAAAATACATTTGCATGGAATGAACCATATTGAAAACAAATAAAGATTTATTTAATATAAAAAGATTTGTCCAGAATTCAACAGAAGTATATATTTGAACCAAATAGACGTTTATTCACGCCAAGAAAGATATTTTTTATTCAAAAATATCTTTCATACGTTCAAAGAAAGAATGTGCTGGAATCTAATCTTTATTTATTTAATTTCGATGTATTTCGTATTTAACAAGAATAGATGGAACAAATGAAAATATATATTTTTAACAAATAGAATAGGAATAAGTCGTGACACAATGAAAAAACCTATTTAATTTAATTAGATTCTATTTAAATAAGAAAACAAATTGCACGTGGTTATTTTTTCCTAGCGCATTCGCGCTCCATATTATCATGAGGGCACAGGGAAACTGAGGAAAATCTGTGTCGACAAAGGCGTCTATATTCGATCAAATTTCAGTGGCGTTAACAATCGGAAACTCGATTAAAGTGCTTGCATAAAGTGAAAAAATATATGAAAATCAAGTAGAAATTAATTAATGAGGAAAATATCTCATCGAATTTCTCAGCAAACACTACCAGTGTTATTATCGTTGTTGTAAAAAAATATCGTCATATTCCTTGAATTTTTAATTCTGCGTGTCGGGTTGATAATATTTGATCAACATTATCATAATTTGCCGCAATACATCGTGTGCGAATATTGTAATATCTCTCGAGCGAGCAGTTGAGTACGTATCACATTTACAATATTGCATAAATCAGTACACGTCAGTTCGAAAACTTTTGCCGCAAATTGTACAGATAAAAGAGAGAGAGAGGAACGAAGGAGGGGAAAGAACGGGGGAGATTGATTGATTGTTTTATTATGGCCTAGTTATGTCACTATTGGACAAAGTAGGTACGGACACGTTATAAGTTTTAGTGCTCTCCGTTTATGATTGTGGGAGTAATGCAAAAATGAAACATGCAAATATAACAAAAGAAAAGTATTATGATACTAATTTTTATACTCTTGTCATATTTTGCTAAATGCATGCTCGAAACGCATACGAAAATCGTACAAAATCAACTAAAATCAAATGACATCATATAAAATCAAATGAAATCGTACAAAATCGATTTGATTCATGCAAAATTAAATAAAATCAAATAAAACCATACATAATATTATGAATGGAACACTCATACAAGATCATAGATAATCATACGAAGACGGAAAAATGGAAAGAGAGAGAGAGAGAGAGAGAGAGAGAGAGAGAGAGAGAGAGATCGATGGAATATCGATCGATTGGAATATACGAAAATCATACAAAATAAAATAAAATCAATTAAAATCATAGAAATCATATGAACACATAGAAAATCAAATAAAGTCAAACAAAATCAAATAAACTCATTCAAAATCAAATAAAAACAAATAAACTCATTCAAAATGATATAAAACCAGATAAAATCATACATAATCTCATAGAATCGAACACTCCTACAAAATCATACAAAGACGGAAAAACGCAGAAACGCAAAGAGAGTGAGAGAGAGAGAGAGAAAGAGATCGACGGAACATAGTAAGAGCTTAATGAAGCATCGATGAACCTACAAGATTGTGCACTTCGGGGATTTAATTGACGCACGCGCAATAATTATAGACGAGAATCATTCAACCGCAACCGTTAGTTTATACGTGTGTACATTATTCTCGTGTGCTGTCCAATACTTTCGCCTACGCTAAGGAATACATATATGCAGGTACGACCGCAGCAAAAATGCAATATATATATATATATATACATATATCACGCAGTTCATAGATCCTCAAGAACGCGGGCGTGTTTACACATGCAGAAACATTCTAGAAGTGGTTTTACAGTAAACCGTCTCTCGTGCACCCAAGAACAGCACAAGTTTATTATTCCATCGACAAATGCGGGGAATTGTGTTTTTTTTCTCTTTTCTTTTCCATAGCCGTAGTGATTTAATCCGTGACGATGAGAGGTTGTACGGTCGTGTGCCAGCTCTCGGGATTATGTTTCATTTGTTCGGTTTGTCAATTTATTGCGTGCGTGCGTTTTTTTGCGTTGGTATACGTCAGGCGGGAGTACGGGGCAGAGTCGTTTTACCAGACGAGTAGACGCCACTCGCCAGACGGAGGCGGTGGGGACTTTTTGTTTTACTTGATTTTTTATTGTATTTTTTTCTGGATTTTTTTCGACCACATTTCGGTGGCTCGTTTCTTCCATCGCGAAGCCTCAAACTGGACCCTCGTCGGGTAACCACTTTTTCGACCTGGAGCCTAACGTACCTCCAAACTAACGCTATATCGCGTTGGGGTATGTTTGTGTGTGTGGGTGTGTGAGAGAGAGAGAGAGTGAGAGAGAGAAAGACAGAGAGAGAGAGAGAGAGAGAGAGAGAGTGAGAGTGAGCTACGAGACGTCGCCACTTTCTTTTATTTTTGGCTGGGCAACCCACCTTCGAACCTGCGCCCCCATAATTATCTTTTTATTTTCGTTCGTTCCTACTCTCTATTAAATTCATTTTTGACCAACTTTACGGTTGTCAAAGTTGTTCGGTCTCGCGTAAGGATCTGTCATTCGAAGACGTACAAAATTTTGTCAACGCGACCGGCCCTTCGACACGGAACTGCACACGATACGTGTTTCAGCGTGTTGGAGATAAGGGTGGGCGAAGGATGACGATGAAATTCGGACTGAGTAACAATTGTAGCACAGTTTCGACGGCTTGACAGCTTGCATCTTTTTTCCGTATCACCGGGTTTTTTTTTAGATGTTTTGTAATAAAAACATTGTTGTAGTTTTTTGTTTGTTGATAATCCAACTTTTTTTCTACAGTTTGCCGTTTACGTGATTTTCAAAATTTTAGACAAGCTCCCGCCATACGAAAGTGTTGCTATTATATTGAAAGTCAATTTTTGATTTATTGATTTAGATCACGCTTGTAGGCAGAACCACCTGCATCGATTGGCCATGTCGCAATAGTGGCACTTTGTTTGAATAATAATAACTTCATTGTTTATTAATGTTTTTGAATTTTAAAAAAAAACTCAAGCTTGGCAAGGCTACGTATTGATTTTGTGGAAAATCCAGACCTCTTATTCCAACACTCTCGGCAGAAAAAATATTGAAAACCGACCTGTTTTTTGGGCCCCAAGCTTTCGCACAATCGGTAATAGAATAAAATAATAATATAATAAAAAACGAAGTAAAATCAAGGTAATAAAACAGTACAGTAAAATAAGGAAATAAAATAACGCGATACACCATTCAATAAACTAAAATAATATAAAATATTGTAAACCAAAATATACATACTAGGATAAAATTAAGATACTAGGGAGAGAACGAAGAGCTAACGAAACCAACGAGCTAATCAATCGAATCTTACGATAAAAATTCACCATACTCGTGCTATTAGAAAAAAATGGCAATTTCTCAATAAATCGCCACAGTAAAACGACAAATACGAATAAGTTTTTAAAATTAATATTATGCTTTTCTCGTGCTCCCGTTTTGCTTGAGGAGGAATCGAGTTCGCCGAGGTGAGATCCCCTCGCGCGAAACCTGACCTACGCCCATTCGTTTCTCTCGCTCGTTTTCGTCCTCGTCGTTGAAATGGCTCTTTGCACGAAACTTGTCGTTCGTATATACACGAAGGGATGTCGTGACACGCCGCAGGGGGTAGTCTCTGTTCGCATTTCGACTCGACAAATCTTTTCTTTTTTTCATCTTTTTTTCCCTCCGTAACGACGGGAGTAACGAGCGCATGTGTGTGCGTGTGCGGGAGGGTGTTGGTTTTTGTCCCCATTCGCACCGTGGCTGTTTCTTACAGCGAGAAGTGCGCAGTTCGTGCCCAACGTGGGGGAATTTCTTTGTAGAATTCGTTCTTTCGTTCGTTTTTTTTTTTTTTTTTTTCATATATTTTTTTCCCCTCGAAGCCCATATGAGAGAGGTCCTGAAAACGCGTTAGCCCCGAGGATGCACCTGCGAGAGAGAGCGAGCAGGTCGTAACAGGTCGGTTGAATCAACCCTCCTCGAACCCGCCTTCTTTTTCATTCTTCCACTGCCTGTTTCTCGTCTCGACTATACTCCGAGAATATTCATTTTATTTTTATTTTCATACACTTTTTTTTTTGGTCAAAGCGATTCGTATTCTATGGAAGGAAAAGGAGAAAAAAATCTTTCATCGATAACCGGATTTGGATGCCCCTAACTTTATTCCAATCTCTGATTTTTCTCGCACCGATTTTGGTACCTTTGAAATGTTTTTTTTGGGAACGAAAGTTAACGGGTGGCAATTCCGAGTATTAAAAGAAATTATTTTACTTTCGTATCATTTGGGCGATCGTTTTGAGTCGACTAGCTGCATATGAGTATATAGGGTCAGGCAACAACTGACCCTATATTGGCAGTAGAAATATCAAGCCTATAGGGCTATCAAGCTTGAGAGAAATATTTTTTTTTTTGAAAAGTTGCTTAGCTGGATGCGGATCGTCGAATGTGGTTCGTCCAGGTGGAGGCACTCCGGAGAATTCAAGGCCAACTCCATTTTTTTAAATGGTACCACTTTTTTATTTCATTAAGGAGCTGAGCATAAATTCAGACACTAAATTTCAAGATGATCGATTAATATTTAGTATAAAAAATCGACAAAAAAGGAATCTGAATGTTTTTAGCTTAGAATGGATTTAAAAAAAGCACTTAATCTTGTAAAAGGTGCTCAAATTGATGGCCATCACTATCAATGCAGGCGTGCAATCTGATTCCCATTGATTGCATTGCCTTATTAATTACGTCAGCCTGTATGGAGCGACACAACTGTGACAGGCCGAAATATGTTGGTTTGTCCGATTATTTGTCACTGCTGGATTATTTATTTGGGATTTGGAAAAAATGTATGTTGTTAAGTATACCTTGAACTTATTCCGTGTAAATTTTTATTTCACAAAATTAGCAATTCACATCGTTATTAAGGTATAATCTGTATGAAAAATGTGGTCCAACAGTCCGAACGATAAGCTCACAAAGGTTAGTCTGAAAGATAAAAATTAAAAGGTTTATAATATAAATGTTGTTGTCATTGTCCGTAACCATTTTTTCGGAAAAAAATCACAGAATGGCTGGTGTTAAAAGAAAAGTGTAATTTTGGCGAATGTTTTGGTTATATACGGGGGCATGGAAAAAACTAAATAAAAAAATGACTACGTACGACGATAGGTACTGAAATTACGGAGATCCAGGTTTTTTAAATTGTGAATCGGACAATTATAGCTAGAATCATGATTCCGGCCAGGTCGAGAGAAATCCTTCGTTTTAGTATACGCAAATTGTTGCGCTACCTGCTCTCACTGAATCGTCTGTAACTTGATCAACTTCCACTATTTTAACTTCGATATTTTCAAACATATTTTTGAATATGTTTACTTCGAGAAAATGCAAAAAAAATCGATCTTTTATCTGTCACAGTGGTGTCCCGCCTTCATAGGACAATACAATCAATGTTAATCAGATTGCAAGCCTACATTGAAAGTGGTGGCCATCACTCTGAGCACCCTTGATAGGAGTAAGTGTTTTTTTTTAATTCGATTCTACGCTAAAACCATTGAAATGTCTTTTTTTATCATTTTTTCCCACTACATCTCGCCCGATCACTTAAAAATTCGGCATATACACTTATCGCTACTACCTCATTGAAATTCTGCAAAAAAAACATAGTGGTTCCATTCAAAAGAATGAAGGTGACCTTGAAATCTTCGAACAGTCTCCACCTGGATGAACCTCGTAACCGCCACTCGATGACCACCTTCGAGCTATGCGACTTTGGCAGGAAAAGTTTTCTCCCAAGTCCGATAGGTTAGAAAATATTTTCGCTGCCAACAGTCGTTGCCCTACCCGGTACATACACGCGGTCTTAACCCCAATCCCCACGATTGGCGAGAGTATTTTCGCCATTCTCGACGAGAATAAATATATAACTGCGTAGAAGCTAAAAACGCGAGATACAGGAAAGGCGAAACGCGACCCAAAACGTCTCTCTGTTTGTCCGCTCGTCCGTCATCCAGACGGCCAGGGGTCGCCAGCAAGAGAGAGCAAGACGGATAGAGAAAAACGAAAGATTAAGGACGAAATGAATCGAGGAGTCGCGATCGGGTGTCGAAAAGACGAAGAAAACGAAAGCGAGGGAGAGAGAAGATGAGAGAGAAACCCCGAGAGAAAGAGAGTGCGAGAGATCTAGAAGGGGGGAAAAAAGGTTTTCGGGGCCCCGTAGCCTCACCATCGACCACAGCTGGCCCCGGACCTCTTTTTCGGTGATTTCTCGAAAAGAGCTGCAGTCCAGAGGCCTCGGGTGCGCACCGGCATAATAAAGGGCAGTCAGAAGGGGCCCGGAGGGGGGGGGGGTCGTACAGCGACAGAAACGAGAGAGAGGGAGGGAGAGAGAGCTGGCAAAACTGGTCCCTCGTGTGGTGCCCATTTTTATGGGATCGCGTCCAAGTTACATGGACAAAGAGCACCCGAGTAGAGTGGGAGCCAGCGGAGAAGGGCGAAGCAGAGTGGGGGGGGGGGGCGGAGAAAAAGGAGAGTCCCGAAGATTCAGGCTTCCTGGAATTCACCGTGGTTTTCTCGGAGTTTCGGTCCTGGTACCGCGAAGTCTTGGGCATCGCCGAAGCCCCTCCCCCTGCACGTCTGCCCCCCCCCCCCCCCCAGGGAGATTTAAGACGGGGTCCCTTGGCTGACGATGTTCCTTCGCCTTCTCTTACACATGTGCCGTTCTCGAGCACACTTAAAAGTTCGAGTCGTAAAGTATCAAATGTTGTTCGATTAAGGCCCCGCGTTATGTTCGTATATCTGCGTACATTAGCGGACTTATATCCCCCGAGCAATCGACCCTCACCCCCCCCCCCCCCCTTATTGTCTGGTTTTTATTTCGCTGCAAACGACAGACGTGTCTTTTTCAATTTTTTTTTTATTCTTCGTTTTTTTTCTAACCGTCGACCAGACAAAGGGAAAATTAGGCACGAGGGATCGCAGGGATGCAAAAAGCGTCCGATAGGATGCATCGCGAAATTGGGCCAACCACGCGAGGGCCCCCCTCTCTCGATTCTCGAGCGTGGGAGACACGAGCTTCTTCAGCTAATTACTGTTATTTCACGATCGCGCGCGGGGATCACTCCCATCCGAAACTCACGAGGTTCTGGCTACTTTACCATCCTCAAATTTTAATAAAACGAACTCGCAACCCCTCCGGAGAAGGGAGAGAGAGAGAGAGAGAGAGAGAGAGAGAGAGAGAGAGAGAGAGAGAGAGAGAGAGAGAGAGAGAGAGAGAGAGAGAGAGAGAGAGGGCGATATATGCGAGAGAGGACGTGGAACGAGAGTGAGATATATAAAGGGAGCTCTCGTTGGTGTTTCTCTCGTAATGGGAAATTGCCCGAAGCGGTCAACGTGCGCGTAATCGGTGGGCGGACTCGACGCGATTATGGCAAGCCAAAAATAATGATAAATCGATTCCGAGACTCGTCTTCGCACCGGACGAGAGGAATAAAAATTTGAGAAAAAATATAGGATCCAGCGCTTCGGTGCAATAAGAAAACGAAGTCGACGGCGAGACTGAAACAACAACAAAATTATATTGAAAAATCGCGTATGCACCGATTTTTTTTCAGTCTCGCGAAATTCACGAGGTGGAGCTCGTAATGTTTTTTTTTAGCATTGGCAGGTCTTGTATTTGATTTTTGTTGAAATACATTTGGAAGAACAAGATCTGTATGTGTCTTAATGCAGGCGTAATGATAAATAACGGGAGGAGATGGATGTTTTTATTTTCATCGGAGAGAGGTGCAAGAATATACTTGATAATATGAACTGTAATTATTTTGATATTTTATTTGATTTACCGTGTATTTTCGTCGTCTGAAAATATATATTATTGACAAACCAATGAATACTGTGGTCGATGTAATTATTTTTTACTATAAATATATATATATGTATATGGAATATTTCAGGTCGCCTCAAATAACTATTTCCCCCCCCCCCCCCATCGTTGATCATAGATTTCCATTCCGAAAAACGTCACACCCGGTGTCGGCAACACCTAATTTAAAAAAATTCCACCCCTTGCCTTCTTGCGGCTGCAAAAAAATCAAAAAGTCCACTCGGGCCGTTTTTAAATTCTGAAAAAATGTCGACTTGTCTCTTCTATATATTTAATTTTTATTTGGTGTATGTTTTATTTTGGGATGATCATTCGACAGTTTGGCAGTCACAAGAGTACTTTTTCGATCTACATATACATCCCACCCGAATTTACCTTTATCTGGAACCATATATCTAAAGTTTTTTTTCACTCGCAAGACCCAAAAAGTTCTCTTCTGATTTCCAAACTGTCGAATAATCATCCTCGAAATCGGAATTCGACAAAAAAATAGTAAATATCGGAAGCCCACATTGAGCTTTGGTGAAAAATACACAAAAAAGGTCTAAAATGTATTCAAATTTTTTCAGAATTTTGAAAACGGTCCGAGTGGACTTTCCGAGTTTTCGCAGCCGCAGAACAGCAAGGAAAGTGGATAAAATAAAAAAATTAGGTGTGTGTTCGACACGAGGAGGAAATTTATAATCAACGATGGTGAGGGAAATAGTTGTCTGAGTTGAACTGGAATACTCCATATACACGTATATTGATAATAAAAAATAATTACACCGACTGTAGTATTGATTCGTTTCGTCAACAATATATTTTTCAAACGACGAAAATTCAGATAGTTGAGGCAAAATGCCAAAATAATTACAGTTCATATTACAAAGTATATTCTTGCGAATCTCTCCGACGAAAAAAAAAACACCTATCTCTTTCCGTAATTTAATCGTAACATGGTGAATCATTTGATCGCGGATGCTCATCGTTCGGGGCAGGCCACACAAACCTACACGGAGAATATCCGTGAAAGGGTGCGGAAAGAAGTTCGTGGGTTCCCAGCACGTAGCAATAAAAAATAAAAAGAATAAAAAAGGGCCCCTAAGGGTACCCAACGAAAATTATAGGTTAGCCGCGAACTTCTGGTCATCCTTATCTCCTGGAACTTCGCGAGCCCGCGCATCTTCTCAATGATACACGAGTATCCTTTCATGCTAAATTTACGATCTTTTGTGCCACGCACCCTTTTTTCCCCTGATGGCTAATTTTTCGGTTCTCGCTAATTCTTTCGATCTTTATTCCGCGCGGGTGACAAGACCGTTACTCCGATCGGACCATTCGCCCTGGCGACTGAAAGATGAGGGTCTTTTTCTCCGCCCAATATCACCTGTCGATCGGTATCGAAGGGAAAAAAATGTAATCCTCACGAGAAACTTTAAGCTCTCCCGAAAACATTTTTTAAAAGATAAAAAAATGTAGCCACGTTATGCAAATGCGGAAAAATCCAGGCGGCAACGGGTACCGAGGATTTTCGGGCGTGGGATCCGTAAACCAAATGGTGGCTATTTCTTATCTCGAAAACAATCTTTATCTCGAAAAATCCGAAAAAATCGCTACCTCGACCGGGCAAGAGGAAAATATCTTTTTTTACACACGAGAGTTTTATTTTCTCGATGCGTAGATCGGCTTGTTTGCTCATCGGATACGTAGCCCGGAAGAACATCGGGACCTCGGTGGTTTTCCTTCTCACGCGTGTGACGTCGAGAAAAAAAAATGGAAAAACAAAACAATAACAGCTCACCGTTCCCGCGGTGATCGTCGTTGCTTGAAACTCTATCTCCCTAATCCTCGGAAAGAAAGTAGCGAACCTCATCGAGGCCTTTGGACAAACAAGATCGGACTTGACAATGGAACACGAGGCTCGCTGGCCCGATAAATGTCCCTGGCAAATTGCGCGTGTGTTATGTAACGTTTCATCCGCGCGACTCTCGTGTCCGATTCTGATAAGGGTACAAGGAATCGCGACGATACCCAACGAACGTATCAATCGGTCATTTGGTTCGCTCGATAAACCATTGAATTCAATAACATGGAGCATAATACAATAAATAGGTGGAAATATATGCAGCTCGAGTACCGAATTTCATCTAAATCAATCTGTGATATTTGCATTTTCATTCGCCATATTTACTCGTCATTGCGAATTCCTAAATTTTGAGTCCAGATACGTAATCAGCACCCTCAAAAACCCCAGAGTACAAGTTTTCGGGACAAAACAATTTTCCTGCCATTTTGGGCACTTTTTGTCGAATTCTCTCTGCCAACGAAGGGGTTAAAAACGTGTTAGTAATATGAGTTATAAGGGGGAATTTTGTCGACAAAAATCGTGGGCAATTTTTGTACGTTTTAGCTCCCGAACGAGGAAAAAAGTCTGGTCAGGCGATAGCCAACATGATACGGAAATCTTGAATGAATTTAGTTTTTCTTTTGTTTTAGATCAAACGGATGAGGCATTATTATTTATATATATTTATAAATCAGAATTTATTTTGGCAAAACTTTTTCAATTGTTGAACATTATGAAAATAATTTGTTTAAAATAATTGCGGTTACTAACGATCAGGAAAAATAATATAAACTGCGCGGGTCTTTTCATTTTCGATCATTTCCAAAATCAGCACCTATTTTCTTGACGTCCATAGGACAAGACCTTGAATTAAGTTAGTTTTTTTTGTTGGTTTCGGATCAAACTAAGGAGGAATTATTATTTATATATATAAATTTATAAATTATAATTTATTGTTTACATTATATATGTAATTATATATAATTATATATTATATAATATTATTATTATTTATTTCCTTAAAACGTTTATCAACGATAAGAAAACATAAAATACATTGCGCGATCTGGAAATATTTTCGTTCCGGGTAATTTAGACAAATGGCACCGATTTTTTAGACTTTGATATGCAGTAGACTCTTTAATATGCAGTAGCCCATTAATACACAGTGGGTAAAATGTACCCACGGACCTTATCGGTGCGTAAGTACTTTTCAAGTAATGAATAATGCTATCATATGTAATAAAAATACTAAAAACTATATATACATATATATGTATGTATATACATATATATGTATGTATATATATATATATATATATATATATATATATATATATATATATATATATATATATATATATATATATATATATATATATATATATATATATATATATATATATATATATATATATATTGTTAGTAGTATTCACTTATTTTAGAAATTTCGTATCTAACGATAAGCAAAAATAAAATAACTCGCGCGGATATTTTTATTAATTTCCAATAAATCGCACTGTTCATTTTTTAAACTTGCACCGATTTTTTGGACATCGCTATAGTGTAGCCGCTTAATAGACAGAGGGTAAAAAGTTAAATAATGAGCCTTCGGAAAAAATATTGTGTAACATTTTATTTGATAGCTTATTCCAAATATAAATACTGTACGTTGATATTAATATAAATGATATATGTTAATAAAAATCCCGAAAAAACCGTAACCAAAAAAGTGCAAATACTTTCCTTTATCAACCCGTAAGTACATTTTTTTCTGCGTCCTAAATGCAAACGCAAGGGGGCTACATTTTGTGTAAAAAAATAAATAAATAAAGAATCGAACGAAAATCATAACTCGACTGTTCGGTATTTACGCATGCAAATATTGATATTTACATAGGTGCACGGGGAAGAGGAAACCGGTTGAAGAGCCTCTGGATTTCCGATGCGGTTCCGTTGTGTCACCTGTGTCATCCCCGTCGGAGCATGTCGGCCAGATATGCGTCATCTTGCAACCCGGAGTGCAACGTCCGATTGTGCAAGTTCTGCTCCGCGCTCGTAGAGACCAAGGGAGAGAATCGGAGGAAATTAAGGTGGGAGATACCTTTAGACGAGGAAAAAATGGCGGATTTTCAAGGTTTTTTTTTGAAGATCTTAGGCCACAGTAACGGGTATAAAATCACATGCGAATTGAACAATTTTTTTTTTCGTATGAAAAAGTGATTCACTCATAAAATTAATTACACATCTATTTAGTATGAATATCAAGCTGTTAAAAAATTTATATTTTTTTTCGATATACGAAATGGCCGGCTATTAATTTTTTCTATTGTTATTATTTTTAGCGCTCCGCGGTGTGACATTTAGCATCCACGATTTTTGACCTAGAACAAAAAACAAAAATTCTCGTCAATCTACATTAGAATGCCTAGAGAAGTAGGTACGGAATTTAAAAAATATTGCTTTATTCAAAAGTTGTAAGTATTTGAACTTAAGAAATGAATTTTCAGTGAAAAGTTTCGTATAAAACTGCTCATAAAATGAAAAGTTTTCGATTAATCAGAAATTCCCTACGTACTTCTCTGCGAAATGCAATTAGGAACATAACTTTTAATTTTGAAGTAAATCGAGTGAAAATTGTTGACGTTATTTGTCATGCCAATTGGAAAAAAGCTGTTTCGAGAAGTTTCGAGTAGTCGGGCATTTTGTACATTAAAAAACACACACACACACACATATATATATATATTTTTTTTCTACCAGCTTGATATTCATACTAAATCGATGTGTAATTAATTTTATGAGTGAATGACTTTTGCATACAAAAAAAAATTGGTTAAATTCGCACATAATTTTATACCCGTTACTGTGGCCGAAGGCCTTAAAGGAGAGATTCCTTTACCGCTTTTGAGACTTAGGATACATTTTATTGGTACTTTTTTATTTTATTGGAAATGGGACGCTTTGAAACAAGAAGATTGATTTTTCCGAAAAAAAAACTACATTTTGCAATAAAAAATACTTCATTTCATTTTCAAAAACAATTAGGGCCGTGTTTTAGGTAATAAGGTTTGAAAGATTTATATCAAATTTCATCAGAATGGATCGATTAGTTTTTTAGCTATACGTCACGTCAATTTTGAAAATGCAGTTTAGAAAACCGTGCCATACCTTCGCCATTTTTAAAGATTAATAAATATAGAAATACCATGTAACAGTCAAACGTCGTAATAACGTCTCAATAATATTTCATCTACAAAAAAATCATGAAAATCGGCGAATTTTTTCCTCACCTACAGGTGAGGTATCTTACCCCTTAATGAACGCATGCGTACGTTCGAGCTTGCGAGCAGGACGGGCCAAACGAGGCAACGAATTGAGGCTCGGGCAACTCGATGCGGATTGAAATACCTGCATAGGAGAATCTGAAATACCACGCCGGAGACGAGGGAGCGGGAAGGGAGACAAAGGCTCACTACTGGTGCACAAACGACTTCTGAATCACTTCTCATGTACCAGCAACGGAGCGTGAATTGCCGGCACGCGGGCCACCTCCTACTTGGAAATTATTAAATGACGCATTTTCAAACCTCCTTCTCACTATCCCATTATGTCGAATAACAAAAGCTCGCAAGAAATACCAGGATGATATGTTACGGACTTGTTCTCGTGTATATCGTGTGTCTCGGGTAATTAAGGGGCTATACCAGTGTGACACTTGAAAAAAAAAATTATTTTTTTTGCCTTTTTCGACAGTTTATACTTTCGAGAATATCCTGTAAAAATGTCAAGACTGTATCTCTAATACTCCCCAAATGGCAGCCTTCCAAAGAGCAACCGTTCGTAGGTGTGAAATGCTCCAGTTAAATCTTTAAACGCGTTTTCTCGAAATGAGATTTTTAAAATTTGCTGTTATTGTAACTCAAAGGGTAATTATCCGATTGACTTGAAATTTGAAGGGAATACTCTTGAACATATTCACTCTACGATGACGTAGGATATTTTTGATTCGATGAAAATTGACGATTTGGCATTGAAAAAAACTACCATTTTATAGGCGAGAAAACAGACTTTTTGTTCGTAACTACGCCATTTTGTTATATTTTGATATTTTCCGAAAATCCTACATCATTGTACAGGAAATACCTTCCAGTTTAACGAAATTTGTTTCCTTTACGGTTTCGCCTACTCAATTGGAACTTTTTTTTTTGGCGCCTCCGAAGGCAGCGCATAAGTCGCTTGGATCTCAATATTTTTGTATGAAAAAATTATGTAGTATAGGTCAAGTATAGCCAAATATATTCTTAATTTTCCGAAACATTTAATTCAGTACTTTTCTTCCAAAAAAATTCGCGAAAATCACCCAAATTTTCAGCGATCACACTGGTATAGCCCCTTAAAGAAACGAAAAATGGACCCCGTAGTTTCTAGTGGACATGAAGCAATGTGGTTATGGTATGGGCGAGAATATATATACGAAATTATTTTTTTTATATTAAAGAAGTAGCGCAATTGGAATTGAGTTTCAGAAAACGTTTATTCTGCTTTGACGGGAAGTTTAGGAGGCTTAGAATAAACTTTGGGGAAACAAATTCATCGGGGAAATCAAACCTGGAAAATTAAGAAAGAAAGTTAATTTGAAAAGTTTGTGGAAGAAGAAATGTTTAGTTTCGTGGATAACTTTTTTGGCTATAATACGAACTGTAAAGTAGCGAAAAAAAGCGTGTATTAAACATTATACGATTCACTAAAGCATTCCAACGGTTTTTTTGCAAAAACGACTTTCGTAACAATTAATAATTCAGCTAACAATTTTAAGCGATTTTTCCAACGATAAACTTTTTCAACAGTTTTCAACCATTGTTGGGAATTAATTTCTTTAACATTCTTCAACATCTTTTGACATTAAAATTTTTTTTAACAATTTTGAACGACTTTTGACAAGTAACGATTAAGAATTTTTCAAACAGTTAATAATCAAGATATTTTTTTACACTCAACAATTGACACAGATTTAGCAATCAACAATTAACGAATAGTTTATCAATTAAAAATTAACATATTCCTAGAAAATCAGAAATTAACAGTTTTTTGAACAATAAACAATTAACAATGAACAAGTTTTCCATCGATCAAGTGCACGTAGCACCTACATAATATTACAGATAATTTTTTTATTTTAGCTGAACAATACAATCCCTGAAACGTAAGCAAGTTTATAAAAATGTCTCTGCTTTTTCTATAAAAAATCGTTATTTTCGAGAAAAGAAATTTTTCACTGCTGCAATGTAGACCAGAATATCCTCCAAATTTATATGTAATTGCTATGATTTTACCCGAGAATAAAAAACTTCCGAACCAAATTCCCCCTTCAAAATTATTTCCTAAGCTCCCCTCATACGCCCTTCTGGCCTTCACGCCCTCCTCCCCTTGATTTTTACCCCACACTCGTCACTGCACTATTGCCAGTTGCTCAAAGACTTCCCCAGAGTGTTGATCACAGCCACTTTTTCCCAGAGCACTCCCGTGTCGCTTTCGCAGGAGGGCACAGGGCAACTGCGAAAAACCCGTGTCGATACGGCAATATTTTCACGGAGTTTCAGTTGTGTTGCCCATCGGAAATCGGAGATCGCCAAAGCCGTAAAAATAAATTTTCAAACCAGTAAAAAGACTACGCACCCAATGACGGCCCTCTCTTCTTTCTCCTCGTTAATGATGGCCCCCATAAATGTCTCGCGAGTAGGAAGTTCCGCAAGTCTCAGAGTGCGGGTACCGTCGACACGATGTAAAAATATGGACGAGGTGAGAGAGGGAGACTAGAGAGAAAGAGACAAAAAAAACAAGCGAAGAATTGTCTACAGGTAGCACGACACGATGCGATGACTAAGAGGGCACGCACGTGGAGCAGGAAGAACGAGCTCGTGTATTGTAAGTGCACATATATCCGCGTATGTGCACGAGCATGTGGCCGAGAAGGGTGACTTCCTAAGGGAACGTTAACCCATCTCCGTCTTTTCTCGATGTAGAAAAAAAAATGAAAAAAAAAGAACGGTACCCATCGTGTTTTACCTCGGCGTACCGCGGTTATGACTCATCTTCGAACGTTGGAGAGAACCCCACGTGAGGCCGGAAAAGGGGGCCCCCTCGGACAGAGGCCCAGGGGCGCCCTCTCGCTCTCTATTATTTCTACCGTTATTTTATAATTAGCTATTCTCGTATTTATAATTTTTTGACGTCCTCAATTTCTGTAATTCTCAATTTTTATTTTTATTAGCTGAAACGAAGACTAGAAAGTGTTGGTATTTAAAATTACTTTTCCTTTTTTGTCCTATCATTTTTTCCAGTCTAATTACAATTTTCAATTTCGTTTCCTATGTTGCTATTATTTTATCTAAAGTATTTTCCCAGAAATAAATAAACCGTTAGTGTCGTTAATTTTGTTTTTATTTTTTCAAGATCTTCCTTATTTCTATCATTTTTTATTGTTATTTTTATAAGCTGAAATGAAAAACCAGATAGGCTGATTTAAAAAAATCGTTATTTTCCTTCTTTTTCCTATTCTTTATACAATTTTAACTTAATTTTCCAATTTTATTTCTTTTGTTACTACTCATATACATTGTATCTAACAATAAAGTATTTTTCAAAGAATAAACAAACTATCAGTGTCTCGTTTCCTTTTTGTGATTTTCCAAGATCCCTCTTATTTGTCTAATTTTTAATTGTTATTTTTATAAGCTGAAATAAGAATTGGAAAGTCTTTGATTTTTCAAAATTAAATTTCCTTTTCTTGTATCATTTTTATAATTGTGACTTAATTTTTCAATTTATTTATTGCGTTGCTACTCTTATATGTTTTATCTAAAATATTTTCCGAGGAGTAAATATATCATCAGCGTCTCGTTCCTTTTTTAATCATTTTTTCGCAATCTCCCTTATTTCTTTCATTTTTAATTGTTATTTATATAAGCTGAAATAAAAACGAGAAAGTCTTTGTTTTTTCTTATTGAATTTCCTATTGTTTCATTTTTACCAGTTTAATTTGATTTTCCAATCTTATTTCTTTTGTTGCTACTCTTATACGTTTTATCGAAGTTATTTTCGAAAGAAAAAAAAACAATCAATGCCGCGTTCTCTTTAGTTATGTATAACATTTACACGTATACGTAAACACGCGTACGTGTGTTTTATAGACAATAGATTGACTCAAGCCGTACGTGTGTTCGTTTAAAAGAGAAAATGCATATCCGGCATTCGTGAGGTTTTACATACCCTTTATGTGTGTACTCAGTCTGCATCGGAGTGGCAAGGGACCCTAGACTAGCTAACATCGTTAGGCGCGCGATATGTGAGGGCCGTACTAAACCTCGCACCGTCATGCTAATCGTTTTACTTCGAACGTCGTCGTACGACGACTCGTGAGACTCAACGACAGGGACCATCGCAAACCGGGAATGTTTTTGGAGTCTGCTCCGTAACAGTTTCACACTTTCTCTCGTAATTGCAAACAAACTTTCTTGTTTGCGGATGAAAAGATCGCTGGCAGCTCGGACCACTGAGACTCATAATTTCGGTACATTCTTGAATCTTATTTTTTCTATTATTAACAAAACAGTTGAATTTCGTAAATTCACGAAATCTTGACATTCTTAGATTCTAAAAATCTTAAAACAATAGAATTCTTAAAATTCTTCAATTTTTTAGGATCTTACATCTCGAAAATCTTAAAATCGTTGATATTTGTTCTTTTTTTAATTTTCGAAATTGTGAAGGTGTCGAAATGATAGAAAGTACTGATTTTTTTATTTCTGAGAGTCTCAAAAATGCAATTTCATTTAAAGATCTTAAAATTTGTTGATGCTTAAAACCTCGAAATGATTAGATTTCTTAAGTTATCAAAATTCATAGATTCATATATTTCAAAAATTAAGTTCTTAAATTTTGTATTTTTTTTTAGTAGTAGCAAAAAATGTAATTTCGTAAATTTGGCAAGCGTAGAAATTTGTAGTTTCTTAAAATTTAGAAATAGTCAAAAAAGTCTGGAAAATCGTTAATACTAGTTCGAAATCTCAGACTTCTGGAGGTTGTTGAAATACTTAAAATAAATGATATTCAAGCTTCTCAAATCCTTGAAAAATTCAATTCTCTTCGAAAATATTACTGTTGTCTGTTCTGAATCTGTTGATTCTTGAAACCTCAAAACAATTACACTCTCAAAATTCTTCAAATGCTCAAATTCGTGATTTCCTAAAAAATCCTCAACTTGTCTAATTCCGAAAATTCCAAAAAATCTTGAAATTCCTCAATTACCCGAATTCTCAAATTTCTATAACTCTTAAAGATTCTTCGGAAGTCTAACCATTTGCTTACACTTTCAAAGATGACTCTCAGAAGCATCTTTCAAAAAAATTAATTTCGCCAAAGAAAGTCCGTGTAGATAAAAAACTACGGGAGTTAAAAAAATCATCAAACGTAAATGATGGAAGAGAAATCAAGCAATGATTTTTGCCGCGTATGTCAATCAAAGACCTGTCTCTCATTGACAAACGCCCTTAATATTGCGCATTCAACATCCAAAGTATAAATACATATTCCGAATCACGAAAGTTTTTCGATGTCCTGTCGATGTACGATGATTCGCTAAATATTCATCGACTCCGGAGTGCAAACAGGTTTTTCCTATTTGCTCTGACAAAAGTGGACACTTGGCCGAATTGGTATGTTTTTTTTTTCGCGGCAAATCTCATCGCGACGATGATGTGCGCCCAGGATCATTCAACAATGTCACTCTTCTCTCGTCTCTACGAGTCCACGAAGTTTATACGGCTAGCATATATGAAACGAAGGGCGGCAGTGTGGGGTGGGGGTGGTGGTGAATAAATGAAATGCATTTCCACGAGCCAGCGACGCATATATACATATTCGAAGGCTGATGATATTCGTGAAAAGCTTATACTATTAATATCGATATGACAAGTTGACTAATGACCCGCTGCCTCGGGCTGCTGTACGGTTATATACCGGCTTTGACATTACGAGATTAAAATCCTGGTCGCAGAAAAAAAAATTGACGAGGAACAGCCCTCGGGTTATTCGAAGTTTTGATCGTTCCATCGTACGACTCAATACGATTATACGGAACGTCGTGTCATTTGTTTCCGTTACAGAGGGAATTGGAAAACGAGGCGGAATATCAATTTTTATATCTTTATAGGTATACCTATGTGTATATGAACAGGAGACGAAACAGAAGGATTGCATACACGTGGGTCTTCGAATTATTTTTGTGCGAAAACACACGGAGAAAAATACGGCCTTAAATTCTAACACTGGTTGCCAGAATTCTAATATTCAGAGCTTGAAAAGTATAGCAGTTTACTGCCGGTTCGGAATTCTAAGACTTGTTATAGACGTGTAAAAATGATTCTCACACCGTATAGTGAAAATGGTGCGTGCATATTACATTTGAAACTATTCTCGCATAGTCGCGAGTCCTATATGCTGTATAGTGAAAATAATGCGTGCTTTGTAAAATACCAACCTTTATTACACGCTATATTTTCATATGGATTTTACCATACATGAATCTTCGTGTATGTATAGATTTCACGATAGGCATAGCATAAATCTTTAATAAATATTACGAAGTTATTAGAAAAATGTGACTCTTTATACCGTACTTTTTGTAAAATGCTGGAAACTAATTGTTCCAATCACGTGGGCAAAATATTTTTTGAATACTACAAAAAATTACAAAATGCCGAATAAAATGTATTATTTGTATCAGTTTACGTGCCATATCGTGAGTTAAAATTTAAATTTCTTCATTATTACTATACCATAATTACAATTTTTATCTTCCATTCAATACTTTTTGATATTTAATGATATTTTTTTTAGCAGCATAGTATTAATTCTAAACTTCGAGGCCCCTGTTTTCTCCGTGCATGTTTTTTTCACGTCTCACGGTATTTTGTCCCTCGTTCAGCAAATTTCAAAATCCCATAGGTTTAGCAATTTCCCCATAATTTATGGACAATTTTGCCCCCCCCCTCCCCACCATAATATTATATGGGATATCATTTTTTAATAATAACAAACGCTAGAAAAAAAATTCCACGGTTTTTTTAGCTGCAGCTCTGATTCTGCAGATTTACCAACTGTGCCATACATCCGTCATTTTTTAAAATTGATCAAGAAAATACTATGTAACAGCCAATCGTAGTGAATAAAACATACCCTAAGTCTCAAAAATAAAAAAGATCTTTCCTTAAAAAAAAGTCATGAAAATCAGCAAATTTTTTCCTCGCCTAAAGCTATCTCCCCCCTTAGGCCCTCTGCACTGTCTAGCCTACAGTTTTTTCGCCAACTTCCGTCACTCCACCACAACACTCTGTCCAGTTTCGCGACTATTCGCAAACCCGAACAGGGCGTGTTTTTTTCCAAAAATACAATTTCCTTCTAAGCCTGCAACCCATTGATCGTCGCGTAAATTCGTCCACCAATGAGAAATGTCACGTACGTTCATTTTGTACTGCCCTTTGACTTTTGAGGGGTGCACCCTTCCGAGTGTCGCGCAAACAACTGGGAGCCAGGAAAGAAGTAAAAAAAGAGGTAATACGATCCGAAGATCAGAAAAGAGATATCGACTTGTGCATGTACATAAGTGCACCGTGAATTATTACCCGTGGAACGGGTAATTTACTTTTATTATTGCGCGTTTTGGTCTCGTTGCAGGCTCGTCCCGGTGCGCGAGGGGTGGTCGAGGCCAGAAGAGAAAAAATCGAGGAGGCCAGACAGCAGAAAAAAATCGGCTTATCTCTCCTAACCCGACCCTAGGAAGTCCCCGAGGCTCGATTATTACTCGCGCCGAATGTCGGAAGGCACAGGGATGATCGTGGGGATGCTTCGAACATTTTTTGTTTTTTCGACACTCATCGTTGAACACTCGCATCGTGATCGTTACACCCTCACGATGATGCCGCGGCGGGGGGGGGGGGGGGGGGGGTGTTAACCCACGACAATCCCAACAAACCCAAGAGCTGGCTCGAAAAAAAAATGACGAAAAAAATTGGCGTCGTAGGGGGTGGAGATCGCGAGAGGGTTGCGCGGATGTACCAGTCATGTATTTTGCTGGCATATCGGGCCGCATGGTTACGAAGTGTACGTTATGTTATTTTTGACATTTTTCATTCACATTTTTTGACAGTTTTGTGACAGTTTTTTGACAGTTTTGTGACAGTTTTTTGACAGTTTTGTGACAGTTTTTTTGACAGTTTTATGACAGTTTTTTGACAGTTTTTTTGACAGTTCTTTGACAGTTTTATGACAGTTTTGTGACAGATTTTTGACAGTTTTTTTGACATCTTTTTTGACATTTTTTTTCTTGATTTAACGTTCTTCGCATGAGGCCCTTGATATCTACGATGATACGCGAGCGCGCACGGTATCTGTCGGATCAGCGATACGATCGGACACAGCTCATCGTAATGGAGACATTTGGTTGTCATTATTATCGAATCAAACGGAGATGATTGAGCCGCGATCTACGGTAGCTATAATATGGCATAATGATACTTTACGTACACTAATATTCAGCCGGGACGTCCACAGATGGTCCGTGAGAATATTCACTTTTTTGTATACGCGTATATTGGGGAGGGGCATTTTGAAGGCCTGTTTATGTAATGTTGACTATCGGCATAGGTGGTTACTTCGAGGACGGGACTTTTTTGATTGGTGGTTTTGGGAATGAATACTTGGGCTTTCAATCATCTAAAGATGATTTTGGAGGCCCTAGGGCTTAGCTAATGCTGAGGGTCATATTGAGGACGATCCCCGAAGTCGCATTGTTAATTGAATAATTTATATTAAACAAATAGTTGGGAGGAATTGTATGTGAGCAGGATATATAAAAGGCACAGGCTACTGAGGGATGAAAAAAGAGCGGGGAAGAGAATGTAAAGCAAATTAAAACTAAATGTATAGGTACGATTTGATATTTCATTGAGAATAATATTAGTTAATACATTATTTTTTATAATACTTGGATTCCTATGGTAAATTATTTGAACATATGTTTTTGAATGATCATTGTCATTGTTTTATGAAATTGAAGTTTTAAGATCCTGTAATTATCCAATAAATTGAATAATACGTATTATAGCAATGGGTTGGAATGAATATTTATATGGAAATATTCCATATTCACACCACAAAATAAAATTGTTTGATAAAAGTGGCATTTCGAAGACTATTATTAGATTATTAGATATTAAGACGGTTTATACCTTTAAATCTTAATAATTCATTTGAATAATTATCTTTGGCATAAAAATACTTCATTATTGTATGGTAGAAATAGGCTAGAATGAATATTTATATAAAAATGATTCAGTTGGTTGTAATAAAAAATATTCATTCATAATTCATAAGATAAAATTCCCCTTTTCTTCATTCATTTTTATTTATTATTTACATTTAAATATTTATTTAAAATTTATATATTGCCTATATAAAATTTGTTTAAATAAATTTTATTTATTTAAATAAATTTTAAATAAATAATATTTATTTAAAATTCAGTATTTTTAGTATTTAGTAAATTTAGTATTAGTATATTTATTTAAAAAAGTATGATATTAAGACCTTAGGCCACGGTAACGGGTATAAAATCATGTGCGAATTCAACAATCTTTGCTCGTATAAAAAAGCGATTCACTCATAAAATTAATTACACTTCTATTTAGTATGAATATCAAGTACATCGAACTGTTAGAAAATATATTAATTTTTTTTCGCTGTTCAAAATGGCCGCCTACTAATATTTTCTTTTGTTATCTTTTTTTAGGCGCTCCGCGGCGTGACATTTACCATCCGCAATGTTTGACCTAGGACAAAAAACAAAAATTCTCGTCAATCTACATGAGAATTCCCAGAGAAGTACGTACGGAATTTAAGAAATATTGTTTTATTCAAAAGTTGTAGGTATTTGAACTTAAGAAATGAATTTTCAGTGAAAAATGTCGTTATAACTGCTCATAAACTGCTTATAAAATGAAAAGTTTTCGATTAATCAGAAATTCCGTACGTACTTCTTTGCGAAATGGAATTAGGAACATAACTTTTAAATTTGAAGTAAACCGAGTGAAAATTGTTGAAGTTATTTGGCATGCCAATTGGAAAAAGCTGTTTCGAGAAGTTTCGCGTAGTCGCCCATTTTATACATCGAAAAAAAAATTCTAACAGCTTGATATTCATAATAAATATATGTGTAATTCATTTTATGAGTGAATCACTTTTTCGTACGAAAAAAAATTATTCAATTCGCACATGAATTTATACCCGTTACTGTGGCCTAAGGCCTTAATGAAATTAAGATGGTTTATTGCCTCAAATTATTATGATCAATTAAAACTCTTATTTTTATCATAAAATAGTTCAAAATACCCTTTCTCTATTTTTTCATATATATATATATATATATATATATATATATATATATATATATTTCATTTATTCATACGTTTTCCTACTGACGGGATTTTCATCGTGTCCGTGCGAGTCCGTTATTTTGTCGTCGACGTCCGGTTGATCGAGACCCACCGTTTTTTTTTTGTTCCCTCTTCTCTCCGTCCCTCTGCGGGTGCTGCTCTTCGCGATCCCTATCCAAATATCCACCCGAAAGTGGACAATTTCCCTGATATCCGGGGCTCGGAGGGAGGCCCGATGGCCGAGCTTGTACGAAATTCACGCGAGTGTGCAGCACTTGCAGCCTGCACTTCCGGGCATCCGCGTGAATTTTTAATGCCGCAAGCTCGGATCATGCATACGCAGCAGCAGCGGCAGTTTCACCGATCAGATGCATGCGGCGAGTGAAAGAAAAAAAAACAGCGCACAGCAAAAAAAAAAGAGAAAAAAAAAACAAACTGGGAAAAAAACGAAAACGCTAGAATTGTGAGAGCCACGGGTCTGCATCGCGTGTGCATATATAGGCGATATGAAAACTGCAGACGTGCGACGAATCGCCGTGAATAATCGAAAAGCTCGAAACGCCTGTGCATAGTTACCGTGTACCGCGATCCAGAGCAGCCTTTAAAGTGATCGCGTCTATTTCGACAGTCAGGCACCGAAATTCGCGTTGCAGTATTTTGGCGTTAATTTTTTTTCACTCTTCGCATTTTTACTAGATACTTTTATACAAAACTGCCATACGACTGCTGACTGCTTTTGGTTTTCGTATTTTTGGTTTTTGCAAAGGCAGGAAAATCCGGTATATCACGTCGATGAGGAAACGATGGATAAAAAGTGTTCCCTCTGCTTTCGATCAGTTTATTTATTAAAATACATTTTTTTATCTCGAATTTAATTTTTATACACACAAATGTTAATGCAAAAGCTTGAAATTTTATTGACTGGCGTTGCTCTGCTTTTTTATTGACGGAATGAAAAAAAATCGACGAAATTGCAAACTGGAGAGGACTTTTTCTTTCAATGTGGAAAAGTTGGTGGATTTTATTTCGGAGGAAACGCCGGAGGCACTCTCTCACTCTCCCTCTCTCTCTCTCTCTCTCTCTCTCTCTCTCTCTCTCTCTCTCTCTTTCTCTTTCTCTCCTACGGTTAGTGAGCAGTCTTCGTCAGGGTGAACTTTTTTTTCAATCACAGCCAAATTATCGTCCATCACTCGACACGGAGGTTGATTCTTAGAGTGTAATCTATTTTTACACACGCATACAACCCTTATATATATGTATATATATGATTTTATATAATAATATAAAAAAAAAATATATATATATATACAATATATACACACATGTGCATACGTGTCGATGGGAAAACAATGGAAACAAATCGTATTCCCTGCTTTCGATCAGAGTATTCATTAAAATCCATTTTTTACATTGTATTTCATTTTTATACGCACAAATGTTAAGCCAACAGCTCAAAACTCGATCTACTGCCGTGACTCTGCTTTTTTTCGACGAAATGAAAAAAAAAAACCAACTAAATTGCGAAACCGGAGAGCAATTTTTCGTCAAATATGGAAAAGTGGGCAGATTTTTTTTGGGCTACAACCCGGAGGCACTCTCTTCTCTCTGCCTCTCTGTCTGTATCGGATACGATTAGTAAGCGGCCCTCATCAGGGTGAAAAAAAGTTAAAAAAAATCACAGCCAAATTATCGTGCATCACTCGACACGGAGGCTGATTCTTGGAGTGCAATCTTTTTTTACACACGCATACAAACACTCATATATATATATATATATATATATATATATATATATATATATATATATATATATATATATATATGGAGGCGGAAAGAAGAGGTCTACACCCATATACGTACGTCAGTTTGCTCTTTCGCGTCTCTTTAGTACTTTTTATAAAGCTCGCGTGTGCGTGCACCACGTGGGAATCCGCGAGGGCTCATCCGCTCTTTGTTTTTCCGTAAATGCAGGACGCTCTTGTGCGGGTGCGCGCGTTCGCGAGTTTGCGGCAATTAAAATTAGTTCTGATAATTAGCTCGGTTGTAGGGCAGTGCGTAAGTTTGTGTGTACGTGTACGAGTGAGTAGACGTACGTTGCAAAAGGTCGGGCATCGGCACGAGGCAAAAGCCAACGTGCTTGTTAATGCCTGGAGAGAAAGACCGCCGGCAGCGAGGGAGGGGGAGAAAGGTATATATATATATATATATATATATAGAGAGAGAGAGAGAGAGAGAGAGAGAGAGAGAGAGAGAGAGAGCGAGAGCGAGAGAGATTGATTGATATATATATATATATATATATATATATATATATATATATATATATTTATGCCTTGGTTTGGAATCTTGAGGCAATATGATACATGGTATGTACGTTTTGTTGAAAATCGTCTTGTTAAATGTAAGAATTAAACATAATATAAATGGTTATAAAATTAAAAGTAATAATAATAACAACAATAATAGTAATGGTAAAAGTGGTGGATATAATCATGATAATAGTGGTAGGAGTAACAAGGAAATAAACTAAATAAAAATAAAATAAAATAAATAAAATAAAAGAGAGAGAGAGAGAACGTCCTGAATCCGACGAAATTTAAATGCCACTTCGAAACGTAACCACCGCAAGTTTCATGCCCCCTTTGCGCTCCTTGCAAGCAAATTTATTTCTCCAGGTTTTTCTCCACCGCGTTTTGTTACTTTCTCGAATGAGATGTTTATTTCGCGAGTAAATCCATTGTGTACGTTTTTTATCCTCGTTTTTTTTGTTATGAATCACAGTTCATATGGCATATTCGCTTTTTTGTTTGTTTGCTTTAACGCGCCTGGCGTGCGAGCAGACTGATTTAGATCGTCGTTTAGATAGCGGAGAACTGCATCGTACGGAACAGGACTCCGGAGCATTCCGTATGTACAGCAACAGCGCCTCGATCGCTACGTAACAGATATTGCACTTCCGTTTCCGAGGCGGATTCTTTATGCATTATGCGACCGGCGAGACGATTGGCGAAAGGAGGAGAGAGGGAGGGGGAAATTTGAGAGGTTAGGAGAGAGTGAGAGAGAGACAAGGAATTTACGGAAGCAAAGGGAGAGAGGATGATTCAGAGGAGGTGCGATCTTCGAGAGAAAATCAGCAGTGCTGCAGATCTCGATCTATAGGTGTAGTATAGACTTTTGTTGTTCGTGGAGTTGAAAGTAGTACTCTTTTTTTAGTATATGGTACAAGTTGCTTTTTGAGTCTATAGTAGGGTAAAGCCAGCAAAGCGCACTTTGTGAACTTTTATTTCTGGAAAACTCAATTTTGATGATACACTTTGTACTTTTGGTTTAAGGGGTAACACCATACTTGTGTGATGAGATTTTTCCATGTTTTTTGTATGTCAGATAGATTAGATTTTTGTATGTCATCTCGGGATTCCTTCGCAAAAGTACGCAATTTTTTATTTTTTATTTTTCTCTGTACCAAGGTCGATAACCGACCCTGTAATTTTACAGAGACGATTATTAACATATTTAGTGAAGCTCAAAATAAAAAATTATCAAAATCCTATGAATTGAAGCCTGGCAATAGGACTACCTTAACCCAAAATGGAACTTTGCTTTTTTTCCCAAAATACTCGATATTTTCTCACAAATACCATACACCCCAAAAACCGCAATATTTTTTTCGAAGCCTCGGAAAACCATTTGGAATAATATTTTTCTCCCCCT
This sequence comes from Ophion costatus, assembly GCA_951751655.1. Taxonomy (NCBI): domain Eukaryota; kingdom Metazoa; phylum Arthropoda; class Insecta; order Hymenoptera; family Ichneumonidae; genus Ophion; species Ophion costatus. The sequence continues at coordinate 29,935,041 of OX632364.1, read as the reverse complement.
ATTAATTGTCACCCTGTACGCAGATCGGAGCTCCGGGGGGCAAAATAGCGCCGCGGTGTCGCCGCTGTTTATCAAACAGTAGCTTGAGTATTGGCCACAAACGGGAGCGTGATTGCGGTCACGTGGCACCTCGCGTTACTCAAACGGAAAGTAAAACGGTGCGGGCGCTGTCGGCCCGTCATCCATCCTCCAAATATACCCACCCCACACGCCCACCTACACACCACTTGGGAGAAGAGATAAAAAAAGCCCATGAACAATGGAGCGAGATTTAGGCGACCGGAGACCCCATCCAAACATGAAATCATTGACCGTTGACTGCGCGGTTAAATTGACGGAATGGAGAAGTTTTTTTTATTTACAAATGCAGTAAATTGCACATGGTTTTTGTTCGGCACTCATATTGCGGTATTCAAAGAGAGCCAATGATGGAAAGGATGATTGATTGTTGAAATACATATCTGCATGTGAAGATGATGGTCGATGGAACTTTTCAGGTTTTGGGCAAAAAATGGGGCTGGAGACGTAGGTACGTCTCAATTTTGATCTGGGGATGTATCTGGGCTAGACCTTGGACTATCGGAGTGATTTCTATTACCGATATTATTTTGGTTTCAACAAGTTGTAATATCGGAATATCGGCATTTCGATGTTTTCCGATATTGGTAAGTATTCGGAAGTGGGACTCCTGCTAGAATCAGGCAGATTTTCTTCAAGGGTTCAAACAAACCCAAGCAACCCCAAACAAACCTAAAGAACATCAAACAACCCCAAACAAACCCAAACAAAAGTTCGCCTGATTCTAGGAGGAGGCCCACTCCGAATATTTCCCCCGATATTTATGTGAAACCTTAGTGGAGGAAGCATTCCAATGTCAAATTTTTTGGAAAATGTTTTTTCTGTTGTATTACCCAAAAAATTGGATTTTCATAAACAGGCTGTTAAATGTTGATCCAAAAATTCGAATTATTCTGGTCGCTACAGCCTTTCATAGAAAAAGGGATTCGATCAGCTGCGCGAGATCTAGCGGGGCGGTGAACGTTTTTCTCAAAACTCCTTTTTTGCAAAACGGTGGAAGATTTTGAACGAAAAGCTTTCAAGCTATGCGCCTCAAATTTTGCTACATCATTCTTCAGGCCATTTCTTAACGTTGTACGAAAGCGTTTTTTCAAATCCGAAAACATCCTATTTATTTTGAATGAAAAGCTGTCGGGAAAAACCCAATTGAACACTGAATTTTGAAACAGCTAACATTTTGTTCATTTACATCGAAAAAAATTCTTCGTACGCCTCTACAGTTTTTCATACTGATTAATAATCTTTTCGGTTTTTTCTTTGAGACAATTTTTGGATGAGTAGGACTCTCCACCGTCAGGCGCTATTTTTTAGGCATCTTTTGCAGTGGCAAAAAAATTTATATAACGAATATAACTCAACCATGGAAAAACGTTTTTATGTACAATATAAGTAATTTGAATAAACGAAAAAAAATAGGGCTAATGATCGAAATTCATTGAAAAAAAAAACACGACAATCAGCCATTTTTCAGCCAAGCACTGGAATTGTCCCTTAAAAACGTTAAGAGCTTGAAACTGAAGATGGAAATTGTAGAAATAATAGTGTATAGGTAAGTGAAACACTATTAATTAAAAATCATGACCTTTCATTGAGATTTTTCGGCATTACTTTGCAGTGGCCCAAAATTATATAAAAAATTAAACTAAAACATTAAAAAATATGTTTGTATACAACATAAGTAATTTGAATAACCGAAAAAAATCAGTCTACATTCGACTTTTTTAACCCATGAAAATCACTCATTTTTAAGTCACCCTTGAATGGTCGCTCAAAAACATTGAAAGTGAAGATAAAATTCGTAAAAATAGTAGTAGCCTATAGCTAAGTGAAACGGTATTTATAATATTAAAAATCACAATCTTTCATTGCGATTCTTCATTTATTATTCATTTTTAAACATTTTCTGCTATATTCTTCAATATATCAAACCCAACATAAAAGAAATCAACAAACAAAAATAGAAACTTCTGTCCAAATAAAGTACGTAATAAACAAGCAAAATAAAAATTGGGGCCGGCAGGCAAGCGGATTATCACTTTACTTAAGAGGGAATGATACCTCATCGCGGTCGGTATGGTAGAACGATTATAGATTCCCACGAATCTCTGAAACGGCTCTTCAGATCCCGTCGATACTTTGCCAAACGACGTCAAATAGATAGATGAATGGCTCTCTGCTTCTCAAATTTTCTGATTTTGAGAAAAAGAATGTAGATTGGCTTATCATAACGCAATCTCCATTTTTTTTCTCAAATTCGGAAAATTTGAGGAGAAGACAGCCGTTCGTCTATCTATTTGACGTCGTTTGGCAAAGTTTCGACGGGATCTGAAGAGCCGTTTCAGAGATTCGTGGGAATCTATAATCGTTCTACCATACCGACCGCGATAAGGTATCATTCCCTCTTAACGAGATTGAGTCTATTGAAACAATGCCCGCAAAAAACCTACAGCATTTACAGTTTCGTCTTTCGGGGATGTCATACCTTATTGCAGGTATAAGCCGTGGAAGAAAAGGCCCTTTCTGATTCCACACTCGTAAAATAATAATAATGTGACACTCGTGATATAATGAATATAGGCAATGACATTTTAAAGGGTTAGGCCACAGTAACGTGTATAAAATCATGTGCAAATTTAACAATTCTTTTTTCGTATGAAAAATCGATTCGCTCGTAAAATTAATTAAACATCTATTTAGTATGGATATCAAGCTGTTAGAAAATATTTTTCATCTTTTTTTTCGATGTACAAAATCGCCGACTACCAATACTTTCTTTAGTTATCTTTTTTTAGGCACTGTCCCCGGCGTGACATTTAGCATCCACAATTTTTTACCTAGAACAAAAAACAAAAATTCTCGTCAATTTACATTAGAATACCTAGAGGAGTACTTACGGAATTTAAAAAATATCGTTTTATTCAAAGTTGTAGATATTTGAACTTAAGAAATGAATTTTCAGTAAACATTTTTGTATAAAACTGCTCATAAAATGAAAAGTTTTCGATTAATCAGAAATTCCGTACGTACTTCTCTGCGAAATGCAATTAGGAACCAAACTTTTAAATTTCAAGTAAATCGAGTGAAAGATGTTGAAGTTACTTGTCACGCCAATTGGAAAAAAGATACCAAGAGAAAATATAAGTAGTCAGCCATTTTGTACGTCGAAAAAAAATATATATTTTCTAGCAGCCTGATACTCAGACTAAATAGATGTGTAATTAATTTTATGAGCGAATCACTTTTACATACGAAAAAAATTTGTTAAATTCGCACATGAATTTATATCAGTTACTGTGGCCTAACCCCTTAAGGCTGTTACACGTAGTGAAAAAAACAAGTAAAAGTCTTTTAAACGAAAATAACCATTACAATAATATTTTTATTCTTTCAAGTCTGACATCAAAATATCGATATTATTCGAATCCAACATCGGTTTTTCAATATGAGATTTTTGGTCCGATGTAGCGGTTTTTCGATGACATCGAAAACCAGTATCCATACGCTGATCTGGGCATTATATGTATGTGTTTGTGCAGTTGGAACAAGGACAGATTTATGTGCGATGTAGATGGGCAATTATAGAGAAAGAGAAAGAGAGAGAGAGAGAGAGAGAGAGAGAGAGAGGGAGGCTGTACTTTCTCTGAATAGGCGTGCTGATTGCAATCATCGAGTGTAAGTAATTCGTGTTCCATGGTTCGTATGCACCGGACAAAAATAATCTCTTTCGCTCTCTCCATCTCTCCCTTTGCCTCCTCCCTTTCCTCGGCGACGCCGCGTAGAACTATTCAATTCCACGTGTATTCAACTCTGCCAAACGATAATGACAATATCGTGAAATGCCTCTATCGATATCGTCGAGGGTCGCTGAAAATCGCTCGTTTCAGAAATCGAATAAAAGGCCAAATTTTTCGACACACAGGTGCATCAAAGTTGACCGCTGACGAGGAATGGATGCGTTCGAGGGCTCCGTCCTCGCTATTGCTCCCATGGAAAAAAAAAGTTCGGTAATTGACAAGCACTCAAACGAAAATATTTCGAAAATGTTCCGCCAACGCCATCAAAATGCATTTTTAATTATACGAGAACCGTACTTGCTTCGTGAATACTCCATTTAGAGCCTCGTCCATCCTCTTTGTCGGGCGCGATGGAAGAAAGCTTCCACGGCGGAAAGCAGCGACGCTTTTGGAAATTTTCCGGAATTCCATGGCAATTAGTTCATTCAAGTTGAAATGAAATTTGTCGCGCATATGCGTGTATACGCTTGCGTGTGTGCTCTTGGAAACTTTCGGAGCAGGGTTTCAACTGTGGAGGAGCGAGAGCTTTTCTCTGTGGGCAAACTTTATCGGCTAGAGGCAAAGGAGGCGCGTTGCGACAACGTATACACGGTGTGCTGTCATTAAGGGGTTAACCCCACTTGCGATTTTGGAAAAATCGATTTTTTTTATTGCATTTTTTTGAAGTATAAGTATCTGAGTATATGTCCTGAAAATTTCAAGTCGATCCGAACAAAATTGACTGAGATATGAGCGTTGAAAGAGAAGAATCCGTGAATTGAAGAACTGAAATTGAAACTTTAAACGCGTTTTTCTCAAAATGGCATTTCTGAAGTCAGTGACCAAGATTACTCGAACACTAATGAACCGATCTTCTTGCAATTTTGCAGGTTTATTTAATACATAAAAATGTAGTCTTTAATCGTTCGATTTTTTTCGTTAAAATCGAACCATTAACTTTGACTGTCCGCCATTTTGTGAAAAATGAATATTTTTTAAAATCCTTCGATTAAAGACTAGTTTATACTTATATTTGACTAAATCCATCCGCATTTTTTTTTTTCAGGTGATCCACTTCGCCGCAATGCTGGTCACCGCAAACCGTGTATATAAAAACATTATTTCATTGACGGCCATTTGCCACTAAACAATGTAATATTTTTCAATAAAAAAATTACTGAAAGTTCTTCAAGATGTGTTCTTTTAGATGGTATATTGATCGATTAAAAAAGTTTTGTAGTTTTCTTTAAAAAAATTCATGAAAAAGGCCTTTTTTTGCGCTACAAGTGGGGGTAACGCGTTAAGGAGTGAGATGCAGTCAGAGCCGTGAAAAAACGAGCATTTTCAATAATTTTTTTTACAAAAGTGGTTACACAGACTTTATGTTATATTTCATCTTCACTTGTACAAATTTTTAAAGATAAATATAGATTATTTGTAAAAAATATCGCCATCTTTGTCGGACCCATTTCGGCATGTAGTTATAGGTCACTTGGCGGTGACGAATATAATTAAAAAGCCACTCGATGGATATGGATGAAATTCGGTGGGCTCATTGATAGCATTAACAACTAGTCCTCAATCGGAGGATTTTCATTTCTGTTGAAAACTTATATTTTTTTAACAATAAACCAGCGATTTTTTGGTCAAAAATCAAAAGTAATCTGTTAAAAGCCGCCAAGTTGTTAATTTTTGAAAAAAAAAGAAAACCTCCGATCAAGGACTGGTTTTTAATGCTATCAATAAGGACACCAAATTGCATCAAATTCCATCGAGTGGTGTTTGAATTATAGTCGTCACCGCAAAGCACTACATGCCGAAGGGGGTTCGACAAAGATGGCGATATTGTTATAAATAATTAATTTTTTTTTTTGAAAATTTGAACACGTCAAGTTGTAAAATAACATAAAAACCCATTTGTGTAACCCCTTTCGTAAAACAAACTTAATGACTATAAAAAAAATAATTGAAAATGCTCTTTTTTCACGCCTCTGACTGCATCTCACTCCTTAATGGATAATCGTGCAACTGTCGATAGGCCAGATCATGTGCTACTATATGCTGGAATCTCAGTTTAGTAGAAGTCCCACGGTTTTCGAGATTTTGGGCATTATCTTATTTTTTGAAAAAAATCATCTGCTTTTGGTTTTTCACATGCCATTTCTACAAATTTTATGAATCGTCAAGAACTAAACAACTTTTTTAAATAATTGACACGATATGCGTAGTGCATTTTTTTTACACCGCAGGCTATAAAAGTTAGATGCTTAAACCGGTTTGTATGAAAATTCTGCATAAGATTTTTTTTTCATAAAGTTTCCTTAACATTTGAGCTTAAAAAGAAGACTTTTCTAGATCAAATAAATAACGGAGTATTTTTAAAAAACCGGGTCAAAAAAAGTTATCCTTTGTAGAAATGGCATGCGAAAAACCAAAAGCACATGATTTTTGTCTTGAAAACCATGAAACTTTTACTTAAACTGAAAATCCAGCTTATAGTAGGACATGGTCTGATCTATCGACAGTTGCAGGATTATCCATTCATAAAAGGACACCCTGTAGATATATTCATAAAAGTTAAACTATACGGTTCAAAAGTTTTGGATTATTTTGGAGAATTAAAAAACTTGATTCAAAGACACGAATTGTATAATCTAAGGCAGTATTGTCATCTAGGAATTTGAGAGAATAGTTTTTTATTTAAATTTCATATTATTATGCAATAGACCTTTTTGAATACGTCTGTGAAAATCGTTAAATTATACTCATAAAATTAGCTGAGTTATAGAAACTATAAGGAGTATGTTTTAAATAACCAATTGGCCGATTAAGCTCAGGATTCGGCGTACACCTTCAGTGGACTGTTTTTCAACGTTGGTAGCAAAATGAACTTGCGATGTATTTTATTTTACGAATCCTAGAATGGTCGGAAAAAAGGTAAAATTGATACTGACTGATTGATAGCATACCGCCATTTAGTAATTTTTCTTTTTTTTCGCGGCTGTTATCACTATCGCAACGCTCATACAGATTAACAATATGTTTGGTTCTTCTTCGGATTCATAGAACGGACACAACCCTGGTCGCCAATTGGTGGTGTTTTCGCGCACCCTTATAACCAAACGATTTACAAACGTAAAGTACACGATTATACATTTTTTTAAAATTTGTCCGAATTTTTTAAGGTTCAGTAAACATGTGTATTTTTTTAGTTGTTTCATCGTAAAAATCACCTCGAAAAGAGTGCTCTTGACAACAATAGTGCCTTAAAATCCTGAATAATAAAGTTTCATTAAGAAACATATGTATTTTGAACAACACAATTGTACCGAAGGTACTACTATATATAGCTCTCGAAAAAATGATGTGTCGACAGATGTAAGCCATTTATATATAGGTCATTTCGAGGACCAATCTGTCCCTAAAATCTGCGATTCGTTGAACAAAAAATCAATGACAATCCTGAAAATAGCTGAATATGCTGACAGCCACTATTACATAGGTATGAAGGGTTGAAAATGTACCCCCCCCCCCCACACATATATATATAGATATATATATATCCATCTTGCTAATACACACCATGTCTATTATATAAAGGGTGTCTGAAAATAACCTGATAAGTTTATTTATTACTAAAACGTATTATTTACTTGAGAAGAACGAATATTTTAATTTTTATATAAGTTACTAACATGGAGGTTATGTGTGGAACACAATACCCGATTCATGCTCGCCTTGTCCCTATTTGCAAACGTTTACTCGATGGACGACATTATCAATAACATTTTGGCATAATTGCGGAGTAATTTCATGAATGGTGTATCCAATTGCTTCCTTGAGCTCCGAAATGGTATATGGATCATTGACATACACTTTCCCTTTGAGAAGAGCCCAAAGAGAGAAGTCCAATGGCGTCAAATCGCACGATCTTGGTGGCCCTTTCCCCTTGCGCCATCTTGTTGACAGAATATGTTGCGCCATCTTGTTGAACGAAACAATTTCGATGCGTTACTCGATCGTGTAATTATTCATGACTAAACCTCAATACTTCTTGATGCCAGTTGTCAAAGATTAGTACTCTATGTTCGCCACCAAAAAAATAGCGAGCAATTAAGTATGACGGGTCATTTTGAGACACCCTTTAGTACACGCAACGTTTCCTTCCATGCCCTTTGCTCTTTGACGTTAGTCTGCCAAATTAAAGCTTCAGATATATAGAACATTGAGGCAAATTGAGGATTTGAATATTCATACGAGGAACCTCGTATTCATGCACCTTTTCTCTCTCTCTCTCTCTCTCCCCCCTCTCCCTCTCCCTCTCCTCGTCGCTCTGAGCAGTTATGCCAATTTTGCGCTTATTGGTACGTAAATACGTTTTGCGCGAGAGCGACGGAAGTCTGGAATAGAACGTGGGCACAGATTTTGCTGCCGCTGCTGCTGACGAGTCGACCGAGGAGAGAAAGGCTCTTCAGCGCGTCTGCAACGCGCGACAATTAGCACATCCTCGGATACCCAAGTATTTCCATCATCATCAGACGCAACGAACCTCCTCCCAATGGAGACACAACAGCGGGACGAAACATCACACGCGATTTTACAAAATCAAGCGCAAATTTTGCAGACCTTCATCATTGGTGGAACTGTCGATCACACTTTCGCTAAATGTGGCCATTTTTTCTCCCCTCTTGCCTAATTCGCGCAATTTCGAATACTTTTTTGCAGTTGCCGCTGCAGAGGATTGCTGGGTGGATCGATGCCCGCGTAATACCCCAACGTGGAGTGTGCGGTGTTACCCTTAATCCGTGGAAACCGGCTTTGGATGCAGTATTGAGCGCGACTACACGAAGAAGGGGCCACTTTCGAATTAATCTCCAGGTTCAGGTTAAAGGAACGTAATAGGGCGTCGAACCGTTTGGGACTGCGGATGAAATTTGATAATGTGTGTTCGTGATACATGCACGTGGCGATGTTACCGCGCGTTCATACAGGGTGGCCCAAAAAGGAACAGCCAAAAGAAAAATGCCTCGTATCAAAATCATTTAAATCAAGCCCCATGTATGGCCTACGATCGTTTTTGGTTTTCGAGAATAAACCAATTTTTTTCGAGTTTATCTGTAGCATAGTTTTTTATTTGGCTCTTTTTCGTGTGTACTTTCCTCTTGAAAGTTTTAAAAAGCATTTGGGGGACTCTCAGAAGGAACATCACTTAAGTGTGCGCCTCCGATTTTGTTGGAACTCAGTTGTGATGAATTGAAAATTGAAAAATTGAAAAATTGAAAAATTGAAAAATTGAAAAATTGAAAAATTGAAAATGAAAACTCATTTTGTGATGAATCATTGAAAACGTATTTTTTTTTAATCTGTGGAAAAAGGCTTTCAAGGGGGGCAAACGACCCCTCAAAGAAAGGCGCGTCACCCCTTAACTTTTTTTTCAATTATCCTATAGTGGATTTTTCATTGCTTTATGTTAGAAGAATTTTAGTTTTTAATTCATTCAGCTCGATGGACTGCTTGTGGGTGAAACTGCAAAACCACCCCTCGACACGCCTTGAGGGGTGGGCACCGTCCTTAAAATCGTTTTTCCGCGGATGAAAAAAATACGTGTCTAATGGTTTTCAATACTTTGTCACATATATGAGTTTCAACAAAATCGACGGTGGACACTTAAGCCATGTTCCTTGTGCGACTAGGATAAGTGTTTTTTTTTATCATTTGAACTTCAGTGACTGATCCTCTCAAACTTATTTTTCAAACTTCTGAGCAAAATCCAAGGCGTTTACGTTAGTTTACTTATAACTTTATTTAATGTTCTACAGTGCACTGTATATCGATAACACTGGAAAAAAATCGCGAGGAAAGTGCATACACAGAAAAGAAAAAGAAAAAATTATTTTTTGAAACTAAAAAAAAGTCGATTTTCCTCTTGCACGTTCTCGGGCCACCCTGTGTATATTGGATGATTTTCGATTATTCGGGTTTTTGCGCTTCGCTGATTGCATCGAAAGGGAAGTGTGGCAGTCATATATATATATATATATATATATATATATATATATATATATATACTATATGTACATTTGTTAAAGGACGATGCTGACCGTGGTCCTTGTCCGTGTTAATAACTCATCGGATTTACGAGACGAAGAACTTGCGAACTTGGTATTACAGCCCCTTGAACTAAACCTATAAAAAAAATATTTATCTATGTGTTACACGATAATGCATTGCTGCCGAATTTTAGGGAGACACGCATCGACGATCACAGGTGCGAAATGCCCAGTAACACATAATACGATATCGAGCGAGACGAACTGTCAACGTATGCTCGCTGAATTATACGAGCACTAGAGAGCCCATCAATTCTCCTTCGATATTCACTGCGGACAATAAGCTTTCACATTCCAAAAGCTAAACTCGTCACTCCTCCCCGTAGGTACATGAGACTCTCCACGTAAAAATGACCACGCTCTGTGTTATTTATTTATTCGGATTTTTTCATGGATTTGCGAGTGAGCAAGATTTCAAATAGCAGGAATTGAGATTTCGAATTGTACAACTGAGATTACAAATGGATTAGAAAGTCACGAGAGTTTGAGATTATTTTTCTCATTTTCTTAACGAATGCATTCTTAAGAATATATGAAAAAATTGAAAATTTACCAAGTTACAGACGTTTTAGTGGGAGCAGGTAGCACAACGATTTACATTCCCCCAACACTTTCAATCATGTGTTTCTCGAAAGGACTTTTTTTAGACCTGGTTGCTATAATAGTCCGATTTTTTATTTAGAAAAAAAAAATTAATTTCCGTAATTACAGTAGCTATGTATATATGTACTACTGTATGGACGTAGCCGTTTAATTTTTTCCTGTAGTAATGTAGCAGTTTTTAAGCCCTCGAAGATAAATAAAAATTTCGCCAAAATTACACTTTTTCTGAAAAACCGCCACTTTCTGATTCTTTTTCTCTCGAAAAAACAGCTACGTACAACGAAAATTGCATTTATATAGATTATAAAACTTTTCTATCCTTCAGACTAATCATTGTCGAGTTATCGATCGGTCGTTGGACCACATTTTTTATACTGAGGCTTCAGCATACCTCAATAACGATGTTAACCTCAATAACAGATCTTTTTACCAAATCCCAAATAAATAATCCAATACACGCAAATGAAGTTCGGAAAAAACGACCTATTTCCGCCTGTCACAGCGGTGTCCGCCCTTAAAACGGGAGATAGCTTTAAGCAAAGCACCAGTTTGCTAATTGTCATGGTTTTTTTCAAAAGGAAAGATTTCTTCACCATATTATTTTTTTTTTAACTTTATTTTCAAAACTTAATTTAAAAACTTAATTTAAAACTTAATTTAAAAATGGTGGACGTATCACGAGGTATTCTAAACTGCATTTTCAAAACTGGCGTGACGTATAGCGACGAAACTAATCAGCCGATTCTGATGAAATTTGGTATAGATCTTTCTAACTTTATTTTCTAAAACACGACCCTAAATGCTTTAAAAAATTACAAAAAAAAACTATCTTTTTGTTGCAAATTCTACCCATTTTGCGAAAAATTGAATCTTTTTGTTTCAGAGCGTACCATTTCATTGATTTTCAACATTTCTGACTTTTTCTTGGTTCATATTTTGCATATGAGTGTCAGTGGAAGAAGAATTGTCATCGGTTTTCTTTCACATTATTCCCGCCGACGTGACGTGTCACGCCGTCTGACAACATCCGCTGCAACCTGTTTAGAAGACCGTGCCATACCTCCGCCCTTTCTAAAGATAAATAAACAAAAAATACCACATCACAGGCAAAAGTAGTAATAAAACATGCCCTAAATCTGAAAAATAGCGAAACAATCTTTCCCTTTGAAAAAAAATCATGAAAATCAGCAATTTTTTCATCGTCTAAAGGTATCTCCCCCAAGGTCACAATGAGTGTTTATTTCCGGGTTCACAGAATTATTCAATAGTCGGAATTCTATTAGCCAACAGATATTGAAATTCCGAGGAGAAAGGAGGATGAAAAAATGAGTCCTCTTCCCCCTTCGACCTGGTCTGTCACACGTTAAAATTCAAGGGAAAATGGCACCCGTCGAATGTCCCATGTAAATGGCCAAAACGTAAATCCTATTGTCCGTTTACTCCTCGATTGCCGCTTTTAAACGATCGTCATCGATTTCGCGCCCTGCATCGCCATTGATCCACGAAGAATTCAACCGACTGTGAATCGACTCGTGTAATCAAAAGATCCAGAGAGGGAGGCGATTTTATTATTCTCGCGAAAGTGCACGGGCCTGTCCCGTCGTAAAATTTCCAAATGGTACTTAAAAAGCTTCGTACAGGCGTGAGGAGCGAAAATGGGCTTTGAATAAAGTGTGCATATAGCGAATGAGAGAGAGAGAGAGAGAGAGGGAGAGAGAGAGAGAGAGAGAGAGAGAGAGAGAGAGAGAAAGAGAGAGAGAGAGTTACAATTGACATTGCGAGAGGATCGTTACGAGTGATAAATCGTGGCTGGAATGAAAACGTTTCGGTACTCCGATACAGCGTATACGCCATGGTATTCGTTGATTCTCATGGTGGACAAGCGGCAGGGGATCGAATAACATTGCGAAAGATACGTTTGCCCGAAGTGGATGATTCGTCCGAGGATTGACGCGGCAAGGAATGGGATTTAATTTTGTCTTAATGAAATCGAATCGTGGAGGATATCGTGCCGGGGCCATACACCCAAGCCGTCCCAAATGCCACGAATTCTTTCGTCTCCTCCCGTCCTTTTTTTTCCTTCGTGTGACACGTTATATCGCGTACGCGAGGGAGCTCCGAGCAAGGGGATGCTTTGGGCATCCTGAATATACGGGGTGCTTTTGTTTTCTTCGTATACTGTATGGTTTTAGGTGGACATCATGATGACAGTATAGAACATAAACGGAGAAGAGTGGCCTCCGGAATCGTATATACCTTTTTCTCTTATTTCTATTCTCGTGATTTTGCTCCCCCTTGACTTTCCTGGTTCACTCTCTCTCTCTCTCTTTCTCTCTCTCTCTCTCTCTCTTTTTTTCTCTCTCTCTCCCTCTCTCTGGTGCTTGCTTTCTATATATTTTCGCTTGTATCCCGAGGGAGTTACGGGACATAAAATTCCGCATCCTCCCTTCGTCGGTGCCCGCACGCACGCATCAAGGGCGTCGAGATGTCGCGGTAGCTACTCGGCTTTTACTTCTCTCTCTCTCGCTCTCTACATATATATACTTCGGAATGTTTACGTACATCGATACGCATCTGCCGGGCACTGCATCCAAAGTGCTCACAAACTTCAAAATCTTACCGAACGGAGCCCAAACAAACCTAGAATCGATATAGCGCTGGTTGGTCTTCCGGTTCGGACCCTGAAGTGTTTCGCCACGGTCGAAAATCGACTTACAAATTAGCTGCTACCCGTTTAACCGGTTTCTAATCGTTGTCTTCGTATATTTGTAGTTTTACTATTAGCGGGAGGGATCGAACTCGGCGACGGAAAGAGGGCTGAAAAGTTCTCGGCCCACGGTGGTCGATTATCGTGTGGTGCTTGTGTACGTGTCAAGTGGTGCCGGCCACATGTAGCCCTCGTTATGACGAACCCCTCATAATCGACTTTGATTCCTTTTAGGACCGTATTCACGACTGACCGCTCCATCGAGCACACACCTTCGTCCGCGCCTTATGCTACGCAATCAATTTCATTTTTATTCACGTAATGACTTTGTTTATCGCGTCATAAGGCACGTCGACAACTGGACGCACAGCTTGCACGGTGGCGCATTAATTTTGACGGCTTGAAAAAAAAAAATCAACGGATTTTCGCCTCCTGATTGCAGGGTCAATTAATCCTGCAGGATTTGGAGCGCGTGTTGCGCAGAACGAACGACCGCCTGGAAAATATGATATTTCGTAAAACACGCTGTCGCACTGCGTTTTTTTTTATTTTGCGCGCCGAAAATTGATGCATGGTCCATGCGCAATTTGGGGTTACGCACTCGTGTGGCGATGAAAGTAAAAGAGGTAAGCCGAAGATATATTATATGTATTTTTTTAAATCAGTACTCGAGGCGCGAGTCATCGGTTTAAAGGCCACGGGTCGTTAAATTTCCACCTGCGAGACGCCTCTCGGTCCGATGATCGGAAAGTAGCCCCCCGCACCACGCGGCGAAGAGTGGCTGATGCGCATCACGCACGAGCATTGGCAAATTCAAGCCCTAAGCCCAGAGGTGACTCACCTTATTCCCGTTGCAAAGACAGACGCGATGGTGCTCTCCTCTTATACTTGCGTAAAATTCCACCCGACCAGCCCACCCTTTCCACAAGACTCCCGACACAGTTCGTGATTTGTGAATTGCGCTTGCGCTTGAGCGTATATATATATATATATATATTGGTGTCTGGGCAGTCGCAGATCTCGGATGACTCATCCTCCGTGTAGACAAATAACTCTTGACAGAATTCGAAAAAAAAATTTACAAAAAGACAGAAAAACTCGTTTGGAAACCAGTACCATCGTCACCGACGCCGCATTGGCCTACTTCGGCAAGACGCTGATATGTCGCAATAATAAGTGCCATTGCAAAGATTTTCATTAAAAAATTAATTCTTTATTATTATGATTATATATATATATATATATTAAATGTTATGTACAATATATCTAATTTCTCACTGTAAATAGACGCAAATCAAATGAAGTCAATGTTGAATTGAAGTGAAATGAACAGTCTTTTAATTTTTTCGTTCTCGTTCGCTGAAATTGAACAATCAATCATTTCTAACTCAGTTAATTTTGGACAAAATTAAACATCTATATACGTATAATAAAAACGAACAAAAGTTGTACGTTTGAACTTTCGCATCATCCTCAAAACGAGCGAAATTTCTCTACGGTTTTGGGATGCGGTGAAGGGATCGAACTAGATCTCCACTTTCGAAAAACTCATTAAGGGGCTTGAGCAGTCGGAATTCCGTGAACTGAAAATTCCACAAGATGATAATGAACTTCAAATTGATGTTGATATTAGCACGGGGGAAAGCTGAAAAGTTCTCGGCCCAGGTATCACGAGTCATTTGCTCGGCGGTACCTCAGGCCGAGAACTTTTCAGCCTCTCTCACTGTAACATATTTCATTTCTCTGCTTCGTCGTGAATGATTGATCTCGAGGAATTTTACTTTTTCTTGCGATCTTCTGAAATTACGTAAAAACAATGAAATTTTGTTTATGCTCTCAGGACTCATGTCTCGTCTTCCACGTACCCAGTCAGAAAAGATAACGACATAGTAACATCTTCCATTCTTTAATCTTTTTTCAACTTTTTTATACGACTATTAGATAAAATTAAAAAACGAGTGATAATACTAGGGTCAATAATAAAAATAGAATTTCAAATGCATTTTCCTCTCGTCTCGTACCTTCTTCGCTCATCCTTCTTTTTTCAATTACTTCCGTGACAAATGCCGCCTACCGATGCACCGTGTGAAGATTTGCCGCGCCAACGCGAGTGCTGTGAAAGCCGCGCCAGTGCGTATGAGTGCCGTAAAATCGTGGGCGCACGTCGACCGCGCGCACAAGTGCGCAGTCCACTCACACGCATCTGGCGATCGTGCATACAAAACGCACACACGAGTCTCGTAATCACCGAGGAAAGATCTATGTACGCGATCGATCTATGCTAATGGGAAATCATTAATGCGGTCGCGGCCGAGAGCGCTATCTGTGCGACCCGATCGCTCGCGTTTTCGGGTGTTGCACGAAAATTAGAATAGTCGATGACTGTCGAGAGTAGGTGCATGTATGCACGATCGCACAGGTGGTCATCGGAAGAGAGAGACAGAGAGAAACATTGTACTCGCTTGCACTGTCCTTGCACCTCGATGACGTCAGCGATGCAATGAGACCCGGTGAAGATTGGTATCGAATCAATATGATTGATTTCTCACGATTTTTAAATTGTATATATATATATATATATATATATATATATATATATATATATATATAATAAAAACATTCGTTAGGAATAAATCACTTTCTTCGCTTTTTTTAAAAGATTAAAAAACATATTGAAAGCAAGTCTAGATTATAGAAAAAAATATAATTTAAAAAACGTATCTATATAGCTCAATGTGTACGCATGATCCTGTCAAGAAAAGAATTATGAAAAATTCAGTGAGATAATGATCGAAGTTTCTGAAACTGTTTACGAAATTGAAAGTTGCATCGTTCGAATGTAACGGAATTTGCAGTTTTCATTTCGCAAATTACCTGCGGTAAAGTTAAGCCACGAGAATTCCGCAAATATTTTTTTTATTCTCATTTAAAAATTTTCCAACGTCAATTTACAACAAAAAAATATTTTGTATAATAATAAAAATAAGGGAATGTAATTATGAAAAATATTTCGTCAAATTCCAACTAGTGAAACTTTAACACAATGATTGTTTTACATTGAGTACTTACTAAAAGTAAATTTATTTTCTGTAAAAAAGAAACCTACATAATGCTAATGAAGTTCTACTTGACGGAGACTGAAACAAAGTGCAGGAACATTCCGACAGCGTTTATTTTCGGATGTCAAAGTGTCAGAAGAAAAGGTGGTGTCGATTTCACGCCAACGTCGAACGTGCTGACGAAATTTCCAAACTTGACAGACATCGACTCAGCATCGTGTTGCAATCATTGTCAGCTTGAGTGGAAGATCCCTTTATGATCTAAAGAAGTGCGTATGGCCGAGAATTAACTCCAGGAGGAAGCGGAACGTCTACTTGATGGCCCCGGAATTGAAGATTAATCGGTAGGTCATTCAGGCACAAAAAGTTTGAGTCTGGAAGTTCGTTTTCCTGAAAACCACTTTTTCGTGAATCTCGTACAAGATAAGTCAAAAATTATTTAATCGACCATTCCGAATTTCCGCACACTTTTAGATAATATAATTGCCGTCTATGTAAACCTTGATTTCCTTGAAAATTATTTTGAAAAACTTTTTTTTTAATTAACAAATACAACAGTAAATATTTCATGAACCACGACACCTTCTTTCACATACGTAGCCTTTTTTGAATTTTCAATTTTCTTTCTATTTTTCAGGTTCACATAGAGCGTGTCGATCTTAGAAATCCAAAGCTTCTTAACTGTGATGATTCAGATTCATTCACCAGACGCTAGGATGTACCCCGTGGAACAACTTAAGCCGCAATAGTCTCTGAAGCAGTGTTGTAGAGCTGCAATATTTGAATATTAACAAAAAAGAAAAAATAAGGAAAATTGATAGATGTCATATGTACATAAAATTACAATTATGTACAATGAATAGTTCCGATAGGAAAAAATCTCTAAAAATCTTTAAAATCTTCAAAATTCGTTTGATTTTGACTGTCCAAGTGGATCCTTCGTTTCAATTTCAGCTTGAATAAATAGGACACCCAGCTATTACAATTTTATGGTATATATATATATATATATATAATTAAATATAATTGAATATATTTATTAAATATTTAATTAAATTAAATATATATATATATATATATATATATATATATATATATATATATACATTTTATATATCATTAAATATTTTGTCGCAATCCACAAGGTACACGCCCACGAAAAAGATCAACAGCGCGAATGCTACGAAAATTCAGATTATTCCGGAAAGCAGGTGTATCGTACCGGAAGTGTTCAATAGAGACAAGTTCACCAGCGGAGTAATTCTGAAAACGATAATCGACTGCATCGATAAGTGAGTCTCATTGGTATGAAAATAATTAGCTGCCTCGGTAAGTCAGTCTCGATCGTACAATAATAATCGACCAGTAATGAAGTTCACGATGCTCGAATTCGGCATAAATCATGAAAAAAATGACAAAAAATGAGAACGAATGCGAAGATCGATTGGCTAAATCAGATCAGGTGCAAGGGATTGATCATTCCCCCATTTGTACAAATGTCTATTCACAAAGCACCCAACGAGTACGACCCGCGCGATGTTCTCGAGTGTCTACCTTTGGGGGTCAGCACACCCAAGTAATAATAAATCCACGTAAACGTCGTAAACTCGCGGGAGCATTAATGTAAATTCATGCTAGCCGGTTCCTAATCGGGTTCCTCGTACACCTGCAACGCCATATGGTGCACTTTTCTCTCTCTCTCTCTCTCTCTCTCTCTCTCTCTCTCTCTCTCTCTCTCTCTCTCTCTCTCTCTCCCTCGCTCTCGGGTACGACGGTGTCTTCGTGTCGTGGTGGACGGACATGATATTCATACACGTGAGTGTGTGGATCGAAGTGTCGAGTATATAAATATAATAGTTTGAGCGGGCGAGGGGACGAAACCCCCGCGAACCCCTACACACAGTCCTTTTTTTCACCCCCCTGGTCCCTCCCTCAAGCGACTGAAGTTTCGATCCCTCCGCACCCCCCCCCCCCTGTATTGTATCCTTCGCAACCCCAATTATACCGCACCGACTGGCCCGCCATTCTGACTAGACGGATTACCGAGCTATTATCATTCCGAAGTCGACGAGGGTCCCTCCTCAATACACACACGCGTATACTTTCCTCGTATCCTGTAACTCCCGTAAGTAGACCTCTGTGTACCTTCATTCATGAGGACGCGATACATGTAATAAAATACATCGAGGCATATGCGTCCGGTACGAAAAAATCATCGTTTGCACGTGCAACATCAACCACCTTTCCGTACGACACGCTCATTATCCAGCCACTTATTTCCTTCCTTTCTACTCATATTTTCCCTCCTTTCACATACCCACTTTACGTTGCGAAAACGAAGCCGGAGAGACGCGCGAAGAAAACGCCTCGAATTAAATGAGACGATCGAATGGGAATTTAAAATTCATAGCTTGCCGCGGGTTTTCGGGATGAGTGTTTCGCGCCAATTTGCGCTGGAATGGGCGGCGAAGAGGCGCGGGGAATATTACGGGAACGCATCGAGAAATGGGTCGAGTGCATGAAGGAAGAGCGATAAAGTTGCGAGGAGTCTTGAAATCGAACCGATCGTGGTCGGTTCGACCATGGTGTGGATTTGAGGGCGGCACAATTTTGAGCTCAGGAGTAATTCCGGGGGAGTTGGCCTTAAGGGGTAGATGGCCAGTAGAAATATTTTATAGAACCGCGCATTAGATTTCACCTGTTACTGCTTGAGGATGTTGAGTCCCTATGAAACCTGTTAATGTTAATTGTTCAATAAACAGCTTCTTAATCGTCATGAAATTTTTACACGACCTCCTGAATACTTCATGTCAAAACATACAACATTTTCAGAATTCTATCATCATCACTTCAACCTCATTAAGGGTTGAAATAAAAAATTATAAGAAAAATCTGAAAATTTGGTATGTTTTTGTATGAAGTATTTAAGAGGTCGTGTTAAAATTTCACGACGATTAGGAAGCTCGTTATTGAAAAATTAACATTTTGTTAAGAACAATTTTTAAAAAGAAATTTAAAAAAATGTATCAATAAACTTCGTTTTGTTTCCGTTGCATTCAGTATATTGTAGATATCACAAAATTGAGAGGTCAAAAAAAAACTTATTGCAAAGTTACATCAGTTTCTATAAGACAGCATTTAATTTGTGAATGTTAATTGTTCAATAACGAGCTTCCTAATTGTCGTTAAATTTTTACACGACCTCTGAAATACTTCATACAAAAACATACCAAATTTGCAGAATGTTATCATCATTTGCGATTTGGGACTCAACATCCTTAATTCACTTCGTGTCGTACGCAGGTGTAAGTGTACGAGCGAAAGTTTGGCAAAAAAAAAGTTAAACAAGTAAAATCCTTCTTAATTATTCTGGCTACTGCTAAAATTTCTTAAGGTTTCATGTTTTACGTTGTGGTGATGTTATTTTGTAAAATCAATGGTTACTTTTGTATTTCTTGAATCGTTCGCGAACAGTGCTTTGTTTTAACTTCAAGATTTTGCACGTATTGTTATTATTCGTTTACATTTTAGATGTGGCCATCTCTCCCGGGAGATTAGAAGAGATGGCCACGTACAGTCGGTGGATGATGGCCATAGTATTAGTCGTAATGTGTTCAAGTAATTCATTGTCCCTACATTTGTTTTGGATGTCTAATAAGTACAAGAGAAAAAGCAATTGCTCTACGAGGGATCTGGATAAAAAGAATCATTAAAAGCAACTAGTAGTGCTGTAAAAAATGATGAATTATCGGTTCGTGCAGCCGCTGGGACCGACGAAATACCTAGCAAGACCTTAGAAAGACGATATAAGAACAATGACAAAAAATGTTGCGGAGACAATTATTATGAAACTCGATTATCGAATACTGACTTCAGTGGATAGTGTGCCAACTTGTGGTACATAAAAACTCTACGGATTTCGATTATATGTGTTCTAGATGAGGCCAAAGGAAAAAAATAAGAATCAAAACATAAAACCAAAGAAAAAACCGAAAGCATAATGCTGGCGATCTCGCCTCTACGCCTATGGCGATCTCGCCTCTACTCCTATGGCCATCACACCCGAATACTCCGGGAGAGATAGCGGATCGTAAATTTAAACAAATAGTAATTTTAAGGTTGATCTGATGGGGGTTTGTTTGAATTTCGTAAATTATCTTAAAGTTAAATGTTTAAAGTTTAATTACAAACGAAAATAAGTCAAGAAACGTCTGTACATTTATTTTGACGGAACCTTGAAAAAAACTGTGGCCAACTACCCCGGACTTGCCTTATTCCTTTTTCTCAACATGCAGTTATCTTCTTTAGAAAGAAAATTTGTCAAAGTACTGCGTCGAAGCTGTGTACAAAATATATTGGGAGGTCGCTCAATCCTCCCAAAATTCAAAGCTTCATTTAAAAATCGATTTCTTTTGTTCACTTCTCACGCACGAATTTTACGCTTTATCATTTTTAAATAAACCTCGCGGAAGTTCTAGCCGGTCAATAAATATTTAGTGGTCACTCAAGAGTTTCGAAATTTTTAATTTTCGCCTTTTTTTACTCTTTTCACTTATAAATGTGACGCTTTGTAAACATTTCAATCAATCAATCCTTTTTTCTTTACAAACGGATTTTTCAAATTTACCTCACACTCTTAACCCAACAATTATAATCTTTGTTCTCATAAAATATTTCTTTAAAGCTCTTGTCTGTAAACAAACTTATAGGTCGTTTTATTCGTGAAACTGAAATGGCAGCTGTTTTCCGCGCATCGTAATGCGCCCCACAGTTGGTCTCGTTAGTCAAACTGCAGACCAGTCGTAACTGTACTCTGTGACGAGCGACGGCAGAATACAATAACACATAATAATACGTAATAACACGTACCGTTCAATTGGTTTTCGTTACAAATTATTATAATAAGTTATTCAGAAAATGTGACACTTCGCTGTTTATCTTATTTTTATGCTACAAGGAATTATAGTGCGTGCGAGATTTAATTTTTGGTGGAAATTGTAAATTTCGAAATCCTTGAGCGACCACTAAATATTCATTGGCCGGCTAGAACTTTCGCGAGGTTAACTAAAAAATGATAAAGCCTAAAATTCATGGGTGAGAAGAACATGAAAAAAATACATTTTTTAATGAAAATTTGCATTTTTGGGAGGCTTTAGCGACCTCTAAATATTTTTTGACCGCTTCTAGCTTCGGCGACATTTTTTTTTCTCTAAGGCCACACTAACAGGTCTAGTTCATGTGCAAAATTAACAATTTTTTTTCGTATGAAAAAGTGATTCACTCATAAAATGAATTACACATCTATTTAGTATGAATATCAAGCTGTTAATAAATTTTTTTTTTTTCGATTTACAAAATGGTCGACTACTAATATTTTCTTTTGTTATCTTTTTTTAGGCGCTCTGCGGCGTGACATTTATCATCCACAATTTTTCACCTAGTACAAAAAACAAAAATTCTCGTCAATGTACATTGGAATACGTAGATAAGTACGGACGGAATTAAAAAATAATGTTTTAATAAAAAATAGTAAGTATTTGAACTTAAGAAATGAATTTTCAGTGAAAAATTTTGTTATAACTGTTCATAAACTGCTCATAAAATGAAAAGGTTTCGATTAATCAGAAATTCCGTGGGTACTTCTTTGCGAAATGAAATTTGGAACATAACTTTTAAATTTGAAGTAAATCGAGTGAAAATTGTTGAAGTTATTTGTCAGGCCAATTGAAAAAAAGCCGTTTCGAAAAGTGTCAAGTAGTCAGCCATTTTGTACATCGAAAATTTTTTTTTTAACAAGTTGGTATTCATGCTAAATAGATGTGTAATTAATTTTATGAGTGAATCACTTTTTCATACAAAAAAAAATTGTGAAATTCGCACATGACTTCATACCCGTTACTGTGACCTAAGGCTTTAAAGAAGACAATTTGATGGCGAGAAAAGGGGAAGAATAGAGCTCAAATTTTGTGCCACCTGACATATATTTATTGTACATTATATTTTTCATCATGGTACGAAGCTACAAATCTTGAGGAGGGCAAAATAAAAAAAAAGCTGGAAACCTCTGCTGGAATAAACAAATACTTTATTCCGATTTGTGGTATAGCTATAAACGTATATGGAAGCTCGTATAGAAGGTGCTCTCGATATACCATTCGATTTTATACAAATATATAGGCGTTCGCGTGAGACTATAGAAGTAAGTGCAGTGAGAAAAGTGCAGAAGCTGGCAGTAGCAGCACAAGGCGAGAGGATCCTGTTTTACGCCTGGTGGATCGGTCGATTACCTTGCGGCGCGTCTCATATTTTTTTATTCTTCATCGACCTCTCCCCTTCCTCTATATTCGCCCTCGCGAGTAAGTCTTTCTCTCTCTCTCTCCCTCTCTCTCTCTCCAGAGTTTCTTTTTTTGCGAGACGCACGATCCCGAAGCGTTGCAGAGCCACTCTCGACGTCATGAAAGTTTTCCTCTCGCCGGCTTTGTCTCAAACTGGTCGCATAAATGGACAATTTGCAATTGGACAATAGTCATATGTACTCAGGAGCAAAAAGCTAAAAATTCAGCTTCTGATGTACCATGAATTAAATGTGTCACGTTTTGGAAAGCGAAAGAGTTCTTAAGAGGGAATATACCTTTGTGAGGGCAAAATCAAGGGTCATTTTTGACAATTTAGTTAAGAAAAACAAAACAATATTTTTTTATTCAGTTTTTTGTACATGTACGGGCGTAATCGCATAGGTCATAATTGTCAAGCGAGCACAAAAAATGAAAAATGTTTTGAAAATAGATATAAAAACTAGTCCCGTACGTAGGGGTTTTTCAAAATATTGATTTAAAAAAAATGGCGTTAATGTGAAGAAAAAAAAATTTGCAAACAAATCGATCGAATATCGATCATAAAATGTTTAAATTTCAACTTATCGAAAACAATCTTACATACTAGACTAGAAAATGTTGTCAAGAAGCTACAGTTGAAATTTCAAGTCAATCGATCGAAAACTCGAGACGCTATGCATACGCCCGTGTCTAAAAACATAGTTTCGAGAAAAACGCCTTCAAAGCCATTTTCTTTCAAAATAATTGAAAAAAATGCTCTTACTTTAAGACTTGTACTAACATGTATAAAAAACCGAATTCAAAAATATTGTTTTGTTTTTCTTAAATAAATTGTCAAAAATGACCCTTGATTTTGCCCTCACAAAGGTCTATTCCCCCTTAAAATCGGGCCTCAAATATTATTTATATATCCTTCGTAGTACGATGGGTGATCCTCTCCCTTTCTCTCTCTCTCTCTCTCTCTTCCTCTCCTCCTTCATTTCGCGCCAATTTTTTTAAATCCTCATTCCAGCCTCTGAAACTCTTCTGGGCATTATGAACTTCTTTATTTTGATTTTTATTTTGTTTTATCATCTCGTAAGCCTGGCACGCCCTCAAGCCTGGAGCAGCTCACATGAGCTGCAGCGTCAGTAGCCCGGTAGCCCTCTCCGTAATACTCTCTTTCTCGTTCTCGGCTCTGAGCCCGCGAGAGATCTCTCTCCGCGTGTCACGCCGAGTTACACCAGCGTGTTACGCCGCCAGGCGCAACAGTTTATTATCGCACATGTGGGCAACGCTATACATATATATAAACACACATATGCACATACAGGGTGGCCCGAAAAGTGACGAACAAGAGGAAAATCTACTATATGCCGATCTATATACGATCTTTTTTGGTGTTCAAAAAAAAGCATTTTATTTTTTCGACATTTTATGTAGCATAGGTTATTTCGTTTTCTCTTTCGGGCATGTTCTTTCCGCTTGGAAGGTTTTAAAAGCAATCGGGTGTCATTCAGACTAGTGTGAGTATTTTTTTTTATCATCTGAAATTTAGTGCCTGATCCGAAGCTCGAAGCTCGAGGCTATTTTTTAAGGCGGGACGACACTGTGACGGGTGAAAAAAGTCAATTTTTTTATATCGGAATGAAGTATACATACTCGTCGAATATGTGAGAAAAATTTCAAGTTAAAATATTGAAAATTGACCAAGTTACAGACGATTCAGTGAAAGCAGGCAGCGTGTACGAAAGTTTTCAATCGCGTTTTTCTCGACCTGGCCGGAATCATAAACCTAGCCATAATTGACCGATCGTCAATTTTTTGTAATCAAAATTTCCGTAACTGCAGTGGCTATTGTTTTACGCAGCCGTTATGTCTTAATATGGTATTTTATAAACCCATGAATATCATTTTAAAAATTCGCCAAAATTGCACTTCTTTCCGATAACCTGGCATTTTGTAAAAACTTTGTTTCTTTTTCGAAAAATGGCTTCGTGCAACGAGAACTACACTTATATACATTACAAAACTTTTTATGTTCATTTTTTAGACCGATCATCGTCAAGTGATCGATGCAGTCGTCGGACCCATTTTTCACACAGATGCTTCATTATATCTCAATAACGTCGTTAATTTTCAGTTTTTTTAAATAAAAATTTACAGTACAAAAGTTTAATCTATGCTTAATAACATACCTTTTTTTTTCAATTCCCACATAAATAATCCTGTAAGCAAAAAAATTCGGAAAAGACGACGTTTTTTCGGCTTATCATAGTAGAGTCCTCAACAGTGCACTTCACAATGACAATACGAGAAAAAATAATGGCCAGGAAATTACGTAATCAAAAGAATTTTTTTTTTTTTAAATTTATTTTTCAAAAAGCAGAAAAAGTCGTACAACATACATGGGGCCAATTGGAATCCTCCTTTTGGACGTAATTTTTCGGACCACCCTGTATATTTATACATATATACATATATATATTGAAAGCAGCGCCGAGGAGGAGCCGCGAGAGTCCGCATGTCCTCGTAAGTCAGGCAAAGTGAGGAAGGCTTACGATCTCGAGGGTCTGCATCGTTTCTTTGCTTCTTCGTTCTCCTCCATCGTTCTTCGCGCATGTAACGCTTTACTTCCTCTCCCTTTCCTCCCCCCTGGACCCTTCTCCCGCCACCCTTGTCCTCCGCGGAGCCCTTGACGATTAATTTCTTCGAGAAACTGTTTTCTCCTATCCGCTCACGTGAGTAAAATACACGTACGAGCGAGGAAAAAGAAGGGATTGTTCTCTGTCATTTGATAAATCGCTGGCCATTACTGGCTCTGATAAAAATATGTAGAATATAAAAAACAAGACAAAAACAAACGATATTCGAGTGTGTCGTGGTGGATAGGTGGATCGATGACTGCCTGGAAAAATAATCGAAGCCATTCGATTGTTTCGCGACGACTTTCCGTTGGAAAGCACTCACGGAAGACCTGACGACGTTTCAGCACGTTGACGCGTGTGTATTCCAGGTGGCTTCGAGGGGAGGGTGGGAAGAAATTGCGCGAAAAAAAGGCAAGGAAAAATTGCTGAATTTCGTGATTTTTTTTAAGGAGGAAAGTTTTGTTCACAATCTTTGAGACTTACGATCTGTTGCTTTACTAATTTTTGCTGTTACATGGTATTATACAGACGGTTTGACACGTGGCGTCGGCCTGATTGATCTGAAAAAATACCAACAAACATTTTCCTTTCAGAAACCCTGGAACGCAGAATATGAACCAAGAAAAAGTGAGAAATTTTTGAATATCGATGAAATGGTACGCTTTGAAACAAAAAACAGAAATGCATTTTGCTATAAAAATACGTTTTTTTTTTATTTTCAACAATTCTAAGGGGAACGGACAATACGGTCAGAAGCATTTAAACCAAATTTTATCAGAATCGTTCGATTAGGTTTTTAGCTATACGTCACGCCAGTTTGCCAACTGCAGTATATAAAAATGCATTTTTCAAGATTAATTTTTAATAATATCGTGTAGGAGCCAAAAGTAGTAACAAAACATACCCTAAGTCTCAAAAGTGGTGAAGAAATCTTTCCTTTCAGAAGAAAATCATGAGAATAGGCAAATGTTTTCCTCGCCTAAAGGTATGTGCCCCCTTAAATTGAATTTCCGACCTCTGCTTCGCGAGAGATAATTTTGTGAGGCCCTCGGACGTGTCACTGGGATTGATAAAGATTGTGGGGATATTGTATACATTATCGTATTTATTAGGGAGGGTAAAGACGTTACAGAGGACCCACATGTGTTGGTCGCTCGACTAAAAAAAACACACTTTTTTCCTCTCGTAAAAAAGACATATATACATATATATGTGTGTGTGTATAGGATCACGAGTCACGAAGAGATAATGTGGCACGGAGAGTGGATCGACGATAGATAGAAGAAAAGGAGCAGAGAGCGAGAGCGAGAGAGGGGCGGGGGAGAGGGAGAGAGACCACGAAAAATGTGTCGAGTTTAATATATACGGTGTCGTCTGTGTGCTGGATAGAAACTACGCATCCCGATGCATCCCGTTTTGATAGGAGAAAAAAAAGAAGACCAAGGGCCCGGGAAGAAGAGCGGTGAGGGGGTAGGTGAATCTCGAGTGGTGGAATCCCCCTGGTTTGGTGGGGAAACGCCCCTCTCCCCTCGTCCGCTCTCTGGGCCCCTTTAGAAATTCTGATCGTTGACCCCCTCTGGTAAATAACGAAAGTCCCCGTGTGTATCTTTTGGAAGATCAGGTTGGGAAAATGAGAGGCAGCGAGCAGGGGCAAGAGAGAGAGCGAGAGAGCGGAGGGGGCTCGGGTAGAGCTCTTCGCAGGTGTGGGATGAGGACCGGCTACCGAGCTACGCACCATTGGCGTAACATTCAAAAAATCTCATACCCACGGCCATATTTCGAAAAAAAAACGTCACGAAACCGCGACAAAGAAATCTTTGCCATAAGAATTGTTTTTTTCGTAATAATTGTGATCTCGACAGAATGCATTTTTTCCTTACGTTCAATGGGGCGTGTCGGAAAAATGATAATGCGGGAAAAAAGGCTTCGAAGAAAGACGAACTTCATTAATTAATTAATTTATTTATTTATTTATTTATTCAATTTATAATTTATTCATTTTTTCACTTGTTCATTCATTCATTTATTTATTTATTTATCTATTTTTTATTGTTTCATTCGGTTATTCATTTATTTATTTACTTATTTATTCATTTGTTTATTGCTTCCGGAGCATTTGAAATTACGGACAAAATCGTTTCGGCTAATTGCTCGACTCTCCTGTCTCATCCCAAAACGAAGAATCCTCGTTAGACGCATTCTTGCAAGAAGCCTCTGTGCGGACGGCTTTTCTTTTTATGGGGGATGCAGCCAGGAGAGAGCGAGTTAGATGTAGGAAGGGAAGGGGATCCAGAGAGTTGACATTTGAGCTCGAACGACGTGGATATATGCGAGGTGGAATGTAATCTCGTCTTCGCTGAATTCTCTCGGTTAGTTCTAGCTGCGCCGTTTTCTGTGGTGTCAGGGCATTTATACGTGCACCGGACGTATTGGCCCTCGCGCGGACGTTGACAGTCTTGTCGTGCGCAGACAGCATATAGATGTTGATATCTTATTGCAGACGTATATATGTGCGATCGTGTATATGTTAAGGCTGACTATCCCGATGGATTGGACACGTGTTTGCGTCCAAATATATATATATATATATATATATATATATATATATATATACGAATAGAACGAAGAATGAGAAGAAAACAAAAAAAAAAATTCATAAAATAGGCAAGAACAATGTACGTATATGCAGGTTGTACACAAACTGTTAAATCTTAGAAATAATCGTATTAAAAGTGTTTTGTTTGTGTGGGAAAAATCATACTATTATAACAAAAAAGATATGTCATATAGGTAATAAATTCAATTATATTTTAGGATAAGATGATTATGAAAATTGTGAGGGGATAGAACTTGGAATAAAGTGGGGGACGTAAAAAGGGAAGAATCTCGTGAAGGTGGGATAGCACGGTTTTTTTTTCGAAGAAAAATAATTACGAAATTTAGTTATATAGAATTTACGTTTTACTAACTAAATGTATTCAATGTACTAAATCCAAAATATCCATTCTCCATATATATATATATATATGGAGAATGGATATTTTTAACTCGTAACATGTGTGGAGGCTATCAGTCCATTTGTTTCTTTGAGAACGATACGGATCGTTTTACAAAATCACTTTTGCTCATATATATTCTCACTTTTCCGAAATTAATGGTATCGTTCCTGCGTTAAATGATCCAACAGCACGGACCCTTTTTCCAAAAGGAGAGATTGACAGGAATTTTAACAAAATTACATTATTTTACGCAATTCGGCGTCCATCCAAACGAAAGGAATAATAAAATACTGCCTGACACTTGTAAAGAAAGAAAATAAAATTTATCATATTTGACAGTGTTAACGGTACATTTCTGACCGTGACGAAATGAAGTCGGATCGATTGAACGGAAGAAAGCAAACCGAAGAGAATTTGGATTTATTTTCGTTTTTCGAAAATGAAGACAGAGAGAGAATTTGGATTTATTACCAGTTTTCAAGAAAACAGAGAGAGAAAGAGGAAAATAATTAGCGTGGCCATCGATGCCGACCAGTTGGCCTAAAACGCCCCATACGGTATTAATGTCCGCAGCGCGTGTATAAAAGTTTTCCGTCCGTCCATTATTGAGACCCTGACAATTCTCAGCTTTTGCTCGGATCTTGTGTGTCGTGTGTACGCGCGTATTGTGCGCTCCGTATCTTCGAGGCCACGCAGGAGGGACCACGATTTAATAGACGTACGGACGACGTTGTTGTGTGCGTTTTCCCCACATCGAAACGCGGCACGAATGTGTTTCGTGAAAGTTAACGTGAACGACGTTGGCTACCGCGGCTGTGCGTTCACAATTGCCGCCCGCTGTGTAAAGATATCACAGAGAGACGCGCGGGAGAGAAACGTGAAATTGCCCGCTGTCCAATCCGACCGGATCTTCGCGGACGGCGAAAAGTATACGTACGTATCCTTGAAAGGAAGAAACACGAGGGGACAAAAAGAAAAAAACCGCGAGAGGAAAGCGAAGAAGCCATCATAATTGTAGGATAAAAAAATCTGAGCACAAGAATCGCCAGCGGTGGGAAATTGCGAAGCACTTAATTCGCGCTTACGGTTGCATTGCGGATTACTCACGGATGTATGATCGCGAAATCGTACGGGAATTAACGTTTGGACCACGCTCGCGGAGGAAAATGCAGCGCGCACCTACTCATTTATCAACTGCGCCGGAAAGACACACCTGCCGGTGTTGCACGGCTCGCGAAAGTCGAAGGTTTCGGAAAAACTTACCTGCCGGAATATCAATTACTTTCTTCATCGTTGTAACGCAAGATGATCTATGGTGGGGGATGAAAAAGCTCCAGGAAGTTGTCATTGAAACGGAGAAGCCCAATTGAGGAAGTTGCGTTACACCAAACAAACCGTAACGTTGTTTATATAAAAGAGTTTTGATACGATTAAACTCAAACATCAAAGGGTTTTACCGCATCCGAACATCAAGGGATTGTGATGTGAGCAAACGGAAACGTCAGGGGTTTTGATGCGAACATCAAATTCCTTGACAATCTCAAACATAAAGTATTTTGTGGTGAACAAGCCCAAACGTCAAGGGTTTTGATGAAAACTAACACAATTATAAAGGGTCCTTTTGATATGAACAGACCTAAAGATCGCAGATTGTTCACATGAGCAATCTCAAACATCAAAGATGTTGTGGTGAAGAAGCCCAAACTTCAAGGGTTTTCATGAAAACAAACTCAAACACGAAAAGTTTTCATGTGAACAATGTCAAACATCAAGGATTTTGTGGTGAACAAACCCGAACATCAAGAGTGTAGATGGAAAAACCAAAACATCGAGGATTTTGATGTCAACAAACCCAAACATAATTGGTTTTGGTGTGATCAAATCCAAACATCAAAGGCTTTGATCTGAACAAATCCGAAAATCTAGGGTTTCGATGTGAAGAAACAAAAACATCAAACGTTTGAATGTGGACAAACCCATATATCAAGAGTTTTGGTCCGGGTAAACCGGAAGATCAAGTGTTTTGATGTTTAGGTTAACGAAAGAAAGTGACCCCATACATTCTCCATATTGTTTGGTAAAAACTTGAAGTTGCATGGCAGTATCTTACAATTAGATTTTACAACGAAGTTATCCAGGCATGTTGTTGGTTAGATACACGTACATATCCGCATCCGGGACACCCATTTCCGATTTTGGGCTAATCGAAATAAGCGAATACACAACTTTGAGAAAAAATATACGGCCTCGTCTATGAAACCGACAAGTGGATGACGTTGCGACTCTTCAAGCTTCATGATAATCCTGCGGAAAAAAATCACAATTTACCGGTCAATTTACTTCTTCAATCCCGGAATACACAATCGCGATAAATGTGCACCCAATCAGCAAATTCTGAATGATGGAGGAAGGCAACGAATCAATATTCACGCGGTTAATTGCATCAAAAGGTTAAAACTGTCTCCTGAGCACCTAGGTGATGTAATAACCTCAAAAGTATGATGTAGAAAACAGATGAACGCGATGTTTTGATGTAGCTTCGTCGTCCAATAGAAATTCGCCATATATCAAATCAGGTTTGTCGTTCGAAAAAAATCAGACTATTAGAAGAGTATGGAAACAGGCATGGCGATACCCAATGTTGATTGACGTGGCAAAGCAAAGATGATTAGTACGGGACTCGTCATCAGTGCATCGAAGCGTATATTTGTGCAGCGATAATGGTTGTCCGCCATCAGCCACTATCATGATCATCATCATCATCATCATCATTGCCATGGTCATCATCATCATCAACGCAGTCATCGTTCACCATTCATTTCAACATTGCAGAGCGAGGCTATTGGCAAACTTGGCGAATATGCGAACTCGCGGTTCACTGTACCGAAAGAGAGAGAGAGAGAGAGAGAGAGAGAGAGAGAGAGAGAGAGAGAGAGAGAGAGAGAGAGAGAGAGAGAGAGAGAGAGAGAGTGTTCGGTCTCCCCGTGATGACGGCCGATCATGACTTTGATTCGCAAACATGGACCTCAATTACACGCTCCATCCGTACAGTAGCTGACCGTGCATTAGCTGCACCAACAATGCATTATTCAGTGCATACAAATCCTGCTCTCTCTCTCTCTCTCTCTCTCTCTCTCTCTCTTGCTCTCTCCTACTTCTCATACATTGTACCGATATCGATGTACAAAAATATGGACACACACATTGAACGAAAGAGAGAGAGAACAGTTGATAGGTATTTCTGCCAATAATATCCACCATCCATAAGCGTTAGAGTCGTCGAAGCGTGTTATTCCCTGGCCATGGGGTGTACTTCATTTTCAAAATGGACTTCTTACAGAGTGCCCTTTTTTGCTTGCAACACCCTTCGTCATCATTTTTACCACACTTTTTTTCGCTGTCGTTACTTTCATTCATCTGCCAGCTTATTCAGATTAATCTTCCAAATTGATCACATCCACAGCGCTCGGTATTTTTTAAATTCAATTGAAATGTGAGAAGGCGGAAGAGTAATATATTTCAGGGAACTCTTTTCATAAAAATGAACAAGAACTGTAGCAAGGCCTGTAGGGATTGGTTTTTATTTACTTTTTAGCGAATGATAATTGCAGAAACTTGGTCAAATCGTAGGGGTGCTAGTCATCTAGTTGGGTAGCGAGAAGTACCCAAATGTGATGGCGACGTTTCGTTAAATACTCAAAAAGTTAGTATTTAATCAGTTTTTACTAACATTTTGGTCACATTAGTAAGGCCCTGTTACATTCAGCGTGAGACGATTGTACACTTGAGTGGTAAGTACAGAAAGGTAGTTCTTCATTTTGAAGGGTGCCACATATTGTGATGATCACAAGAACCGTGTTATCGTTTGGGATTGTGATACTTTCGGTTCGGATATTGGCGATTATTCATACTGGTAGGCTTGCCCTCGATCGTACCAGTATGATTCAAGGATAATTTCGCGGTGTCTTAGGTACTGTTAAGTTCGGGCAAACACGTTAACATTACAGAAAGATGCTAGAAATCGATATGTGATACAGGATAAAGTTGAACTAGTTTGGCAGTTTCAAAGAAGGAATGTTATGGTAGAAAGGAATGATGTGCCTACTGAATAACAGTAGAATTGTTTCGTAACCGTATCGGTAGGATTTAAAAATAATTGTACATTTAAGTATTTTGCGTAGAGTTAATTCCGTTTTGAGTTCACGATTTTTGGGCCAGAAGGAACGAGCCGACCATAAATAACGTTTGTAACAATTTCACGTTACCGGGAATACTCCAACGTTTTTTTTCTTCATAACTACGACTGAGGTATAAGCCTGGTATGATTGAGAAACAATATTCCCAAAATATACATATTCGATATTTCTTAAGGGACCACACCACTGTGACGGGCCGAAAAAATCGTCTTTTCATACATACATACATTAAACTTATTTCGTGTAAATATTTGCTCCAAAAAAATCAACAATTAACAATCTTACTGAGGTATAATAGATCCTCTGTATAAAAAATATGATCCAACGGCCGGATCGATAACTTGACAATGGTTGGTCTTGAAAATAAAAATAAAAAAGTTTTATAATCTCCACAAATGCTGTTCGACTTGCACATAGCCATTTTTCGAAAAAAAAGTTCCAAAATAGTGGGTATTCAAATAGGGTAATTTTGGCGAAATTATTACGTATATTCAGTAGCTTAAAATAACACCAAATTGAGAAAAAAGCCAGGTACAACGATAGCTACTGCAATTACGGAAATTTGAGTGTTTGTCAAAATTGAAAATCGGACAATTATAGCTAGAGGAAAAATGTGAATATGAAAATGGTAGACAACGTGTGTCAACAATTTGTTTATTTTGCATCCATGTTACGCAAAAAATAGCCAATAGCACTAATTATTTTTGTCGAGGATACAAGGTATTGGCAAATGGCAAAAGTCCTTAAGGGGGCATATCTATCCTATCAAAATTAATTATTTAATATTAATCCTATTAATATTAGGCATATCTATCCTAACAAAAAAATAACACCCTTACAAAATATCAAACATCATCGGCAGCAGTATAAAAAGGAACCAGGTTCCTTTTTCACTTATTGCCCAGATGTCTTTTACAATATTTTCCCGCATATTATTACAGCCAGCGCGATTTTTTCTCACCGGCTGATCGAATCACGAGACGAAAATTGTCGGTCTCGCAGCGACGAGCAACACACGTCCGAGACATTTTGCACGTAAAGCTTCCGTGACGGGATTAAGTGATACGCAACGGCGCACAATACACGCTGCACGGAGCATTATAACTATTGATGTATCAGCGAACTATAACGCACACACCATCGCGACTCGTTGTTCATACTCGCGTGGCCCCAACAGTTTACTTACTATTCTCGAGTGAGCTTCCGCGTACATGAAACTATTGACATCGATCCGATGCTCACAGTTCTCACTGTCCAATCGGCTCCTTCATTATACGAAATGCATGGCACATTTTATTGGTCCAAGAATTAATGGTTTGCTTGTTCGCAAAGTTCGCAATTTTTTTGTAAAATTATCTGTATGTTTTTCCTTACAAAAGTATTTGAAGCATACGAAGATTTGACGAGTAAAATATTTCTTGTACTTCGATAAATAAAATTGAAGCTTTACAAGAGAAAGCAAGAAATAAATTTATTCGCTCAAAGGAGTCTCGTGAATTTTCTTTTTGAAGCAGGAAAACTAAGATGGCTTCGAACTCACGTTTCATTCCATACAAATGTCATTGGGCAATGATATCAATATCAAAATGATATTGATATCATTTTATTAATTTATAATACTCAAATATTTACAATCAAATATGTTATAAATGCAAACGAAATTTATTACTAATGTATGCATTTTGTGTACTACAAAAGTGGAAATTTCGATTTATAAAACATGTTTTATACTTTGATAAATAAATGTTAAGCTTTACAAGAGAAAGCGAAAAGTGAACTTATTCGCCTAATATTGTCGGGTTAATTCTCGCTGGGTGCCCTCTGACATGTTCGTACAATTTGTGGCATTATTGCCCTAATCGACACGAATTGTGTTTTCTTCAAGCAATAAACATAGTATGGCGATGCATTCGCATTATTTTCCATACGAATATCATTGGACTATTAATATTCAATATCATTTTACTTTTTCGTTATACTTAAATATTTACGATAAATTATTTTATAAATATAAACAAAATTTATTAATAACGTATTCATTGTGTGTACTAAAAACCCAAGATTTCGAAATATAAAATATTTCTTATACTTCGATAAATAAATTTTAAGCTTCACAAGAAAAAGCAAAAAATGAATTTATTCGCCTAATATTGTCAGGTGAATTTTCGCTGAATGGTGCCCTTGAAATGTTCGTACAATTTGTGGCATTAATGCCTTGGTCGCGACGATTTTTTTTTAGCAACAAAATCACCATGTCTGTGAATTCGCCTTTCGATCCATATGAACATGATTGGACTGTTAATAATATCATCTTACTTATTTATAATACTCAAATGTTTACGATAAATTGTTTTGTAAGTACAAACAGAATTTCCCAATAATGTATTTATCGTGTGTGTCGTATCATTCACTACTACAGAAGCCAAGATTTCGATACACAAAACATTTCTCATACTTCGATAAATAAATTTTAAGCTTCACAAGAAGATGCAGAAACGTTTATACAAAATGTTCGTAAAATCTGTGGTCTTTCGGTCTTGATCGCGACACATTTTATTTTTCAAACACCAAAAACCCGATGACTTCGTATTCGCGTTTCACTGCACACGAAGCGCGCAATTAATATTTAATTCGCCCATTAACATTTATATAATTTTATTTGTTCACGATACTAACGAGCTCTAATCAAATATGTCACAAACACCTTATTTTTTTTATCAACAACGTATGCACTTTGTGTACTTTAAATATAAATTCCGGAGCAGCCCACGTCCATTAAGGCTCATTAATTAATGAGAAAACAAACTGACACAGCATCGTTGGTCCTCGTTTCTACTTGAATTACCGAAATGGAAAAATTGCGCTCACCGTCCACTCGAATCATGCATTTGCGCGTATATTCGCATTAAATATACGTGTGAAGAGTGTACGCGATTCGGGAGGGGGAGGGGAAAGTTGAGTGGGGGAATAATTAATAACGAGAGCCCATGTGTCGGAAGTTTGACGCGGGACTAATATTGATACGCGAGAGTTGATTTATTGCTCGGTGCGTAGATGTATGCAAAGTACTCCGTTAGCCTGGCGAATGTATACGGGAAATAACGCCTCTCCGCAGCTCGATCGTGCGTGCATTATTTTTATATTTCATTTACCCTTCCCGCGTCTGTGCGTCCGCGAATGCCGGTGAAATTTCCGCGAGGAATCATCGCTGTTTGATCGCATTGAATTAGTAAGAGGTAATCAGCGTGCATGATCCGATGGCTGGTCTCTCTCTCTCTCTCTCTCTCTCTCTCTCTCTCTCTCTATCTGTCTCCCGCCCTGAGGGTGCTCAGCTGGAAAATATGCTTTCTCGATATAATAGTACACCCGGAGGGATGCGGGAAAGATAAATGTGTTTGCGTTCGCTTTTCGATCGATTCGTGACGTTCTGGTGTCCTGGGACTAGGTCTGGACCGGGAGATAATGAAAATATCGCCGAATTGATCCGAAATACTATTCAACCCCCTTCTCCGTCAAACGAGATAGAATATTCCGTGCTGAAAGTATGTCGAATAATATGTCAAACTGTGTACGTTACAATTGGCCTGGACCAGTACTCGGATGGGTGACTGCCTAGCCGTTCACCCGCTCACCGAGTGCCGAGAGGCAATCGCAGGTGGATGTCGATGGCGAATCGAAACTCGGTGAAAATATGGTCGACTGTATACCCTATACCCATGCCAGAAATGTCAGGGTGAATGCGATTGAGAGGGGTAAGTTGGGAAGGTGGGAACGAGTAGTATAATTTGGGGGGGGGGGGTGTAATAAGGGGGAAGACCCCGTACAATGGAATCTACGATTATATATATATATATATA
Organism: Ophion costatus; assembly: GCA_951751655.1. Taxonomy (NCBI): domain Eukaryota; kingdom Metazoa; phylum Arthropoda; class Insecta; order Hymenoptera; family Ichneumonidae; genus Ophion; species Ophion costatus. The sequence goes on along the minus strand of OX632364.1, from coordinate 29,898,697 downwards.
TATATATATAGTCGCTTTTATCGACACAGGTTTTTCTCAGTTTCCCTGTGCCCTTGTGCGGATGCGATATAGTAGTAGTGGGAAGGGAAGGCGTGGTGGGCAACACTCTGGGGAGATATCTGACGAACTGCAGACAAAGAAGTTTGGGATAATAGTGAAGAGGATGGGGCTGTGAAGAGTCGCGAGTGTGTAGGAGGAAGGGTAGGAATAAAAAGGAGGAATATACAAATAAAAAAATTAATATATGTACAAATAATACGTGTCTAATTATAATTATACATTTTAATTATATCGACGGAAACCGAGAATCGTCAAAAATCACAATCACAAAAGTCACAACTACATTTTAAGAATTGAAAATGAAAGTTCTCTAAGCATTTTATTCTTCATGAAAAATCATAGCCGTTGGGTATTTATGATTTCGGATTTCGAGGCTAAAAAAAATTTTCATCCGATGTGGCAAGTTCAATAATATGAGGGTTTTTTTTTTTGAAGAAATTCGTCACTCAATTAAATAAATCCGTATTTGATGATCGAAGAAAATTCCAAATATCCGTGCGAAAATTTCTTGGGGACGCACCCATGTCTCTATAGGGATTCGTCAGGCAAACTGCACGTAGAGAGTCCTCATTGGGATCTAATTGGATTCTGCACTGTTCCCCAATGAACGCCGTTTGAGAATTCTTCTTGAGACAAGTCACGAGAATAAACTCAGCGTATTGAAACACAACCTGCTTATTTATTTATACTTTTGTACTTTTATTTTTTATATACTTTTATACTTTTAAAGATAAGATTTATACTTTTTGAAGATTGTCTTATTTTATATATCTAGAGATTTTCGATTAATTCGAATCCTTGAGAATTCGAATTGGATTCCAATCGGAAGTCTCCATTGGGATCCAATGTACAAGGGTGACGTTTCAGTATCGGGATATAATACGATTACCCACTGGTTATCAGGAAGTAGGGACAACTATGGGAATCCAATTGGGTTCCCGCGACAATTTCTGCACAGGTAAACAATATGAGCTGGTTTTTTATTAGTTTTTAAAAGACACTGATGCATTGAGGTATATTATTGGGTTTGTTTGGGTTTGTTTGTACAATAATTGTTATATACATTTGGTAATACATTTGTGATATGATTATTTAATTAATAACACATTAGAATTGAGTAAGGAGAGGGCATTTTTCAACCAATAAGAATTCAACCAATAAAAAAACTGTATATGTAAATAATATGAGTTGGTTTTTTATTAGTTTTTAAAAGATACTCATGCATTGAGGTATATTGTTCGGTTTGTTTGGTTTTGTTTGTATAATAATTGTTATATAATTTTTGTAATACATTTTTGATATGATTTTTAAATTAACAAAATTGGAATTGAGTAAGGAGAGGGCATTTTTCAACCAATCACAGACATCCAGCATGTCACAGCCCCCCACTATAAACAGGGGCAGTAGAGTGGGGGCAGCGTTAGTTTCGTGTGACATCCAGCAAACCCAGACCTATACCTAGCCTTTCAAGCATTTTCAATGCCAATTTTTCAATGCTAAAAACCGAAAAGCATGCAGTCAATTCCTTTTACGTACAAAAAAATGCATTTTTTCATCAATTTCAGCAAATGCTTCTTTAAAAAAATGTTAACTTCAAAATCGCGGTAATTTTAATACACAATTAATTCCAAAATTACGTGAATAAGGAATCGAGGTACTCTATTTTCATAAAGTAATGTCCGCAAGGACCAGAGCGAAGGATGTCGAATTTCTCGCAATCGGAAGATTCTGCACTGCATTGCAAGATGCATAATATTATTGGTATACTTAAAATCATGAGAATCGAAGGACTTGCCTGTCCATACGCATTATTGCTTCTCGGAGAAAGATCGGAGTGTGCGGGAGTGCAAGAATCGCGGGTTCCTTCGTTCCATTAAACGGGCAAACGAGCCTTCAACGACGCACTCTTTGGGTATTACGACGACGACGATGACGACAATTTGCCCGAGACCTCGTTCTGGTTAAAAAATTTCTTCTATTCCGTATACGAAGGAATCGAGAGCTCGCCTCCTTCTCTCTGTCAGCGAGACCCCATCGTGGTTACCGCCTCGAATCGTAAACTTAAGTAGTACTCTCAAAGCAAAGTATTGCTCGGCTCGTGAGCTCGCGTCTTTCACTCTTCGGGAATCGGGAACTCGGATATCATCGGGCGAGTCTGATACTAACCGAAAATGAAAAATGGAAAAGTTCCTGAAGACGAACTTTGGATCGATGATTGATCAATAATTGAGGGGCGACATCTATCTAGAGGCCCCCAAAAATGGGCAAATTCGATTTTTTTTTTGGGAAACGGTTGATGAAATAGCCTGAAAAAAGCACCAAAAAATATAGAAAGAGAATAAATAATAGCCGCCGGCAGACGATGAAATTTTATGCGCGACGTCTGGCGGTGGACACTCTCCAGCTCAAACGGTCCATCTGAAATCTGAAACCCAAATGGGTTATTCAAGTTAACAGTAAATACGAGTCGTTGACGATCGTCGATTTTAAAAATAATCTTTTCAAACAAAGTGGCGACAAATTCGAACTAGAGCATACAAAATATATGAAAAAGGTCGTCATTTTTGTGTAATTATTAAAAAATGAAAATCGACCTGACGAAAGTGAGATCGTCAACGACCTTTGAATGCTTCTCATCACACTTCCTGTAAATTTGGAATCAATCCATCAAGTGGTTCTCGAGTTATTATGTCCACCGACTTTGAAGACAGTATCATCTGCCAACGGGTATGTTTTGTTGTTTTTCTGTATTTTTTTGTGATCTTTTTAGAGGGTCTGGATATATGTGCCTTTGTGTAAAAAAATGCGTTTTATTTTCACCAACCGGTGTCCTGAAAAATCGGCATGTAGTTAGAAGTAGTCCGTTAATTAATGTTTTTCTTTTTCGTAATTATAAATCAAGGAATCGAAATGCGTCCCTGGGAAAGCAGAAGTCGAATACAGTGGAATTTTGTGCGATTCTAGGGGAAAAAAAATTCTCGCGGGGGGAGAGCAACGAGCGAGAGAGACTTTTACTCGAAGGCTTTCTCGCGATTAGCGAGGTACCAGGACGAGCCCTTTCTCCATCTTTCCTTCTATTCCTGCTCGCTGTATTATCGGCGCACTGCGCAGTTTCGCGACACTCGCTTTTATAGCGCACTCGGCCATAAAGCGTGACGTGGTAAGTAATGACGAGCTATTTGAGGATAATGGCACCCGGCGAACAAATTCGTTTTTTTTTTCATTTTTTTTTCAATAACATTGAGGCTGAAATAAATTTTAAAAAAATTGGGAATTGTAGTGCCTGTACATTATTTTTTATTTGTTTTTTTTAGTTAAACTAGTTTTACTTTTCCGCACCGTTGCTCCTAAAGAACAATTGGAGATTATTGAACAGCTATGGCAATTCGGAACTAGATCGAGCGCAGGCAGTCGTAGTGAATCTTTCGCTGGAGTTGTTACGCGTTTCCTCTCAGTAATGGAATTTTTGTTGGTCAAGACGAGATTGAATAATGGTTCGATGTATATATTTTTGGGTCTATTTAATTTTTATTGATTTGTGGAATATTTAGTTACAACGCTCAACGTTCCGGAGGAGATATTAAAATTTTCATTCTTCGTATGGGCACGTATTAATTTGGGAGAATTTGTCAACACAACAGAATTTGGAATTGAGAGAAAGAAGGGGGGAGAGAGAGGAAAGAGTTTGATCCAAAATGAGCGCAAATTTAATTATAGCGCAGGAACTTTTCAGGCAAAAAGTTGAAGGATCATTGAATAGATGAGCATATAATATGCTGACAAACAATATAAAAACTGAAAGTTAATAAACTGAAAGGGTAACATCAATACAAAAACTGAAAGTTAATAAACTGAAAGGGTAAAATCAATATAAAAACTGAAAGTTAATAAATGAAAGGTAAAATCAATATAAAAACTGAAAGTATCTATGAACTGAAATAAATAAACACTGATAAAAGAACTTGTGTTGTTTTTACAACAAAAAATCTTTAGTTAGTAATATGTTTAATTAACATTTAGTTAAGAAGGAATATCACTTTTGTTTTTTAGGCAAAAGGTTGAGCAATAATTGAATAGATAAGCATATAATATACAGATAAACGATACATAAACTGAAAATTAATGAACAATAATCTCTTAACTAAAATAAATAAACGCTAATGAACCAATTTGTATTTTATTTTACAACAAAAATTCTGTAGTTCATAATATATTTAAAATATCCAATATCATAATATATTAAAAATATCCAATGATTAATAATATATTTAGCTAATGATATTCCATCGTTGATAACATTACATAGTTGATAACATATTTAATTAATAATATACACTATTATACAATTTTGTTGAAAGTCATATATGTGATCATTGAACCCTATTAGACACGAATTTTTGTTTCATCAGTGGGAAACGGTTTTAAGGGCAGGAGACCACCCCTCAAAGAAGAACTTGCCACCCCTCAATACATTTTTTCAATACTTTTATACTGCATTTTTTATCGCTTCACACTGGAGAATTTTGGTTTTTATTTCGGTCAGATCGATGGATTGCTTCTGGCTGAAACTGCAAAAACACCCCTCGACACACCTCGTCGAAGGGGTGGTTTCCTGCCTTAGAACCGTTTTTTTTTCGTGAATAAACAAAAAAAGGTGTCTGATAGTTTTTAATGTTTTATCTCATATGTGAGTTTAAACAAAACCGAAGGTGGACGCTTAAGGCCTTAGGCCACAGTAACGGCTATAAAGTCATGTGCGAATTTAACAATGTTTGTTCGTATGAAAACGTGATTCACGCATAAAATTAATTACACATCTATTTAGTATGAATATCCAGCTGTTAGAAAATATATATATTTTTTCGATGTACAAAATGGCCGACTACTCGAAACTTCTCGAAACAGCTTTTTCCAATTGGCGTGACAAATAACTTCAACATCTTTCACTCGATTTACTTGAAATTTAAAAGTTATGTTCCTAATTGCATTTCGCAGAGAAGTACCTACGAAATTTCTGATCAATCGAAAACTTTTCATTTTATGAGCAGTTATAACGAAATTTTTCACTGAAAATTCATTTCTTAAGTTCAAATACCTACAACTTTTGAATAAAACAATTTTTTTAAATTCCGTACGTACTTCTCCACCTACTCTAATGTAGATTGACGAGAGTTTTTGTTTTTTGTTCTAGGTAAAAAATTGTGGATGCCAAATGTCACGCCACGGAGTGCCTAAAAAAAGACAACAAAAGAAAATATTAATAGTCGGCCGTTTTGTACATCGAAAAAAAAATCCTAACAGCTTGATATTCATACTAAATAGATGTGTAATTAATTTTATGAGTGAATCACTTTTTCATACGAAAAAAATTGTTAAATTCGCACATGATTTTATACCCGTTACTGTGGCCTAGGGCCTTAAGTGATGTTTCTTGTAAGAGAGAAAAAGATGGAGAGAAAGAAATCGCAGGCATTCATTCACAAAATAAAAAAGATTCTGGCGCACCATAATTTGCTGATAGAAATAAAATCGCTGTCTCTCGCTCACCCTGGATTCCAGCGACGTCCGTGCTTTTTTCCCTGAGGTACACGGGCCCATCTCGTCGTCACCGCGAAAGCAATATCGTTTGCTATCGCGGGACCCGCGCACGCATTCGCGGAGCGGAGCTTTATTGGCCTGATTTAAATAACGGGAGGGTGACGGTAAAAAGGGCGAATGGCGGGGGCGGGGGGTAGAAGTACGAAGAATGGAGAAGAGGTGATGTACAGAGGCAAGGAGGGCGAGGGAGAGATACAAAGAGGGTGGAAGGAATGGAGGGTTGCAAAGATAGGATAAAGCTCCGCGCTAGTGTCATATCACACTATCTCGAACCTTGTCAAGCAATGTCGGTTTTCCTCGGTACATGAGATGAGCGAGGGCGGCAGACAATGGATGAGAGCGAGCGGGGAAGGGGGGGAGGGACAGGGAGAGAGAAAGAGCGCAATGCAAGAGATCGGAGGCTTTGGGTTGATGACTGGAGGATTTACAGGCTTCTATTACATGCATTTATCTCAAATGGGCTTCCTCTTGCTGTCTTCTTTTCTCACAGATTAAGATTCAGCTTGAGGTAAAGCCACTCGAGGATTTTCAAACTTAAAAAAAAAACGGGGAAGACGACAACGTTAATTTGGAAGGCTAAATGCATGGTTCTGGCATTGCAGATCAAAGGTAAACCGATTTTTTAAATTGTCAAATATTAGTTGTAATTTCAAACGCATTTTTCTCAAAATCGTGTTTTTTATACTGGCCGAAAACGTAAAACACAGATTACATTTTACTACCCGTGCCAGCCATACGTCGAAACAATTACGTCAGTCATTGTGGATTAAATTCACCCCAATCATTTTGCAATGTGATAAATTATTGAGCAATTGAAAAAATAATACTGCAATGTACTCTCAACTCTTTTCTACACGGCCATATCGATCATTTTCAAAAAGTGTGATTTTAAATATGCACAAAATATGTTCCACTTTCCCGAATTTGCTGGAAGGTATTCCAGAAATTGTGGAATACCTTCTGGAAGGGTCAAGTCGACAGAAAGTAAGCAATTCAATATTCTTTCTAAAATAATACAATAGCGATCAGTTTCGACTTAATATACCGATAATTAGTACCGCTGTTTGAAGGGTAAAACTTTCCTCACTAATCCACAATATCAAAACCTACTCCCTCGAAGGGGTGCTTCTTCTTTTCCTCATTTTCGGGTATAATTTACACGTGACGAAAACTTCGTCATCTGCACCTCCAATACGCACACGTCAATTGTAAATATCACGCGAATGCGACGGCTAGAAATGAAAAAAAAAGGGCAGAGGTATTGTCGCACAGATGACGATAAAGACAGGGTTGCGGCGGGGATGTTACATCGGTTTTTCGATAATACGACGTTACCGCATTATAATTTAACTTTTTCGGAATTTCCGTGGCACGTGTGTTGCGTGTGCTGTGAGGGTGTACGTAAAAACATATATATATATATATATATATATATATATATATATATATATATATATATATAATAGTAAAATAAAAACGTGAGCATTCTGGTAGAATACTGAAATTCCATTTTAACTGTAGCAAAGTAGAGGTAATTAAATTCCGAATACGAAACCCTGCAGAAAAACCTTTTGTGTACCCCGTCATCGAGAAAATAATAGTCTAAGATGTATTTCAAAGTAGATAAATACAATTAAATTCTATCTAAAAAGAAGTTTTCAACTATTTAAGATGGTGGTAAATTTATTAATTCGATTAAATGAATTCAATGAAATTAATGCTTGAATGGATTCATTGAAGCATTAATAAATAGGGACGGATTGCCACGCAGAACAAATACTGGACTACATGTTTCGTAAGTAGCCGAAATTGGTCGGCTTTGTCGGTTTTGCTGACCGAGAATTGCAGCCGCAGCAGTCCACGGACTGTCATGCGTCACCTATGTGCGGATGATCACTCCCGCACGAAGAGGTAAACCACTTCCAATGATGAGTAAAATCGTCCCACAGGCTTAGATTCTAAACATGCAAATGTGAGGTTAGGTGAGGTGGACTAAAAAACTCTGGTGTTCATCTGTACGAGCAAAAACAAGATAGAGAGAGAAAGAGAGAAAGAGAGAGAGAGAGAGAGAGAGAGAGAGAGAGAGAGAGAGAGAGAGAGAACGAAAGAGAGGGACAGAAAGAGACAACTTATTGAACAGGATAACGCATCTCCTACATACGCCATGTGGTATAACTCTATCAATTAACATCCACGTAAGAAATATGTGTACACATACACATGTGTGTGTGTGTGTGTGTCCATACACACACACATACACATATACAGGGCGTCCTATTATGAGTGGATAATCCTGGAACTGTCGATAGGTCAGATCATATCCTACTATATGCTGGAATTTTAGGTTAGTAAAAGTCCCACGGCTTTCGAGATTATGGGCTTTATGTTATATGTTGAAAAAAATCATCTGCTTTTGCTTTTCGCGTGCTATTTCTACAAATAATATGAATCGACAACAACTTAGCAGCTTTTTATAGTTATTAGCACGATATGCGTAGTACACTTCTTTTACACTGCAGGTCATCAAAGTCTGATGTTCGAATTGGATTGTACGAAAATTCTGCAAAAGATATTTTTTCATAAAGTGTCCTTAACATTTAAGGTTAAAAAGAAGAACTTTTCTTGATAAAACAAAGAACCAAAAGTATTTTTATAAAATCCTGGTTGAAAAAGTTATCATTTGTAAAAATGACTTGTGAAAAACCAAAAGCAGATGATTTTTATCTCGAAAAGCCTGGGAATTCTGCTGGACCGAAGTTACAGAATGCAGTAGGACATGATCTGACTTATCGACAGTTGCGAATTATCCATTCATAATAGGACACCCTATATATATATATATGCACGGGTGTGTGTGTATATTGTGGATAATTGGAATTATCCAGCAACTTTTATACCTACGTCCCATGACAGATTGCAAAGGAGTTCCCCCTTTCGGATGACTCTCTCCGCACATCTAAATCGATTGACGTGTGTTTCGGGCAGAGAGAGAGATACAGAGAGAGAGAGAGAGAGAGAGAGAGAGAGAGAGAGAGAAACCGGTAGAATTTCGTGCAGGGCGACACTCATCGCGCTTATCAATTATAGTCCGCACAAGCTGTACGATGTATATGTATAAAAGGATTGACGTGGCGTTTAATCGAACGTACCTTCGGGAAAACTATTCATGTAACTTATGGTCCCTTTTTCGGTCGATCAATAATACACGAGACGTCAGCGTTCCGAAATTGAGTGGCTTTATTTTCTCCTGGTGCAGTCTTTTTTCCAGTGGATGGCTCCAGAATTCGGGGATTTTTTTCTTTTCATATTTACATATAGGAAAGGATATTTCGGAGCCGTCGTATCTATGTTATGATGGCTATCAGTAAATTGTGCGGTTTTGGGCACCTTTTTTAGATTTTTGGCAGCATTTTTTTATTTTGGGTACGACATGATCCTCGAAATGTTCTTTGCATGAATTTGCTTATATCAACCCGACGATGATTTTTAAGATTTTGACGTTAGTGTAATGTCCTCAATGACCTATGTCTTCAAAATCACATTTTCCTATTTGAAATTGATTTTAAATGGAATTAAATATACTAAATTCCATTTGATTATTTAAATTCTTAAATAATTCAATAAAATTATTTCATTATTTGAATTTATTAATTAAATTTAATAAATCGATTCAATTTTATTTAAAAAGTTTGAATTATTTAAAGATGGAATAAAATTCTATTTATGTACGGTGAAATGCATCTTTCATAATTTTTTTGACGATGATAGGATACACAAAAACAGTTTTTTAGGAGTTTTTCGTATTCGGAATTAAACTATCTTCATTCTGCTGTAAAGAAAATAGAATTTTTATATTTTTTGAGAATGCTCAATTTTTCCTCGCCAATACTACTCACCGTAAAAAACGCTATATTTTTTTTTAAAGTAAAAGCATTGATGACGATATTTTTCTCGGTTGAAAAATTTCCGCACGAAGACCCTTAAAATGCACACAGCCTCATAATTGTCACCCTGTATATGCATCACTCAATAAAGTGCGTATGGAAGGCGATCCCTCGAAACTACCTTGCTAATGAGGAAGGGCGCCTCTGGGTCGTCACGAGGGGCAAAGCACATAAAACTCCCACTTAGAAGCTCCGTCCTCGGCTCTGAAAGACATCGAGCCAGGTGAGAAAAGGAGGCGTAAGAATACGAGAAGAAAAAGAAAACGTAAAAATTAGAAATGGCGAACTTTGCCAGGTGAATACAAATGAAATGGTGTGAAATGAACTTCTCATTGCATCACTGTGATATCAGTGTTCTTCTCTCTCTTGAATGTATTCAAACATCGCCTTATCAGTCACCTTTTTAGTCTCAATTTGCAATTCTTTTGATTCCATTCCGTGGCCGAAGAAAGAGGACCTTTCGCGATGTTTTCTGGGAAACGTCTTTCGGCTTACCGTTTTTTGTTTTGATATTAATGAGTATGGTTTTGAGTATTTTTTACCATTTTTGAATTAAACAAATATTTATAAATATGGCAGATAAAATGATTTTTGCAAATCGTTGTTTAAAAAACGAAATAAAAAAATCAAATGCATTGAGTTTTTGCATGAAATTATCTAATTATCTAGCTTGGACAGAGGATTTTATAAAATATTGATTTTCGAAAAAACGGCCGCAGCCCAAAGTAAAAGTATCGATTTCCTGTGAAAAAACCCTCTATTCTCGTTAATAAAAAAAAGCCATACATCAAAAAAAAATCCTTCTTTCAGACACCGCTTGTTGATATACAAAAGAAGCTTGTAAAATCCGAACTCGATCGACCTCTAACCGATTTCGAAAGAGTCATTTCGAGAAAAAACGCGTTTAAAGTCTGCCGTTTGACGCAACCTATATATGAACGTCCACAATCCCTTCAATTTTGAACGGATCGACTTGGAAAATTTTCAGACAATATTTTTCAAATATCATACTTTGAAAATCTGTCGAAAAACAAAAATCGATATTTTCTAAAACATCAAATAGGTGTAAGCCCTCAATGGCAATAAATATCTCAAGTAATAACGATCGTTAACAATATGTATCTTTAGTCCATTTATAATCTCTAAAATCACAAGAAAAATAACGTTAATAGATAGTTAATAAATAAACAATGCATCAATCAATCTCCTGGTCTTTACGATGCATGGCGCAGTTGCACACTGTGCCCCAATATCTAGACAGTCCACCAGGTGTCGATTTTACTCGCGCGTAATAAAAAGAAGAGCCCAATAGAAAGATCCCTCGAAGCCTCGCCTCGTCTCGAGATTGGTGTCTCCTCGTCGTGAACCGTTGGAACGTATGCGACCCTACCCAAACACACACACATACACACACACACACACACACACACACACACACACACTCTCTCTCTCTCTCTCTCTCTCTCTCTCTCTCTCTCTCTCTCTCTCTCTCTATATATATATATATATATATATATATATATATATATATATATATATATATATATATATATATATATATATAGGGTGTCCTGTTGTGAATGGATAATCCTGCAACTGTCGTTAGGTCAGATCATGTCCTACTATATGTTGCAATTTCAGTTTAGTACAAGTCCCACGGTCTTCGAGATCAAAGTTATCTGCTTTACCTTTTTCGCATGTCATTTCTAAAACTGCTACCTTTTTTTGACGCGGTTTAAAAAAAACATCTTGGTTATTTGTTTTATCTAGAAAAGTCGTCTTTTTTACCTCAAATGTTAACCCTTGTCAGTCACACCTCAAGATTGTGACGTAATAGTCATTGGGGGTGTAATCAACTTTGGCCAGTGATAAACAATTGAAAAATTGAAAAAAAATACTACAATGCATTTTCAACCCTTGTGTGTAAGACCATGCCGATTATTTTCAAGTCGTGTAATTCAACCCCCCATGACTGTTGAGGGATAAGAAAACTTTATGGAAAAAGGTCATGCAGAATTTTCATACAAACCAATTCGAACAGCTGGATATGACGGCCGCGGTGTATAAAAAGTGTCATACGCATATCGTGCCAACTACTTGAAAAGGTTGCTTACTTATTTATGGATTCATAGCATGTGTAGGAATGGCATGCGGGAAACCAAAAGCAGATTTTTTTCAAAAAATAAAATAAAGCCCAAAATCTCGAAAATCGTGGGACTTTTACTAAACCGAAATTCCAGTATATAGTAGGACATGATCTGACCTATCGACAGTTGCAGGATTATCCATTCATAACAGGACACCCTATATGTGAATATATATATATATATATATATATATATATATATATATATATATATATATATATATACAGTGATTTTGAGCCACACACACAAGGAGTTGACGTGGCGAGTTTACTCTAGGGAAACGCTCAGTTTATCCAGGTGGGATCTCGAGTACCGAGAGAGAGTGGCGAGCCCTAATTAAGAGCGTTGCCGCGAGAGACGCGCCACCTACAGCAATGATTAAACCCAGCCGCGTAGGAAGGGGTCCGAGCAAATGGAAGGACCGCAGACAATTATTATCGAAGATGGCAGAAGGAAGAGCCACGGTGAAGAAAGCACCAGGGTGAACGATTCAGGGGGGGGGGGGGGGGGGGGTGGCTGGATAAAGAAGTCAAGAGATTTGCCGAATTCGACGTTGACTAAGAGCGAAAGAGAGACATAAGAGAGAAAAAAAAGCACGCCAGACCAGAAGAGTACGTGCCTCGCAAGTACTAATGGTCGAGCTGTGCAACGTCACGAAAAGAAAAGGAACAAAAATCCAGAAAATGAAGAAATAAAAGGTTCACGTAGGATAGGACTCCACCTTGGCAACTGATACGCTCGGTGGATAATTGTCTAGCATTAGCAGCCTTTTCTGCTACCACTTTTGCAGATCTGCTATATATATTTATTTTTATACGTATGCAGGTATACGCTCTCGTGTACTTATATATATATATATCTGCTATATATATTTATTTTTATACGTATGCAGGTATGCTCTCGTGTACTTATATATTTTGCAATTCCTGTACTTGCGATCACGAGACTGCAGGGGTTCTCGGAGGGCCTGCCCGTGCCCATAACATTCATTAAACATACAGGGTGGCTCGAAAAGTGACGTCCAGAATGAACATCCCGATGCCTCGTATCGATACATATTCGAATCACCCCCATGTATGTTCTACGATCTTTTTTAGTTTTCGCCAAAAAAAAGCATTTATAAACTTTAAAAAAAAATTTCCTGCAGCGTAGGTTTTAATTTTTTTCTCTTTTGTGTGTGTACTTTTAGTACTCTTTATTACTCGTTGGTCCTCTTAACTTTAGTACTCTTAGTACTCTCTTAAAAATGTTGACAAGTAATTGGAAGGCATTCGGACGAGAATCTTATTTTGCCATCTAAACATCAGTCACTGATTCTTTTCTAGATAAATCTTTCAAATTCATTTTTTAAACTTCTGTTCAAAATCGTCGTCATTTGCGTTAGCGCTCAGTTGGTTATTTATTCATTGCTCAACAGTACACTTCGTGTCGATAACACAACTAAAATATCGTTAGCAAAGTACATAGACGAAAGAGTAAAATAAGAAATGCTTTTTTTTCTCGAAAACTAAATGTAAACGTTCAATATGGATTAGATAAATTATTCAAATTCATTTTCATTTGATAAATTTCAATTCTAGTTCAAATTTGTTTCAATTCGCTTAATTTTGATAAAAATTGGAATAAAACTTGATTAATTTTAATCAAGATTTTAATAAAATTGATTTATTCGGAATAACTTCAATTTCAATTCAGTTTAAAATTAATAGATTTTCCTTTGGGACATGACTTTTCGAGCCACCCTGTACAGGTTAAACTCGATATATTTACGCAACATTGGCTGTCACAACATCTGACTGTTTCGAGGACTATCCTTGAAGTCGAATGCTTCGAAATCATACTGTTGCCCATAAATAGATGGCAAGGGATAGAAGCTTGCTGCACGAGTACGTAGTCAAGCTCGACGCGAGACTCTCCTGGTCAAGCTCACGCACTATGTTCACGTACGCGTATTGTAGCCATAGGAAACTGAGAGCAAAGCAGGCAAAAGTAAAATTCCTCTCGGACGTCCTCCATACTGCTCGCTGTACATAATATACGTATGTACTTATACATATATACATATATATATATATATATATATATATATATATATATATATATATATAAATTACCCACGTATATTTATATGCATATAAATGTGCCCATGTGTAACTCACATTGAATAGGCCTTGCGCGCCAGAAACTGGAACTCGTCTAGAAATTTTGCCGTGCACGAGCACGCACAGCCCTCTTGCGAGCTACATGTGTATGTATATAGCTATATATATACATACATGGATCGTTTCCTCGATCTTGTATCGCGTTATACGATCTCTCTACGCGTCTATCGCTCTCCATCTTTATCCCGCTGTAACGAGATCATCGGAGATGAGACGTGTGTGGACGAGAGGATGAGAGGATAGAAACGGAAAGACAGAGGACGATGCAGTATCGTAATAAATGTGTGAATTTGATACCAATGTTCTCCAAGTGTGGGCAGTAATCATTGTGATCGGGAATCGTAGATTATGAAATAATTAAATGCTAATAACGATGGCGAGAAAGGGTTAACGGGTGACACCTAGCTCGTGCCCGTAAAAAAGAGGAATTTTCGTAATTTTTTTCTGGGAAATGGTAGTGGGCATCTTTTACAATTTCTGTATTGAAGAATATGGATAAGTGCGGTAGGTACAATGGTTTGTCCAGGCTTGATAAATGGCGAGCTTTGCCAGGTGAATACAAATAAAATGGTGTGGAATTAATTACCCATTACATTATTGCGATATCATTGCTCTTCTCTCTCTCTCTCTCCCTCTCTCTCTCTCTCTCTCTCTCTCTCTCCCTCTCTCCCCCTCTCTCTCTCTCTCTCTCTCTCGGAAAGAAGTAATCTATTAAATCATTAAAAATGGGTGAAGTTCGAAGTGTTAAAGTCGAAAATGTTAGTTGTTTTCTAACGGCCATTCTTCGCGGAGCAATGTACCGAAATCAATTGCGATTGTTAATAAGTCAACAGAAAAGGACTTCCGGGCGCCCCATTAGCAGCGGGTAGGTACCCTCGTCCTGAGAAACAATTTTCCAAAAAAACAAGTTCCAATTGCGAAAAAAAATCTGTCTGCGTACCTTCCTGCCTCAACGGGTCGTCAGAAGTCATCGAAGTTAAACAAAAAGTCCCAAGGAATGCTCCTTTTCGTACATTCGCAGTTCACATACCTCCAGCCCCTGGAGAGGGTTTTCCTTTCCTGGCGGTCGGAAATCGCCTTAAGGAACACGCGACCCGGTAGCCGTTGAAAAAAAACGCAAAAAAATGAACGAAGAGGCGGAGGTAGGAGGCGAAGAGAAATGCAGGAGGAATCGACCTTTGACCGGACTTCTAGAGCGCGCGCTCCTCTTCCGCCGGAGCCGGATCACGCGATAGCGCAACAACTTGTCGTGTGTCTTATTATTCGTATATAATACTATCGCAACTCTCGCTCTCATTATTTTATATGCGCGAGAGCAATCGAAGCGTGACCCTTTCGCGTTCGTGCGGCACGTTCCGCGTCTCTCTCACTCTCTCTCTCTCTCTGGTACCCTCTTGCCCTTTTCCCTTCGCCGCTCGCCCCTGGCAATTACTCCGTAGCGT
>OX632364.1:29799007-29883144 GCA_951751655.1 Ophion costatus | reverse complement strand
AAATGGGACGCCCGAAAACTGGGAATATTGATTCCGGAGCGTAAAATCGAAGACGAAATTTCGTGGTCCCGTAAGGATCTAATGGCGGGGCTAGCAGGGGGCAGAGAGCCTCCTTCCACCCCCCCCCCCCCCAGAAGAAAAATAAAGCCTATTATCTGATGACCCCCCAGCTCGAAACTAATATGCGCAGCTCCCTCCCACGCTCTCGTACGGATCTGCATTTCGGTCGCTTTTGATTTTTTTTAAGCGAAGCTATCGTCTTCGAGTACGTAAAAGAATTGACCTTGAAGTGTGTGTGCAATCGTAACGTTTACATTATGCCAATATCTGTTTAAAAAAGTGGGCATTGTAATCGGGTAAACTTGTAGAAAAAAAGTCGGCTTTGAAATCAAGTTTGATTCTTTTAAAACGACCTTGAAACCAGCTCAACTCCTCAATACACAGTTGACCTCTGAATCGTATCGACGCATGAAAACAAAGTTATACTCGAAACCGGGCCGAGGTCTAAAGAAAGAGTCGCCCCTGAAGTAAGGTTTGATTCTTTTTTAAAACGAAGCCACTATCTTCGAGTAAAATAAAGTGTTGACCTCCTGATCAGGTCAAATCTAAAAAAAAGCGTCCACCCCTGAATCACATTAACGCCTAAAGAAAAGAGTCAACCTCGAACTCAGCTCGACTCCTAGAAAAAGAAAACAGTTGACCTTGAAATCAGGCAAACTGTTGACAAAAAAAAGAGTTGACCTTGAAATCAGGCCAACTGTTGACAAAAAAAAGAGTTGACCTTGAAATCAGGAGACTTTTGAGAAAAAAAAGTTAACCATGCAATCTCGTCAATCCCTAAGACAAAAACGGGTGGTCTTGAAATCGGATCGAGTCCTTAATTTTGCTTGGAAACGACGACTTCGCTTTGTAAAAATCCAAGGTCGACCAAAATGTAGATCCTTCGAGAGTGTGCATTTTCGAGTCTTCAATTTTCAGTGAGTCACCCGGTACATCTATATCTTGGGTCTTGCCTATGATATCAGCGAAAATAGCAACTATGAGATATCCAGCTACGCGGGTAAACGCAGCCAGGACGACTCAGCGCCAAGTATACTTATTACAGGCTAATGCCTGAGTTACTACGCACCACACTTGCATTACGCCCCTTAATTTTCTCTCGTTCGCTTTTTTTTGCGAATCCAAGTTTTGCTCCGCGTGCAGTGGCATCAAATTGACGGAAAGTTGCGCGCCATGACTCAACGCGGGTACGATAATAACGCACGAATGATAATTCGATGAACTCTGGACGCATATGCGGATACGGTGGTTAAAGTGCGCTATTCTTGGGGATGCCATTTTCCGGGATGTGGGCACTCGAGGTTACTGTCCTTGATTGTGATACACATTTAAGTTGAAGGATAATAATGCACTTTTGATAAATGATCGCTATCCATCGACTGAAATGTAACAAATTAATAATTTATGATAAATTGGATTATTCATTGGATAAGTGACTTTTACGGAAAATGATACTAACATTTTGTTGTTGCTATTTTCTCGTACTCTGGATTATAAATTATGATATTCAGTCGGGAATTCATTGTGAGCAAAAAACCGTTAAAAAAAATTTCGATTTTTTCGAAAACCTAAAAAAATACCCGAGCGAACCCAATATAGGCGTCGCACTGTTCAAAAATGCCTTATTTTATCACGTGTTTCCGCGAACTTCAAATTCCCATAACTTTCCATGGGGGCTCAATTTCATCTTTCCCCGAATGAATATCATAATTTATAATCCAATAAATGAAAAAATAGCAAAACAAAAATTACGGCTCATTTTTGAAAAAGTCACTTATCTAAATAATTACCGTACATAATTATGATTATTTATTTTGTTAGCTGTACAATGCGGTTTTTACGATCAGCTGTGTCAGACTTTTGCTTCGAGAAGTTTACGATAAAAATCGGGTCCTGCGTCATCAATTGTGGATCATCGATGCATGCTGAGTGGAAAAGTAGCGTATGGGTAGGCCAAGTTTGGATTGTAAGGTTTAGTAGAAAACTATCTGATAACATAATTACGGTCTATGTGTACCTAAAGTTTCTCGAATATTATGTTGGAAAACTACTTTTTCATTAACCAAAATTATAGTAAACATTTTATGAAAAACTGAAACTTTTCGAACACGTACCTTTTTCCGAATTTTCATTGTTTTGTGGATTTTTTAGGTTCACATAGAGCGCTTGGGTCTTAGAAATCGAAAACTTCATGCCCCTGATGTTTCAGATCATCGCACCAGGCGATAAGTTGTACGCCGTGGAACAACTCAGGTGACAGCCGTCTCTAAAGCAAGTGTCTTACAGCCGCCATTTCTGAATATAAAAAAAAATTATATAAAAAGATGATATTAATATCTAGAAAATAGGTGTTGTACATAAAATTTCAATATTCTATATACATGGTGGCTCAATAACTATTAGCACCTTGCATATCTTCGAACCTATAAGGTTCACATAAATATTTGCTGAAATGAAATTGCACAGTACGAAAGGGACCATCCGATAGCGATAATAGTTTTATTTGCAGGTGACGGTACTTTGGACATTTGGAGGTCAACACCATTATTCAAAATGGATCGGTATGTTTTTTTTCTGTATCATGAAAAAGGAGCTTAAAACGAGTTTAACGACCTATAGCATAAGGTCATTGAAGGTCATAGAAAATACAGAAAGGCGATAATACTAACTGTTTCTGTAGGTGCTAATAGTTGTTGATCCACCCTGTATGTAGAAGGCAAAGTCCTGACTGACTGACTGACTGACTTATCATCGCCCAGCCTAAACCACTAAAGGTAGAAACGTAAAATTTGGAGAGGGTGTTGATTTTATATTAGAGGCATCGTTTAAGAAGGGATTTCTTGAAATCCACCCCCTGAGGGAGTAAAGGGGGTGACATAGTGTGTATAGCAAATAATATTTTTATGGTCAAATTCATTTAAAACTTGGTATTAATGCTGTTTGACACAATTAATGAAACACGTAGTGCGGCGTTTATCAAAATTCAACTCTTAAGAGGGTGAATGGCGCTGGCAAAATGTATGCGGGACACAATATTGTTCTGGTCAAATTGATTTAAAACTTGGTATTAATGCTCTTCGACACAATTAGTGTAACAGGTATTTCGGCGTTTTTTTAAAATTCAACTCTTAAGGGGGTGAAGTGGGCTGGCAAAGTGTATACGGGACATAATATTATTATGGTCAAATTTACTTGAAACTTGGTACTAATACTCTTTGACACAATTAATAAAACACGCATTTCGGCGTTATTCAAAATTCAACCCTTAAGTGGGTGAAATGGGCTGGCAAAGTTTATACAAGACATAATATTATTATAGTCAAATTTACTTGGAACTTGGTATTAATGCCCTTAAACACAATATTTAAAAAAACGAATTTTAACGTTTTGCGAAATTCATCCCCTAAACAGAAGAGGGTGGCAAAGTTTTCACGGAAAATTTAAAAAATCGGGTCAATCTTACTTGAAAATATGTATAACTGCTCCCAGACGCAATTAATAAAATTTCGGTGTTTTTGGAGATTCAATCCTTAAGGGGAAAAGGGGGTAACAAAGTTAGTACGGTAAAAATAATATCTGGTCAGATTTACTTAAAACTTAGCATTAATGCTCTTCAACACAATTCTACGTATTCCTTAATGAAACATTTTAGGAGCACGTTTCATGAAGGAACATTGAACACAAGTATACCCGAGCGAAGCTAGCGGAAAGCTAGTTTTGAATAGATATTTTCGGCATTAAAAAATCTAGAAAATTCGCTTATTTTCGGTTGCCTAACGCGATCTCCCCCTTAATTGTATATATTCGGATATTTTGACAATAATATATAAACTCCCCATGCTCTCCTAGTATACTCACCTAGGGGGGGGGGGGGCAAAAATAATGGTGCAGCGGGGTGGAAGAGCAGCGTAAAAGGGCCAGGTTGGGTCCCCACCTAGACAGTCTGCAAGTACGCCACATGGTCGCTGATTTCTTTCCCCCATTTTTCTGTCTCCCTCGCGTGCTATAATTACCAATGCTCGACGTTGCTGGACTTACGTGACTCCCCTGGCCGCCCTCGCCCCCCTTTCTCCCTTCATCGATGGGGTCAAGCCTCAAGGTTAGTTGCGATTGCACCTAACATTGCGGAGCGCGTCCAACATCGATGAAGATCAAGAACGGACGACGCTATCCTACCGAGCATAAAAAATGATCCCATCTTATCCACGCACCCCCCCCCCCCCCCCTCCCGCCCCTCCATAACATCGCCATTAAACAGTTGAACTCGCAGTAAAATAATTACAAACAAAAAAGAAAAAATATCAAACGAGGAAGAAATGTTGAGGCGCGCGGAAAGATGAATTATAGAGCGTGACGGGTGATATTGATTTCCGATAAAAATCGAAGATTGATGCCCCAGCAATTCATATGGAAAAACTTGCTCGGTGGGTCCGATAGAAAAATGGATAGATGAGATCGATTCTTATCAGCGATATAGGGGAAGAGTATGAAACAAGATATTGCGTGTGCGCGCGCGCGCACACACACACACACACACACACACACACACACACACACACACACACACACACACACACACACACACACACAAGCACGCACGCACGCACACGCATGCACACCCACACGTACACATGTATATCTACCCATCTGAGTTTTTATAAAAGAGTAACGCGAAAAAATTACGACCGGTATTATTAGTTGAAGGAGATGAAAAGATCGGAATGAAGAAGATAGGTAGAAAATGCCGCAGAGCTAGTAAGGCGGGCGTAACTCGCCCGTGACATCGCGATTACTCTCGCACACCTGCACTGCGTTCTCGCTGTCGCATGTACATATTATACTTTTTAAAGTTTATATATATGTACATAGACACGTGTGCAAGTATAAGTTGAAAGTATATATATATATATATACACATACATACATATATACATATATATATATATATATATGTATGTATATATATATATATATATATATATATATATATATATATATATATATATATATATATATATATACACTTTCAACTAGCAGAAGGATAGAAGATGGTGAGCAAGCGAGAAGCGCTTTCACGACCATGCAGAAGATGCACTCACGAGAGAAGTCCCGCAGCCGATTACTTTAGCACTCATCACGCGCGCTTCTGGATAACAGCGGTAACATATTACGATGTGGTACAGAGGAAAAATGATACGAGGCACGAGCCTGCAACTTCCTGCTCGTGGCAGCGCTTTTTCTCTTTCCTTTTCTCATTGTGACATTTGTCTATGTATACCGGGTGAGGCGACAACCATTAGCAGTAGAAATATGTTGCACAGTGCAAAAGAAAAGTTGCACAGTGCGAAAAGAAAAGTTGCACAGTGCGGAGGAGGTCATCGGGCTGTGGCTACGAGGTTCATCCAGATGGAGGCGTCGGGGAGATTTCATGGTCACCTATATTTTCTTTAATCGGAGCACTATTTTTTCTAAAAATCTTACAATGGAGTTTAAAATAAAATTATACACCCAATATCAAGATGATCGACCAAGATGTAGTATAAATGCCATATAGAAGAAATGCCGTAATATAAATGCCAAAATCGATAAAAAAATAAATTACAATGTTTTCAGCCTGGAATCGATTTAAAAATCACCGCAAACACTTACTCTTTTAAACCGCGTTCAAAGTGACCGCCACCACTTTCAATGCATGCTTGTTATCTGATTCCTATTGAGTGTGTATTGGCAAAAGGAAATTATTACGCAGTACTTTTCATTCAAGAGAATACATATTATTATGGAGTTCAGATACGTTTCACTGCTTTCCATTGCACGGGTCTCATTGCAGGCGTGCATTGAAACCGGCGGCCATCACTTTGAGCACCTTTTATCGGAGTAAGTGTTTGCCCTGTTTTTTAAATCATCTCCAGGCTAAAACCATTGAAAATCCTTTTTTGTGAATTTTTTTACTAAATCTCGATCGTTTATCTTGAAACTCGGCATTTAACTTATTTTATGCTCCTCGATAAAATTCCGAAAGAATAGGGATCGTATTAAAAAAATGAGGTGACCTTGAAATCTCCGAACCGCCTCTACCTAACTGAACCCCATAGCCACCACTCGATGACTTTCTTCGAACTATGCATCTTTTGTACAAAAAGTTTTCGTCTAAGTCCGATAGGTTCAAAAATATTACCACCGCTAAGGTTGTTGCTCCACCCGCTATATATGTGTATTTATATATAGCTGCCTTAGTCGGTAGCAATGGCTTCGAAATAGTGGACCATTTGGACGACATGAAAAGAATCATGACCAACTTAATGGGGTTCATGTAAATATAAATATATAAATATATATATATATATATATATATATATATATATATATTAAAATTAAATATCAAGAATCTAAGAAATTTGTAATTAATTTTAATTAAATAAAATTAAAAAAACATTATAATATTTTTATTTTCGTATAATAGTAATTTTATTAAAATGTTATTAAAAAATTAATATTATATATATATATATATATATATATGTGTACATGTGGATAAATATATATAAACTGCCTGGCGCATGCCACAAGTGTGCTCGGCACACGAGCTTCTCTCTCTTTCTCTATCTCTATCCCTATTGGGTTACAACAACGTGACGGTAGTGTATACTCGCTCTTCTCTCGTGTCTCGTGGTTTAGTGTTACCTCTCGTTACGAGCGCGACGTATATTTTACCCTGTACGTACTCATGTATATATATATATATATATATGTATAGTACGAATAGTGTATTATAACAACGGGGTGAAGCCCTAGGGCTTTTACAATGGACTCTGGGGCTTTCCGTTCCTTTTTTATATTCCCCTTTTTAGTTCTGTACACCGCAGTTATGGCTCACTCGTACGTGAACAGCGAGCGCCGATAGCGACCAACAAGAGGACGAGAAACACGAAGTATCGGTCTCTCGGCCGATCTTGTAGATGCTTCGTTAGGAAAGCAATTATATATGTATATATCGATGTGTGTTACGGGTGCGTTACATGGGCATTGGGTGCTTTGCATACGCACGCTGAAGAAACCGTGGTGGCCCGAGATACGGAGATGCAGCCTTAGTTTGCTTCAGCCTCGAGACACTATTCGTCTCCGATTACACGAAGATCGACCGAATCGTTAGTGAACAAGCGAGCAGACAAGTTTTTTCCCCGTAAATCTGCGGGTTCGATCGTAGCTGACAAGCTGGATGGGCTTGTCGACAGGCTGACAAGAATTGCCGGTCCAGAATGCCGAAATTCTAGGCCCCTAACAAAAACGCCATGGACATGATCAAAGATCAGTTCTCTATGATCAAATATAAGACAGATATGATAAAAACTCATATCCGGTTGATCAAGGATCAAAAACGTATCCACCGCAACTTGAAAGACAGGTGGAAAATATGCGATGTGCATGGTCACCAGTGTAACTTGAAAACCAGCTGAACAAATAAGCAATGGGCATGGTCATGGCTGTAACTTGAGAGACATCTAATGACTTGAAAGACACCTGATGTTCAGAATCATACGACCCTATCTACACGATCCATAGAATCCTATCCACATGATCCATAGAATCCTGTCCACATGATCTAGAATCATATCCACTCTCACTTTTCGGTATTGTTGTCAGCATATGCTGTCCCAGTCTGGAGACGTTTTGAAATTACGGCTGGGACAACATATGTCCCAGTTACTGAAAAACATCTAGGAGCAGAAAAGGATGCCAAGTCGCGCCGCCGTATTAAAAGGGTTACACATATCCAGCATCACACTCCCAACACAGAGAGATGATCGTTTGATCTGTAGATTTCATAATGTTGGGACAAATTGTAAGAAGTCACTGACTTTTACGACTTCCAAGATGTGTATATTGCCTCTTAATTCTTAATGATGATAATGCCGATGATGATGATGCTGCTGCTGCTGCTGCTGCTGCTGATGATAATGATGATGATGATGATGATGATGATGATGAGTACTCTGGACTGGCAAGTTGCGCATGCACACGGTCGAATGATATACCGTCGGGCGAGTAAGTAGGTGGTATTACGTTTTATACCGTCAACTTGACAAGATGCACGAGAGCAATTCGTGGTCTCGTGCGTGCTCGAACATAAGGGATTTGCAACAAGTTCTCGGGAGAGGAAAAGAGCGTGCGAGGAGCTTGCGGTGCACGGGAGATTCGCGCGAAGGGGGGAGCGATGGAGGCGAAGGGTCGCGAGCCGAGGGCGAGAGATGAGGAGGTCAAGGAAGATGGAAAGACGAGAAAAAAGAATATTACGAGGGGGAAAGAGAAAAGGAGAAGTCAAGAAGAAGAGGAAGGAGAAAGGAGGTGGAAAAGAGCGAGAAAGTACCGTTTTGCAGTGTGTTCGTTGAAAAGGGACGAAGAAATTGCGTTGTGGCCGCAGCTTATGCACCCTCAGGCAACCATTATATGGTAATCTCTGCATCTTCTTCTTTCCCATTTTATACGCGCATCTCTTCTCCCTCAGTGCTCCTTCTCTACTCTCTTCATCTTTCTCTGTCTCTCTTTATCAGGCTGAAGAGAGTTGGTGATCATTTCACTCGCTCCCTCACTGCTTGACTTTCCTCCAGTGTTTTGTATCTCTTTCTGCCTGGCTTGACTGGCTTGTGTAGCTGATGTACACCTCTCCCTCTCTCGCTGGATCTCCCTCTGTTGCACTTCATTCTACGTTACCGTGCACCTAGAATTCTTCATCTCTCTTGCTCCAACTGCACTCGGTCGCAGGCTTTTCAGTCGCACTCTCCCTCTCTCTCTCTTTCTTCTTCTTCGCGTTTAGATGTCTTCTTTTTCGCTTTTCTCGTCTTTCACTCGCGCTCCCTCGGACACACCCGAGAGTAGTCAACCTTGTTTCGTTCATTTTCTCTACTCTCTCTCCCTCCTCTATATATACCAGAGTGCACTCTGTATACCAACGCCAAAGTCACTACTGCCCACTTCGATGTATATACATGTTTAATGCTTTCTATCTCTTTCGCGATGAGCCTTGCTCTTCTTTTTTTAATCCCCTGCCCTTCCTCTCCATCTTGCCGAGGTTCATTTTCTCTTTTTCTCCAGTTCTCTCTCTCTCTCTCTCTTTCTCTGCTTCGCCATCCACCTCTTTGGGGCGCCCCCTTTTAGTTTGTTTTCCATTGCCGGTGGGTAATTGCACTCTCTCGCTTATATACCGCGGTCGGACATTTTCTTCTTCTTCTCGTTCGGAGTACCTTGCGCACATGCCCGCTTGCTCTCCTATTCGTTTCCGTATTATTTACCTTTTGGCTCTGTTCTTCTTTTTCATGCATACACACAAACACATCCAGATACGTGTGTTTACTTGCGCGAAGCCTTTATGAAATCCGCCAATCAAGACTCAAGGCTTACGAAGCACAGTGCATTTGCTTTCTTGCAGGATTTTGAATTGAAGGCCGACAGGCTATCTGGTGTTAATTGATTTTCGAGAAAACCTTCCAGATCGCTGATAAAACATTGATGTCGTGCTCTGATTATTCCCATTCAACTTGCATAGTTGACCTGATGATTGTACGACTGATAGACCATACGAAGTGGTCTTTGGAGCAATTGGACAGATCTTGATTCAATCAAAGAATCAAGAGACTTTCAGGCCCATTGGAATCTTCCAATGTGTTTGAAAAGGGAGAGAATCATGTCGCTAGACTATTCGATTTTCTGGCTTTTCAATTTTACCTCATTTGCATCTAAATGACACAAATTTGCCTCCGGATGACCCAAACGTTGGGTGCAAGAAGGATCAACGATCTGACATAGAGTGCCTTATACCAGGTACTCTTCTCCTCATCCTCCGTACATACCGCGATCATTACTCCGGATTCATCCGCATCTTCTTTTCTTCATTCGCCATCGTATACCGTCCCCGTTTTCTCTTCTCTTTTTACGGTATTCGTTTTTCCTGCTCTTAATCCACGAAGTGGAGAGCAAATCGCGCGCGGGCGCACGGTAGCGCTCGAGGGGGCTGATAAAGGCGAGCAACCGCATCGAGATGTTGTTTTTTAGCTCGCGTCGTCGTTAGAGGTGAGTCGGTTGATCGCTGAAGAAGAAGCCGAGGAAAACCCGGAACGAAACTCCGCGATGACCAGAAGCGTATCAGCGAGAGAAGGAGCGATGGCCACGCGATGAAAGAATAGGCCCGTGGGGCTTATTATGCATCTTCGTTGGTTGTACACTGCTTGCCAGCGTTACGAAATCTCCATCAGATCAGACCTCACCTCTCCTACCGTTTCTACGGTAGGATATACAGTTAGGATAGGTTGATCTTAGGGTCTTTTACGTCCCGCAGGCTATGACGATGAATCCAGATTCAATCTTATTTCATCCTTCTCCCGCGCAGTTCCTCCACTGCCCCAAACAAACCCAAGCAAGTGCTCTAGCCTTTGTGGAGAAATGGAAACATCAAAAAGAACGAGACGCGATCTCCTGGTGTCTCCCACATTGGCTTCTTCATCAGACCGCCACGTTCCTACGGGTCGACCCTTCCAATTGAAAATGGACAAAGTAGGTCAAAGTAGAATAGTCCACGTGGCAGTTCATGACCTCCCCAAGGCGTGTAGCTACGACAAGAGGCAGTCATTTCGCATCTTTGATTGGAGCTTCTGTCCGTTGGACTCGTTTGATCCCGAAGAGGTCTGCTTGGATTCTTCGTGATGCTGCCACCGCGTACATGCATATTCGCGAAACGCGAACGAGTCTTGGGGCTTCCGGGAAACATCGAGAGGATCGCGTTAAAGAGTTTTCCGAGTAATTGGATCCCCGGGGCAATATTCCCTCCTCTCCGCGAAGCAACATATAAACGTCCGAGAGAGGGAGATCGGTGGAAAATGTTGCCACGGATTCTCTTGGCGTTTATGCACCATAGAGATAAATGTTGTTAAAAAAAACGGGGCGAATGATTCCAGCAATTTCCTCGACATCTACCAACGCTTGGCCCTGAAGGTATTTGCGTCCAGAAGAGCCAAGTAGAGGTAGAAGCGCGACCCAAGAACTTGATGTGTTCTCCAACGTTTGTACGTTCTCGTAGCCTGGCGTAGCTGGATTATGTATTCTCTTGGAGGACATTGGCGCGTGCTCGAGACTTAAACTGCTCCGAACAAACAGATCCAACCTCCGACCATGCCCTGTAACTCGTTTCTTCAGCCATCTTCTTTTTTCCTCTTGGTCTTCTTCTTATTATATTATACCGGGTTATTATCTACTTATCGAGTTATTGTAACGTATTGAGTTCATTGAGTCTGATACAGCGTGTGCGCCTCGCTGTCTGCTATCGTCAGGCTTCGAGACAATTTCTGCTCTCTCTATCTGGATGGGTACGCGCAGCTGTGGCTTCAACCTCGATCAACGCAGAATTGACCCGTCGTAAATTTGCCTCGTCAGCTCTCTCTTGAGTCCTCGATTTTCGTCATTGAAATGAAAATAAATTCGAAAAATAACAATAAAACAAGATCCAACGAATAATTGCTGGATGGATTGAATTGTCGTACTCGAGACAATTTTGGTCTCGGCAGTTCAACATCCTATCAGTGAATCGAAAGGAAAATAATGGTAGGAGCATCGACGAAAATGATTCGAGGGTGATGATTTGACTCTTCCAGTACGCGTTATTTCTCTTCGCACCTATCGTCTTCTTTGAAAACGGAAAACGTTCTTTTCAGCTGACGATAAATTAATTGGAGAGAAAAAAAATCGACAGGGTCATCGTGGATTCGTTGGGGAGTCTCATAAAGCTCCGTTAAGGCCCTCTCGGGTAAGCCTCTCTCGCTCCTGTCGGATTAGTCTCGGGTCTCGGCACGACCGTGTGCTCTTCCGTGCTACCGAGTTACGAAGCTGGTCTCGGAAGTTTTTCTCCTCTCTGCTTCCCCCGCTCTCTTGCTCTCGCTCACGAAAAATAAGACGAAGAAGAAGATGAAGAAGAGGCTGAAGAAGTCGCGCTTGGCGTGCGCCTCTCCTCAGCTTCGTACACTGCTCTTTCTCTCTCTCTCTCTCTCTCTCTCTCTCTCTCTCTCTCTCTCTCTCTCTCTCTCTCTCTCTCCCTCTCCGCTCTCTCTGCTCTTTCGTTTTCTTTTACTCTCTTTCTTTCTTCTCCAACATTTTGACGTCCACACGCTCGCTGCAACGGCAGCGCACGTGACTCGTATATTTACGAACGTCCCATGTGTGCTGGCTCTCTCTCTCTCTCTCTCTCTCTCCTGAGCCGTCCGAAGCGCGTGTACGCACTCCGCTGCTCGTCAAGACGAAGGGATAGGAAAATGAGAGGCGGAAAAAAAATTGAAAAAAAGAGAATAGAAAGATGAAAAATGATGAAAAAAATCTATACAAGTTGGTATTGGAGTAGCGAAGCCAGTGTGTACGCACTACGGCGCATATAATTTACTACACATCCCTGTACACGGTACACGGGACGTTCGAGTCCAAATAAACATATTGCCGTTTTTTTCAGCTCGTTCGAAGAACAATCATTGCCGAAAATAGAAACCAACACCGATCTATAGGCTCCAATTTCAATACTCCCCTGGACTCCTAGGCCCCAAAAAATCGCAACTTGTCGACCTCAAAGTCGAATGTCCGAATTCGATTCAGGCAACAAAGATGGCGATTTCGCTAATTTCGAACGTATTTCGGCATGGAAAAAAGCCGAATTTTTTAAAAACGAAATTGTGGATTTAATTACGCGAAGTGGATATTTCTAAGCTCCCTTGGGGGCTCACAACTAGATCAACTTTTTGAAACTATCGATTTTTCGGTTTCGACACATTCTCGAAAGATAACATTTCAAAAATATTCTCTGAAAATATTAAGTCGTTTCCTTGAAAATTGAGGGAATTATGGGCGTTTATCGGTAGGTTCCACGAACCGGCGAACTATAAACGCGTTTTTCTCAAAATGACTTTTTTTTATATCGCTGACCACGATATCTAACAAATCACTGCACCGATCAATTTAATTTCGAAAAGTTTGAAAAAAAAATATCAAAAAGCCGTACTCGCAGGAAGGATGTTTATTGTGGATGCAGTTTCTTTTTATCGCCGAAAATAAAGGGTTTTCTCCACCCAAAACCGATACTTTCATTTTGGACTGTGGTTTCTTCAAAAATCAATGTTCTATTAAAGCCGTCGTCCAATCACGAAATAATCCCATGCAAAAAACTAATTGCGTTCGAATTTTTATTTCGGATGATTCATATGTACCTCATTAATAATTTTTTTTACTACAAAAATCGTAAAAAAACACCCAAAAAATCATACTCTATACAATAAAAAAATCGAAAACCCGCAATATTTTCCCCGGAAAAATTCCCGAAAATTCCTCTTTTTTTCCGGCCACGAGGTGGGTGTAACCCGTCAATTTGACCGGGAAAATCCCATGTTTATACATGCATAGTCGCGGAGAGTTTGTGAAGAAACTAAGCTCGGGCGATAAGTATTCACTTACATATACACGCAGACGCACGCAATGCAACCACGGATGCAACGGCAGCAAAGCGTGAGCGAAGCGCTCGGACGAAGGCAATGAACTTCACCTCGACATCGGACGAAGCGATACGCAAGCTTTTATGTGTGCATAATGGTCCGTGTTTGTGGTCTCTATCGCTCTCTCTCTCTTTCTCCCTCCCTCTGCAACACTCTCTTGCTCTCTCGCTCCTCGTCTCTATCTCTCTCCGTCTATCCACGTCTTCCTCGCGCTCGGGCTTTTTTCCTCTCTTTCTCTTCTGCTCCGAAGGCGGTATTAGTGTAACGCACGCATCATGCGAGACTTTTTAATAGAAGCGTGTGGTGCACGCGCGCACTCGACATGTCCTCTCATGCTCTCTTCCTCATGATCGAGTACACACGCCCCAATCGTGTATGCTATACTCATTTGTCTATATATGTGTGTGTGCGTGTGTGTTATATACATGCGTGCACATGTCGTATGGAGAGACAAACGAATCATGTGTGTGTGTGTGTGTGTGCGTGGGTGTGGGTGTGTGTGTGTGTGTGTGTGTGTGTGTGTGTGTGTGTGTGTGTGTGTGTGTGTGTGTGCGTGCGTGTGCGTGCATGCGTGCGTGCGCGTACGTGTGGGGAGGGGGGTTGCGTTGAAAAGGCCTTCGTAAGGTTTGTTCGCTTAACCCTCGTTGAATGTGAGGAGCAACCCGGTGAACTTGGTAATTCTTGATGCTCCGCACCCTACCGTCTTTTTTTCTATCGTTTTGCTCGTATTTTGTTCTTGGCCATTTCGTCTTGTACTCGACGTATTGTTTTTTCTTCCTCCCCACCCCTCTCGGTCCTCTTTCTCGCTCTTTCACTCTCCTTAGCTCCGCTCCTTCGGCTGTCGTTCTTTTTGTCCTTGTTGCTGGATGAATTCGCTAGGTCAGGGTTTGCCCGGCAGTGGCTCTCCGTAAGTAATCGCAGTCGCAATGACGAGGTTCGCCAGCGGAGAGGTCGCGATCGATGACGAAGATCGGTAGGGATGCGGTAACCCGTACACGTGAATGCGAGTGAGAGAGGACGGCTATGAGTATGAGGGAAACTCAGGGGCGGATATGCCGTATAAAGTGGCGAAAAGGGAGAAGAGAGTGACGATGTTGAAAGCCGATCGCGTGATCCACTTAGACGCGAGTGAGATCGGCAGCTGCGCGGCTAATCAGAGCTAGGGATTTTCTAATTAAGCAATTGCGTCCGTCGTTGAACACTCGCGCGCGCGTGGTCAACCACTTGCTTCTTCATGTTCCTCTTCTTTTTGCCCCTGTCCATTCTCCGGTCGATCGTTTTTCCCGGTCCTCCTCTCACACTCGATTCCTTCTTCTCCCGTCGCTCGAGCTCCTTGTCGACTTTGAGTCCGTGACGGGCTGTGACCACTTCGAGCGAGAATTTCCCCTCGCATGCACAAGTGATAAATGATCCGTCGTGTCACATGGAAAAAAAAATTCTCTCATTTTGTACTCTCTATACTCGTCCTTCACTCTAGCTCGCTCTCCTTTTCTTTCCGTTTCATCGTGCTCGAAGATTAAACGGCTGCTGAGTCAATTTTCGAGGTGCGGCCACGGCAGCCCGTGAACTCCTTGATTAACGAGACTTTTCGGTACTCCCTTCAGACGCCTTGTTTCATACGTTTTTGTGTGTGTTTTTTTTAAAGACGAGGTCGCAGATGATTATCGTGTGCATGAAATGGTTCTCCGTACAAAAACTGTCACACTACCATTTGTTGACCACTCGAGCACCAGCGAACTGAATACCGAAAACCTAAAGGAATGAACCGGTCTTTGGAGCACTATTCACATGTATGTGGAAAAGGGTAAGTTGCACCCATGCAGGTCCGGACGACATGCCTGTATCTACGTCGAGGCCGGTTATTCCATTGATGATCCGGCGGACTGGAGAAAGTGCCTGTCGTAGGTTAGGTATGGATAGTAAAGAAAGTGTCGATAGCTGGTGCCCTAACTGAGATAACGGAAGTTGGTTTGATATCTATAGCAACGACTGTATCGAGAGCTGGAGCCGCGACCATGATGATTGAAGTAGGTTAGATATAAATGGCAATTGCAGTATCGCAGGCTAGATATGGACAGCACGGACAGTATGGATAGTTTGGCCGTAACTATGAAGATCAAAGTAGATTATATGTGGGATAGGAATGGCAGCATTATAGGTTAGATATGAAGCGCAACGACACGATCTATAATTGGAGCTGCACTATGATAATGGAAGTAGGCTAGATGTGGATAACAACAGCAGTATCGCAGGTGAGATATAGATAAAGGGGAGTGTGGATAGTTGCGGCCGCACCTATTATACTAGAAATAGACTAAGTGTGAAAAGCAGCAGCAGTAGCGTTAGTTGGATTCCCAACTATGACAATGGAAGTAGGCTGGATATGGATAGCAATGGTAGTAGCGATAGTTGTATTCCAAATGAGGATGTGAGTGGCTTGGATATGGATAGCAAGACTGTATCATAGGCTCGATTTGGATGGTTATGATAGTATCGTCCGCTAGATTTGGATGGCTATGATAGTATCGCAGGCTAGATTTGGCCATGACCGACCCTAAGTCAGATATTGATAGCAAAGACATTATCGATAGTTAGAACTGCTGCAATGATACTGGAAGTAGGTAAGATACGAAAAGCAACGACAGTAGAGATAATTGCATCACTAATGACGATGTGAGTAGGTTGGACAGTATCATGGGCAGCAAGACAGTATCACATGGTAGATTTAGATGGTTATAACAGTATCGTATAGATAGTTGGCACCGCACCTACGATAACTCACCTAAGTGAAATATAAACAGCAGCGACCGTATCCACAACTGCAGCCACAACTCCGACTGGTTTATCGAAGCTCATAACAGTGAGTCGTCTTAGGTCCCAGTACTGCGACCAATCTTCATGGGTGACATCAAGCACCTAAATTAAATCACTTAGCTACCCCGCACCATCCAACCTGGCCTATCCAAGCAAACGCTACACCACCCTCAAAGCTGCTGCAGCTCATTGCTATCCGATCCGAGTACCAATCCAAATCCCTTCCAACCCACGTGCGCGAGTTACTTTTGAAAAAAAAAACAAATTATCAGCCTCATTGGATCGCGACCAATTCGCTTTTTACCGATTCTATTCACCCGTGTATATTTTCCATTTAACGGTGGTTAAGTGCGGTAAATAGAAACCGGAAGGCTTGTGCTACCGTGTTGCTCCAGCGCGCGGGTCAACAGACCATTTGTAGCGTTCATTGGTCCACGCGTCAGGGGGCTCGAGTGTTGATTAACGAGAGAGTGAGCATGCGCGCACGTACACATTCACCGCACTCAACCACGCACGATTCTACGTGATACGATACGACGCTCGTAAGTATCCTCGTTTGGAATGGACTGGCAAATAGCTGGTTGATCGAAGCCCCGACTGGCAGTATTATAGGTTTATTCGATAGGTGCTGTCGTCGACGTGGTGTCCGTTGGTTACGCGTACGAGTTTTCCCTCGCACAGCACTCCCGGCACCCAGTAATAATATAATATCGATCGTACGATTTTCCGGCCTGCTCGCACACACTGACACACGCTCACCTGGAGATTTCCACCTCCGATTCCACGCTGCAGTTCCTATGCAATTTTCTTAAGTCCAGCCACTTATTCTCATTTGCCTTCACGCTTGCATCATGGCGGGACGCAACATTAACGCACCAGGTGCGCCCCATGACTCTACGCAAACCCAAACGAACCCAAACAAACGTCATTTAGTCACCAAAACAAATTGTCTGCATTTATCGCTTGATAGAGCCGTTTTGAACAATTGGCGAACCTAATTAAACCTGCGTGAACCTCAAATGAATCCGAACGTGTAAATGTCTTGGGATAATCCAGGAGGAGTAGAATGGAGTGCAGATACGAAATATGTATGTATATGGCGGCGCAGCAGTTCCTATGCAATTTTCTTAAGTCCTGCCACTTATTCTCATTTACGTTCACGTTTACATCATCGAGGCAGTAAAGTGTTACCGCGCACAGGTGCGCCCTGGTTTTTCTATTTTTTTATTATTATTTCTTCCTTCTTTTCTTCTCTCGCTCTCTCGTCTTTTTCCTCTGCCCCCCCCCCCCCGTCGTGAACTTAGACAACACGAAATCGTTCGTTTCCAGAGCACAGCTTTTTTGCTTTTCTTGGTCCCTCTCTCCTTGCCTCTCTCTCGCTCGCCATCTCTCTCAGCATATCTCTTGGACGCTTTTGCTCTCGCTTCCATGGAGTATAGCTAAAGAGTCATGGCCTGTCATTATATCCGCTCTCGGAAACCCGGAGCACTCACTCGAGGAGCTCTCCGCGGACTCGGAGCGATCCGTCGATGCTCCGCATAGTAGCATTGCTTGGAGGGAGCATCGCTCTCTCTCTCTCTCTCTCTCTGTCTCTCTCTCTCTGTCCGTCTGTAGTATCAAGAGTGTAGGCCTAGCACGCAGTGCCTTATATATCTCTATTTATATTCAAGGTACTTGATCTTACGCGCCCGTGCCTGGAGAGGAAAATAATTTTTCTCTCGTGGCTGAAAACTCGTTGCTGCAAAGCCGAACGTAAGAACAACAACAACAATCAGCGAAGAGAAACGATAAGGAGTACGACGGAATCGAATGTACCGTAGGCTTATAATTTCCTCTCGGCCACTGCCCTCCATCTATGTTTTTCACACTCTTTCCTTTCTTTTGCCCCGATCGCATTTGGAATCGGAACGAATATTCATCGGCTTTCTCGGGCTCGTTAATTGATTCAACGAAATACGGTTAAATCTTTCAAGAGCTGACGCATCGAACTCTTTTTATATATATTTATATACAGAGAAAGGCAATTTCGAAGACGTTCAACTTCGAAGACCGCCCTGTGCATGAAATTAACGATCCCTTTGAGAAAATAATAACCGGGATCCTCGATGAGCCAAATGTGCTGATAGCCAATACCGCATAGATATGGCATGTTCAAAATATACTCTCCCCATTCGAGTACCGCTTCTGATCCGTAATTTTATCTCATCCGTTGTTCTCGCCGGCCGGAGCCTTCGGCGATACGTTGCAAACGAGTAGGGTACCGAGCTTCGCGACTCTACCGCCAGGTGGCTCGGCGAAAAGTTTCTCTCACAGGATATCCACCGCGCCGTCAGGTCTATAAGGCTTCCCGGGTTCTTCGTTCCTCTGGCACAGTTCTACTCCTGTATGAGTACTGTAACTATCGGACACGAGTCATTGGACATCAAAAGCATCGTGTGTCAATATTATCTCCTGCAGTGATTGGATCAATGCCTATGATAAAATTCATCATTTTTTAAAGAGGCCTTCTGCTTTCTACTAAATACGTAAATCGATAAACGAATACTCACTTCGAGGAGTAGGATTTTCTAATTATTTATTTTCCAAGCAAAAAACAGTAGATTCAATTAACGCAGAGTCTGAGGTCTCGGCGATGATTAATTTTTCGTGCCAGTTCGCTTCCTTCGGGGTGCGCCTGTGTTCCCTCATGGTCGAGCGCGCTTGGCGGATAAGGATGATTTCAATCGAGGGAATCTTCTCGCTTTAGCGCAACTCGGATTACACGTGGATTCTTACCCGCGTACGAAGGCAGGTAATTCGAGTCGTCGAGCTGCGCACAGTGTCAGTGACTGACAGACACGCGATCACGCCCTACACCAACCCGAGCAGGAGGCTACGGTTTCTTCATACCCTCGCACCTCCACGTTTTCTTTTTTCACCTGATGCGTTTACAGCAGTTCCACATGTGCTTCGTGCACATCCGCGTTGAATTTTTTTTCTCCATCAAAGGGAGCAGAAGCTTCGATGGAAAAGTGTCGAGTAACGTACAAGACTGTCTTACGAAGAATAGTAGGAAAATGAAAAGCGAGACCCAGTGAAAAAAAAATTGAATAAAAATTACTAATAATTACTGGCGCGACGTACAGATGGGCGTAGAACTTTAAGTGGGATGCTGGTAATTCGATTAAACGCAGCGCTCTTTCCCCGTACAGAGTGAGGCAGGCCACGAAGACGCCAAGCGACGAAGGGGAGCGTTTTCCTACAAGTGCTCAGTACCAAAAGGCTCTTTTTACCCCTGCTGTCAGAATGTTGCGCAATTGTTATTCTTAATCTCAACCAGCTTGTGTTTTTCGCAAGAAGGAATAATAAAATGGCAGGGGCGGAGGAGAGGGACCGCGATCCAAGCCGGTCCAGTCAGATGACGACACGCTCGTGCACACGTGTACCTTCGTCCTGCGGGCTCGCGTATCTTCGTCTCTACAGCTCTCGTATCGCGTCGCGATTTGTCTCCTCGAGCGGAAAAGTGAACGGGCTTCTTCGCCTTTTTTATCTTTCTTCGCATCGTCGACTTAACGATTCTCCAGCTTGAGCAGCGGAGAGAAATCTTTGAAAAATCCACCGAGCCATCTCCACTGCGGATTTGAGACAAATTGACACAGAGCAGCCGGTTGATGTTTTCCGTAGGTTTTTGCGGAAATCCTTGATTCCCCAGGACCAAACGAAATTTGGGGAAAATAGAGGAAATACGAATTCATCAATGGTCGAGTGTACGTCATCTTGGTCGAATGTACGTCGGTGGTTTTTCGTCTCGATAAAAAGAGGGTTCTCGTTTGCGAGAGAGGGTGTTCCAGTTGGTGTCTTGGTAACTCTTTCTCGAAGAGGCTCGCTTGGTCTCTGTGCTATTGCTCTCGGGAGCCACCGCCGCCGCCTCGTGGCCAACCGGTTTGACGGGTTGCTGCTCCCCCCGGTTGCACTCTCTCTCTCTCTCTCTCTCTCTCTCTCTCTCTCTCTCTTGGTTCCTCTCCTCAAAGCATCTCACGTGTGCGTCTCGACAGTTTGCGTGCTCACGAACGCACCAACGGTAGATACAGACATAGGTACGCATGCTCCATCAGAGCCGAGAGGTCGTATCCTCTGCGTGCGGCTACACACCCTGGGGCCCTTTTTCCTCCGAGCCCTTCGTGCACACGTGTGTATACGTGCGCCTGTGTGAAAATACACGACGAGGTACTCGCAGGAGGGGGGGGGGGGAGGTGGATGCATTTGTGAAGGTGGAGATTCTGTGTAGATGAAAACGCTCTCACCAATACTGACAACTTTTGGATCTCGCACATGGGGAGAGAGGAGATATCGAGAGGGACGAGAGAGAGAGCGAGAGAGAGAGAGAGAGAGAGAGAGAGAGAGAGAGAGAGAGAGAGAGAGGAGGCCCCAAGGGGGAAGCCCGCTACGTATAATACACTCGAGATACCGGTCTAAATATAGCGCCGCATTTACATACGAGTCCTAAAGACCAAGGCTGGATTAATGTGCGCCAGAGAGGGTAAAAAGAGGCAAGCACTGAGGGGAGGAAAGCTAGCGCGAGGAAAAGAGTATCGAAATGAAACGCCTGCTCGTATTACCGAGATGAGAAGAGCCGCGACACACGTGACTTTTTTTCAATCTCCCATTGTTGGTGCCTTTTTCTTCTTCATCGATCCTCAGTGCCATTTAAATGATTGCTGGTACGCAAAGAGAATTCGTGCGCCACAATGTATCTCATGCGAACTTTTTCAGACGTCGAATATTTCAAATTAAAAAGCGCGTGGCAGGTGTCAAAGTCAATTTTTTTAAGTCGGTAATATTGCATCTGAATAATTGTTTATTCGCTAGTTTTTCAGTGCAAAAGGAATGGAGTAGTGATGTTGGAATTACGAGAAGAAAATGGTAATTGAGATGTCTTTATAACGTACGGATAATTAATCGTTCCGTTGTAAAAATGTCGAGTTGGGACTGACAAATTGGTTGAATTTTTTTGATGATTCTTATAGTTTGAAAATATTTAAGTGTAATAATGATAATTATGAATGATGAATTCATAATTCAATTCAATAATGAATTATGAATAATGATAATTATGAATTATGAAAAATGAATAATCATTTTCAATATACAACGTATTATACAGTAATACATGTATAATAATAATAAATAATAATAATAATGATGATGATGCTGCTGCTGATGATGATGATTATTATTATTAAAATACTTCCGATAATAAAAGTCATTTTTAAGGCTTCTTTATCATCATTATTTTACCTTTTATTATTTTACAATACCTTTTATAGTAATAATTATTATTATTATCAATATGGAAGTGGTAAAACTCTGGAAATTTTGAACAATCCAAACAAAATTTTATTCTACAGAAGTAGTTTGTTGGGGCTTCCCCTCTACAATATTAGTTGTGTAACTTTTAAGTGGGCGAAGTCGTTGCAAAAATATTACAACGGATTCTAGGGTGGAGCACTGATGTAAATTGCTTCATGTATTTTTGAAGTCAACATGTGCTTAACGTACGAATGGATTATTTCAAAAACCTGATATTTTTTTGTAATTAATTTTTTTGAAAAATCGATCTTTTTTTAACGTGCGAATAATTGACGTTTCTTTCAATGTAATTAAAGTTGCTTTGATCCGCAACGACCACATACGTTTTTCTCTCGTCACTGCGTGTTCCTTCGTCGCTTGACTTCTTTTTCTCGCGTCCCTCTTTGATACTTGCCACGAGTTTGTCGATCAACATCGATATCGGAGTTACACTCGCGACTCCCCGAGCAAAGAGAGGAGATAGTGAAAAAAGCGGTGGAATCGCTTCGGGCCCATCTCCGGACGACGGCACAGATTTTTTCCCCTCGACAATTCGCACTCGACCAGTTTTATACCTGTGTCATACTTTGTTCCGAGCGTGTCTTTGTGGCAAAATAGCCGGACACGCCGGACGGAGCGGAGGGAAAAAACACCAGGTGTCGATACTCTCGCACGATGTGAACGCAATTACAATTTTGAGCGATGAGCTTGAATACTTGTCCTCTATTTTCACATTTTTTCCACGTATTTTCAGATGCCCATATATTTAATAATATATGAATTTATTTATCTACATACTTGTTTGCAGATAATATGATGATAGCCCAAACAACGTAAAAAATGTGCGAGTGCAATGATGTTCGTTGCAAAGGACAATAGTAATCAATTTATATATAAATGTATATGAATTTATTCATACGCATTTTTTTACAGGTGTGCTTTTTTTATTCTTCTCGACGTATTTCCAAATGCGCATATATTTATTCGTATGCAATGTTATTTTTTCACTTATTTATTTGCAGATATGATGATAACCCTAACACAGTAAAAAATGTGCAAGGGAATTCGTTGCAAAGGACAATAAAAATCAATTTATATATAGATGTATATGAATTTATTTATGTGTATATTTTCTTACAGGTGATTTCTTTTTGTCCTTCTCCACGTCTTTTCAGATGTGCTTATTTTAATTTATGTAGGTTTACATTTATTTATCTACTTTTTTTAATTTACAGCTGATGTGATGATAACCCAAACAAAGTAAAACATGTGCGAGTGCAATGAAATTCGTTGCGAAAGACAATCAAAATCAATTTCTATATAAATGTACATGCATTTATTTATAGGTATAATTATTTACAGATGCCTTCGTTTTATTCTCCTCCGCGTATTTGCAGATGCACATAAATTTACTCATAAATAGATTCATTTATGTATGTATTCATTTACAGTTAATATGACGATAACCCAAATAAAGCACAAAATGTGCAAGTGCAATGAAAATTCGTTGCAAAAGACAATAAAAATCGATTTGTTTATAAATGCATATGAATTTCTTCATACGTATTCACAGGTGTCACTTTATATTCTTCTCCACCGATTCCCAAATGCACGCATATATATTTATTTATATAAATCAATGAAACCTCGTAATATATAAATATTTATTTATACCAAAAATCGATCTTTATACCAAAAACATGTATATAGATAAACACAAGACTCATATATAAATTGATTCATCTATTCATTTATTTACAGCCGATATAATGATAACCCGAACTAATTTCAAAATTCGCGACCACAGTAAAATTCACATAAAAAAGCAATACATTTTTTTACGAAGAGTGAGACCTGAAACGCCCTATTTTATTAATTATTCCAAGCTGTACTGCATGGAAACACTCTGATTAGAGGTGCGGAAAAAAAATTGATCTGCAACCATTAGTTATAATTTACTGCTTTTTTTCTTCGAATTTTTCCTTTTTTTTTTTTCTTTTTTTCGAACCACCAAGTAAATCGAGAATATTGATTTAATATTTATACACGTCGATGACCATGGAACATATGCAACGGTTTCAGAAGATTATGCTCATATTGCTATTGGCACGAGCGATCTGCGAAATGCTCGTCGCAATTGCGGAGAGCTGCGCTGCAATCATCGCGAAGCTGCTGATGAGTGAAGGTGCCTCGACCTTCGTCGTGGCCACTTTATAGACACGCTCTGTGCCCCGACGCTCTGCGCAATACCGGACGATTTATTTACCATTATTCCAGGCTACTTTGCAAACTGCATTTTCTGGGCTAACCGGGTCATTCACATTCAGCAGGGGATAAAAAATCGCGACGCAGGAAGGTCAGACGGTTTTTTTTGTAATAGAAAGGAGCAAATCGGAAAACTTGACCTTCGCACATTTTTCTTTCCACAAAGTGACCATTTTTTCCTACACAGATATTGATTGATTGATTGATGGCTTTATTAATGCCCTGGTTTAGCCATGAGGCAAAGTAGTACAATGTTAGTGATTTGAATATGAAAATCGAAGGAAAATGAAATTCAATCAAATGCAGGTGTTAGTAACAAACAAAAAACCAAGTGGAAAAAGATTCGAAAATTATCTTAACGCGAAAATGATAAAGTAAAAATAAAAAATCAAATACAATAAAATTTAAATAGTGATATAAAACATACGCATTCTCATTGTCAGTAAAATAAAATAATGATACACAAATAAATGAAAATTATCTCAAGGTCTAATAATAAAGCATAAAATGAATGGAGGATGAAAAAAGGCATATAAAATTTAGACGTCTACTTAGTACATTTAATTGACAAAACAATAATATAAAAAAATACTCGTAACAAAATAAAATAATAAAAAATAAAATAAGTAGAATGATAATTGATAAGTTATAAATTTGATCAATGAATTCATGAAAAAAATATGATCATAACTAAGTATAATAAAATAAAAAATCAGGTATGATAAAATAAAATAATAAAAAGATGAATAAATCAAATAAAATACCATATAAGCGTATTTTTAATACATATTTCCCTAAAAGTATCACGGCCTAATAAAGTTGGCAATAAAGGCGGTCTCAGTGTGAGGATTTCAAGTGGTAAATATTGTCTTTAAGAGCGAGGGGGAAAGAGAGGAGGAAAGAGGGAAATCTTTCTCCCTGAACCTAATTATCAACGCATCAAATGTACCAAACCACGCTACCGTATTACCACAATTGATCCAGGCCATGTACCTCTCTCTCTCTCTCTCTCTCTCTCTCTCGTCCCCGTCGATGAAGCCTCGAAGTGACCGGCTCTTCGTTATTTCTTGTTTGCTCACATCACTTTTTTCTCCCCATATCCTTGATCTCTTTCTCTCCTCCTGCTCTCGGGGTCGGGGGAAAAAACAAAACCCGTTTGGGCACTCTTGAATGGCTGATCGGGCCCGTGGACACGTGCGGTGATTTCGCGCTTCTGCTCTCTTGTACTGCGATACGATACGGTCCTCGGTGTAGAAACCTGAGCTTAAAGTACCAAAAACGTCGCATGCCATCGACAAATAATTAGCGACCAAATAAAAATTATGCATACTCTCTAAGGCTTCGGGGGGGGGGGGGGGGGAGTGATAAAAATGTACTGTCCACGTCTGGCCAAGGGAGATCGCTATTTCCGGTGAGTTTGGAGGCTTTGCGCAGTGTTGGCAAATTTCCTAGTTCCTCGTTGTGAGAGTGAAAAACGCGCACTTTGAGTGACAGCTGCAAATCGGGTGCGGAGATCTTGCAACTGGGAAAAATATGGTTTTAGAGGTTTTTCCAGTCCTCCGGGAAAAAAAATATTTGCAATGATAGTTGCCAGGAAAAAAATGACATTTTGAGCATTCTGGAAAGAATCTGAATTTCACTTTGTGTAGAGGAGAGTGAACGTAATTCAAATCGAAATACTTGTTAAAAAAAGCCTTCTTGTGAATTTGGACATTGAGAACGACAATTATTAAAGATGCATTTTGAAGTGGATAAATGTAATTTGAGGAGGTTGGAGCGGATTAGTTGAGTCGAATGACAGATTATGCATTTTTTTTTCAATGAGCCTCAAAATATACATATGAGGTATATATTCTGTAGATGCTAATTTTTCATAAAAATATACAATTAAAGGACCGAGTTATGCATTTTTATATTTTCAATACGTGAATAAGAACGTTTTTGTGTTTCTACCAACTTGGCAAACATTATCGATTACTATGACAAGACTGCAGCAGTCAATCTGTTATACAACCGATTTTTAATAAACTATGTTTTTTCTCTAGTGTTTTGTGCTGAAAAAAATTTCGAAAATTCGTAAAGACATAAAATATTCATAAACTATACAATTAGTACATAGAATGTACTTTTTTTTCAATGAGCCTCAAAAGATACGTACTCGGCGTATTTACGTATTTACTCTGCGGATGCTAATTTTTCATAAAATATGCAATTAAAGGACAAAATTATGCATTTTAATATTTTTATCACTGGAATAAGGGGAACTTTTGTGTTATTACCAACTTGAAAAACTACAACATTACAAATGACTATTACGACGAAGTACAGTAGTGAATCTTTTATACAACCTGTTTTTAATAAACTATTTTTTATCTATGGTGATAGGTGCTGAAATTTTTTTTAAATTTGTGAGGACCCACGATAGTTTAGACAATAACATATGTATATATGTATACTTTTTGACATCTTCGATTGCGGCTAACGCTCCAACCTCCTCAATTTAATTAAGGCGTTACATCTATGTGGCTTACCGAAAAATGAGACTTTTTGGGATTTTCTTTGAAAAGGCTGAAAAAAACGTCAAAATGAGGTTTGGCGGTTTTATTATACATGTGTTGAGGTAGAGGAAAAAAAAATTTACGAAAAAAAATTGCGGCTGAGTTGTAAGTGCACTAACAGCGTTTTCTGTCGGCGTTCTGGCAAAGGGCGCACAACTTTCATGGGCTGAAACCTAGAGGAGGAACAAAACTCGTGATTTACATTCATTTTTCTAAAGAAGTAAACACAATTATTCAAAAATATGGTTTTGTTCTTAAAATGGCATAGTTTTGAATAAATATTTATTTTTCTAGCCAAAAAATCAACCTAATTCTGTTTATAAAAACAAGAAGTTGACGAATCGTAAAAATTGCCTGTACATCTTTAGAGAATCTATCCACGAAAGGACACTTGGAATTTGCAGTAAATCGAATGGAATCCCCCAATTATGCATCCTCTCGATTGAAAAAACGTAGTTTCGGAAAGTTAGTTCTAAACGATAAAAAATTCGCGTATAATTTCTTTTTTAAATCATTTTTCCTATTTTTATACATCATTTAAGCCAGGAAGATGAAAAAGGTTAATATATGTTCTCTACTCAGACATAGCGTCTTGAAAAAACGTTTGTTCAGGAGTGTTGCGTATTCGGAACCTCATTATCTTCATTTTGTTGTACTCAAAATCAAATTTAGATTTTTTTCCAACATCCTCAATTTTTCTCTCAAATTCTACTCATCACAAATATACACAACATTTTTTTCCAAGACGATTTGAAGAACCATAAAATATCATATTTTTCCCGGTCGCAAAATCTCCGCGACAGACATTTGAAAATGGCCACCTTATAATTGTCACCCTGTAGACGCATAAATTATGGCCCTGGTACACGCTGTACAAGAAGAAGGACACGAAGACTGATTTTATTGGCCCTTAGCATGAGGGATACGTGAGTCTGCATTGAATGCGGTTTCGGAACATTTCGCAAGTCTGGTATTC
Organism: Ophion costatus; assembly: GCA_951751655.1. Taxonomy (NCBI): domain Eukaryota; kingdom Metazoa; phylum Arthropoda; class Insecta; order Hymenoptera; family Ichneumonidae; genus Ophion; species Ophion costatus. The sequence continues at coordinate 29,855,626 of OX632364.1, read as the reverse complement.
ACCCTAAAGAGAAGAACCCTTTGGTACCCGTCCCATACATTACCTACATATCTAAACAAATATACATACATACATACAAAAAGATGTGAAACCACGAGACGTTCGTGAGTTCGCGAAATATTCCGAATTTTAAGGGAGAACGGGAGCACCAAGGGTACGCGGGGTTTCGGTCTCGGCCGGCGATTTCCGTGGTAGTAAAAAGCTCTCTCGCATAATTTAGCGCTCTATAGGGTAATATAGGGTCGATCTCCATGAGTGTCCTAGGAGCTGGGCGAATATACAGAGCACTATCTATGCTCTCGCGAGTGAAAGATGGAGTATCTCGTCCTGTTTCGTTTTCTCAACCCAGCACAACTTTCTGGGGACTGATCATTTTTGAAGACAGTCGACTTCGAGAACCGTCCTCACAGTAGCCTTTTATCGCCATACTCAATATTATTCGAACGTCTTCAAAATCACGCTTAGATAAATAGAAGCACATTTATATAAAGGTAATTTCAAAGACCATTCTTTATCCAAAAAACCATCTCTTTGCTTATAAACATCTAAAGACCGTTCTGAAGTATGTGTATTTATATATACACATACATGTGCATATACATTTTATGAATTTATGAAAAAAAATCGAGTATAAATTAAAAATGAAAAACTTGTAGACCTTCCTAAAAAACTTACATATATACGTTTCATACATAGATAAAGAATATAGAAAATCACAAATAAATTAGAAACTTCAATGTATGTCAAATTGCAATCCCCAAAGAATGTGCATATATACATTTTGTAAAGAAAAATGACAAATGTCGAAAATTTTAAATAAATAGTTTTTTAAATTCTGAATGAATAAGAAATTTCATTAAATAAAACACGCATATATATACATTTCATATAAGAATAAAGAATAGAGAAAATTATAAATAAACTGGATACTCCAATATATAAGAAATTTAAAATAATGTATTTACATATATACATTCCATAAAATATGAACAATTTCGAAAATTCTAAAAAAATTACAACTCACAAAACTGCTGAATGAATAAAAAATCTTAATAAGTAAAAAAGTTCAGTAAATAAAATATTTACATATATGCGTTCCATAAACAATAACATTTTTTGTAAGTTATTTAGAAATAAAAAAATTAATTCTAAATAAAATGTAAAAAATTCAAATAACTATTTTTTTGTCATTGATTCCATTGTACGGCGTCTTTCCCCTTATCACCTCCCCTCCATATTCGATTTTTCACCGAAAATTTCACCGAAAATTTTTTATATACAAAAAGTTCTTCCTAGTTATAAATAAATAAAAAATTTGAGCATCTTTTTCAAAAATGCATATACGTGCGTTTTGTGACTAAACAAAAATAAATAAAAATGTACAAATGAATAAAGAATTAAAAAATGCAGACACCCGCATGGAGCATTACGTATCCTAAAGAGGAACAAGTAGCTATATATCCCCACCGGGATAAATGCTAACTGTGATGCTGTTGCTACTCGGCCGCGCGTCGCTGGACCGTTGCCAGTGTCGACGACGTTCATAAATCCGAGGCACGTCGCGACGCCGCTAGTTAACGCGGATAACACGTACCTTCGTATACTTGTTTCTCCTCCTCTCGTCCCGCGCAGTCCACTCGTTCGCGCGCTCCTCCCGCGATGTCCATCCTCATTTTTTACCCGAGCCCCAACCCCTCCCGCCCCCCGGCTGTCACCAAAAAACTGTGCGTAGAAACGGACGAGAATAAAAGGCGATGAAGAAGTGGAGTGTCCCGATGGTACCAGTGACGTTAGTGCCGTTAGATCGAAAGAGAAAAAAAAACGAGAAAAACGGACACCGAATTGCTCTATTTTATTTTATTTTTTCCGAGGGGACGTTTTTTCCCTCGTCGCAGGTTTATCCAGCCTCAACCTGTTGGAGCCCTCGGTGGACGCATTATGTTCCCCCACCGAGTCCACCGGGCGAGGGTGCCCAGGGAGAAAAAAGGTAAACCTGTTCCGTATGAGTTTTTACGTCGTTTTTTTCTGCTCCCCGTACACCGCAGTTCTCCTTTTTGACATTTTTCTTTTACTTTCCTTTTTTCGGACACAAGCTACGAGGAAGATCGCGCGGGATGATCGGAGGGTGACCTCGGCCACAGCGCCCGAGTACGAGGGATGAAGTTTACAGGGCGAATCGAAGGGACGAAAACGAACGACTTGTCGAAACCACCTGCGCGCCTCTGGTTCGTTACCCTGGAAGGGTGGATGTTCCCAGACTCAGGTACTCTTCCTTCATGAGGATATTCTCTGTGAGGGCCGCACTCGAGGGCATGTATCACTTTGACAAAATACAACCGGAAAAAACAGTGGAAATTCACACCAATTTCTCTATATTAGTATATAAAGGGTGTCCCAGAACTGAATGCTTTCCCTGAAATGGAGGGTTGGGGTCGAAATTCTGAGTCGATTGATATAAGCATGTGTGGGTCTCAGATCAACCCCTGAATCATTATTCATTTTTAAAGGCGGGCCAATCAGGGGCGCCCGATGAGCCAGCGCATGTCGGTGAGCGATACGTGCACTTGATTGGCCCGCCTTTAAAAATTAATAATAATTCAGGGTTTGACCCAAGACCCACACATGCTTATATCAATCGACTTAGAATTTCACCCTCAACCTCCTATTTCAGGGAACTCATTCAGTTATGAAACACCCTGTATACTGACTGTCCCATGTTAATCTTACGCTTGATTTATCTCGGAAAATGCTACTCCGGTCAAGTATCCAGTATAAGAAAACTTTTGGCGTTCAAAGAGGGACGATGAAAAATATCATTTTTGGTCTAAAATTCAATATGGCCGACATTTAAAAAAAAAAGGGATCATGCATTTTTTCACCAAAATATTTATAAGGTTAAAAGTAACAACTTTTGTAGGTCAAGTTTTTTATTACGTTCATAATTTTTTCGTTAGAATACCATTTTTTTACTGTTTTAGTGCTATCGAGAATGTACCAGGAGGAGGTAATTATTTTTCAAAATCGCTAGTGTAAGTGTGCATCTGCGTGCGGGTGCGAGTTTTTTCGGGTTCGTTTCCGTTTGCTTATGTTTGTTCGATAACCCAATCAAACCCAAACAAGGATTAGGTCTTTGCGGCTCGTCACTTCGGGTAAAAATGATATTCTAGCCTAAAAATGACGAACGTTATCAAAAAAACGTTCCCTACAAAAGTTAGTTTTTCCTGGCAAATGGTTTTGAGAAAAAATGCGTGATCCCAACTTAAAAAAACATGTCGGTCATCTTAACATCGCCATTTTGAATTTTGGACCGAAAAATATTTTTGTTAACGTCCCCTTTTGAACCTCATAAGTTTTATTATGCTCAGTACTTAATCGGAGCAGTACTTTTCGAGATAAATCACGTGTAATATTAAAATGGGATTTATATATATATATATATATTGAATTGATATCTATATATATATATATATATATTCAACATTGCAATACGCTTCGGGGCACATGTAGAGCATTTACATTGCCCGGGGGGCACAAGGCCGAGGTAGTGACCTTCGCCTGACGAAACGTCTCAGTTTGCGAACGTGCAGCGTTGCGTTTCGTTGCATTGCCTGTTTCTCTGTAATCGCTTGATGCTAAGGTGGGTGCAGTGGACTTCATATACAGGCCACCAACCCCTCTCTCTCTCTCTCTCTCTCTCTCTCTCTCTCTCTATACATTTATATATATATATATATATATATATATGTATGAATGTATGCTTTTATGTATATTTAAAAAGCTTGACTCAAAAATCATTTAATTTTATGACAATTATATATTATATATAAATATATATGAGTTATCATTACCCCGGCAAAACAAATTACCAAAAAATAAAAACAGTAGAATACTCAATTGAATGCTTTTAATGTGTACAAAAAGTTTTTCTTGTGCTTATACTGGCGAAAAGATGACTTAAGGTCCTTACACCGGCCATTTTTTCAAGAACTAAACGCGTATGATTTTTTTATTTCGCATGATTCGTTTGCGAGCAGCAGTGGTCTCCGCAAAGGACTTTTCTCAAAACCTGCACACGTATTTCGAGAAAAAAATCACGAAAAGTCTTTTTTCCCGGACACAAGCTAGTTGCTATGGAACCAACGAATATCCGCGATATCTAAGTATTTCAGTATTTCGTCTCAATATATCGTTGGTCACCCGCAAATCAATTATTCCCTCGAACCAAGTGATAATCCACGCGATACATTTTCTCTTTACACATATATTGCTCACTGCTCACATTACACAAAAATATTTATTCATTCACTCAATTTTCACCGTTTATAAATGCTTGTACCTACAAAATATTTGCAATTAATAAAAAAATAATTGAATAGTTTTTTTTCCCTATCAAATTTCCATCCTAAAAAAGCTCCAAAGACAAGCGGACCGCGCGAGAACTTGCGTCGCTCAGAATTCGTCGGTGAAACGAAAAAGGAAAAATAAATAAACATAACGGCGAGTGAACAACGGGAGTTTTTCGTGTGATGGTGCTGCGAGCCGGGCTCCGGAAATTTGTCGAGTCGAGAAATTTTGCGGCCGGTGGATGTACGCGATGCGTGGTGCAACGACCGACGTAATTTTCGGAACGTCGATACAGCTCGTGCATGCAGGGTGAAACTAATATGTACACATGGAGGAGAGCACGTCTGTTGAGAAACGGTCACAGCAAAAACGGCAGCGCTATTCTCTCTCGCTGCGAGGGAGGGAGGGCAGAGAGAGAGAGAGAGAGAGAGAGAGAACGATCTCTCTCTCGCCCTTCCACCTCCCCTCTGCCTCTCCTTCTCTCCCCCCCCCCTCTCTCTACGTGTACGCGGGACTCCTTAAATAGAATGAACGCAAAAAGAGTCGGGGTTTACAGTTCGGTGCAAAGAAACGGTTTTACACCCCCGCGCCTCGTCGCCACGACCTTCCCCATCCTCCTTGGTTGAACCCTCTCCCCGCCTCTTCGCCTCCCTGCGCTCGATCACGATTTTTCTCTCGCACGGTGCAGCCGCGGTTGAAGTTTTCATTTTTTTTCTTCCCCTCTCGTCTTTTTTGTTTGTCTTATTCCCTCTCGCTTCTCTTGTTCCAATGTTTCTATTTCAGACGTGGGGCGACTCGGTTACTGATGAGGGGCACGAGGGAAAGGGGGGGGGGGAGCATCGAGGCCTCAGTGGCACTCGAAAAAGCGACACACACGCCCGCGAGCATAATCTTCACGCTCTTTAACTCTTCGCAACCCTGTTATTCTTTCGTTAATGCGTGTGTGCGCAGCCACACTGTTGATGCATTCGGTGCAACGCACGTGCAACATTGAACCCCCTCTACCTGGGTTTCTCTCTCTCTCTCTCTCTCTCTCTCTCTCTCTCTCTCTCTCTCGAACGCTCACTCTTCTCCTGCAGTCTCCCTTCTTTCTCTTTTATCTGCCATCGTCTCTTACAGCGATCACCCAACCGTAGACCATATTCCATATTTTCTCGAGTAATGACGGAGAGTGAAAGTCACGATTCCTTCAAAGCTTCTTGGATCCATCGCCATTGCCCGAAAACAGACTTTTTTCCGGCTCTCCCAATTAGACGGTTTTTTTTATTGGGGGAGAAGACGGCTGGGAAAATAGTGAATTTCTAGATCCCTCAGGAGTTCAACGGGATTGTTTGGAGCCCAGGAATCAGGGCGGTTTGAGTATTTTTTTGATACGAGAGCATCGGGATGACCAGGTCGGGATTTTAGGCACCATTGATAGATCGTCTTGCCGGGTTGGAGTTTTTTTTTCATTGGGAAATATTAATAAACACTGGGGTCATTACTGTTTGAGCAAAGTGCCGCAGTAACGGGTATATAAAATCATGACGAATTTAACAATTTTTTTTCGTGTTAAAAGGAGATTCACTCATAAATTTAATTACACATCTATTTACTGTGAATATCAAGCTGTTAGAGAGTATATTTTTTGTTTCGATTTACAGAATGGCCGACTACTCGATACTTCTCGAAACGGCTTTTTTCCGATTGGCGTGATATATAACTTCAACAATTTTTGACTTGATTTACTTCAAGTTTAAAAGTCATGTTCCTAATTGCATTTCGCAGATAAGTACGTACGGAATTTATGATTAATCGCAAACTTTTCATTTTATGAGCAGTTTATGAGCAGTTATAACGAAATTTTTCACTGAAAATTTATTTCTTATACTCAAATACCTATATACATATAGGTATTATATACATAGGTACATAATACCTATATACCTATATACATATACATATATTTCTCTAGGTATTTTAATGTAGAGTGACGAGAATTTTTGTTTTTTGTTCTAGGTAAAAAAATTTCTATGCTAAAGGTCACGCCGCGGAACGCCTAAAAAAAATGTAACAAAAGAAAATATTATTAGTCGGCCATTTTGTAGACCGAAAAAAAAAAATATTTTCTAACAGCTTGATATTCATACTAGATAGATGTGTAATTAATTTTATGAGTGAATCACTTTTACATACGAAAAAAATGGTTAAATTTGCACATGACCGTTACTGTGGCCTAAGGCCTTAAGCAAAGTGCCGCAGTTGCATGACGTTGGAGCCGATTTTTTAAAGATTTTTTTAAACATTTTATATGCGTTGTTTTTATTCTGATGGAAGTTTTTTTGTACATTTGTATTGTGGATGGGTAGATGGATTAAACAAAAAAAGGATTGACAGAGTTTTTATAGGCTGAATCTACCAAAAGGAATTACAGGAATTCAGCAATATTTATTTTCATTGCATTCCAACGATGCAGATTCAAACCTCATGCTGCTGGCGGTTATGGCAATTTGTCGTCTGACATGCGGAATACAAAAAGGTACTTTTGAAACAATAATAAAACTTTCGTACGACTGGATACTTTGTTGAAATTTGAAAAATTACGAAAATGGCAAGCTGTCGAAAAAAAAGTTCGATTTTCGACCAAAAAAACGACTTTAATCATTTTTTGGCGACAAATGGATAAACATATCGAAAAATCATCCAGTCATAGAATAGACAAATTAAAAGTGAATTTAATGCGGGACACCACCATGACGGGTAAAAAATTGATTCTTTTAGCATTTTCACAAAGTACACATATTCAAGAAAATGTGAAAAGAATGTTCAAGTTAGAACATTGAAAATGAACCAATTTTTCGAGGATTTGGTAAGAGCAGGTAGCGAAACGATTTACGTCAACTAAAACTTTCAATCGCGTTTTTTCTCGAAACGACTTTTCTCGACCAGGCCGCAGTCTCAACGGAATCATGTAGCTATCAACGTCCGATTTTCAATTTAAAAAATAACAAAATTTCCCTCATGGCGGTCGTTGTCGTTGTACGTAGCCGTTTTAGTTTTTGTTTCAAATTTCCTATTTTCCAAGCCTCCAAATATAAGTTCAATTTTTGCCAAAGTGGCAAAATGGCAAGTGTTTTTTAACACTTGCCATTTTCTGAATTCTTTTCGCAAAAAATGTGGCTGTTGAACCGCATTTTTAATTGAGGCTCCATTGTACCTCAATGATCTTGTTGATTTTTTTTTAATTTGAAAATAACAACGTACACGACCTAAATACAATGTATGCTTAAGAAACTCACCTTTTTCCAAATCCCAAGTAAGTAATCCAGTATACAAGAAAAATAGGAAAAAATGGCCTTTCGTTAGCCCGTCTCATTGGTATCTTCCCTTAGTGAACCAGACGAATAGACTTTCAGCTCCTGCACCCTCTCACAAAGCAGTTTCGACAAAAACGCAAAAGAAAAAAGCACGAAAAGCTCGGAATTCCTTCTGAAAATTGCATTCCCAAAATAACTAGCATACAAAAACTATTTTTTTTTTTTCGTCAGATCTAAATATAACGAGCCTTTTGCTAACGTCAAAAATCCATTTGCTCCCTCGTACAGCCCTTTTACGTTTACGCGAACATTATTACGCGCCGGCAAGTTCGAAAGCCTCGCGAGAAAAAAAATTCACCCGTACTGATTAGGCTCGATATCAATGGGCTGATCTAAATGGATTCGGCGTGGCGCGCGTGTGTGTGCCGCGATCAGGTCTAACGATAAAGAGACAAACCGGTACCACCTGTCGCGCCGGAAGGTAATCATGCCCCCGTACACACGCGTATCCTCAACCACGGGAGATTCGATCTAACCCGGAGCGATTTAATACCAATTATTATTTCTGGTCAGAAAGCTTGCGTTGGGTGGCAGACGGGTTGGCCGGGGGTCGCGGAACTGCAAATTGCAACAAATTCGTTACATCGACCCCCAGCGAGGCATTGGTCACTTATCTAACGGATGGAATCGACGTTGGAACTCTCGCCATGATATTCGTTCGCGATGATATTCAGCCCAATAATTATTTTCCTAAAGCATCGTCAGTCCAAAAAAAAAAAAGTGGAAACTCACGTTTCTACGTCCGTATACGTATTGGGACGTTGAATAAGTTCTCGCTGTTTTTCAACAGATGGCGTTGACAGAGCTGCGTGCGTGTAGTTTAGGGGTCTTCGCACTTTAGGCCCTAAAGAGGCTATTTTGAACGAATTTTTTTGATAGGTTTATATTATAGATATTGATATAAAAGTTGTTCCACTTAGTGAATATACTTTTGAAAAACATTTTAAAAATTGTTATATCTTCATGTAACCTAAAAAACAAAACAAAATCGTTTTTTTTACCGTTTTTGGCAAAAAATGGTAAATATCAAAGTTTAAAAAGTTCTTCGTATGCGCTATAGCTATAGTTGTAAAGAATATGTGGTTAAAATTTCATACGGATCGGTTCAGTAGTTTCGAAGATATTATCAACAAACCGTCGAAAAATGTTCTTTCGAGAAAAACGCGTTTAAAGCTTGTTTGGGTTACATGAAGATATAACAATTTTTTAAATGTATTTCGAAAGTGTATTTATTAAATGTAACAACTTTTATGCCAATATAGATATTATAAACCGATCAACAAATTCATGAAAGTAGCCTTTTTAGCGTCTAAAGTGAGAAGACCCCTAAAGGGAGGACAGCACTGTAAAATTTTCGAAAAAATCGTTTATATTTAAACGCTTTAAAAAAATCCTTTGAACCTTAAAAAATATGATGCATATTCGTTTATGGCTGAAAAAAAACAGTTTTGAAGTGCTTTTCGAGATACTTTTGAGGGGAGCCTCCGAACGCTGAAAATCGCCTTCGGCTATGCCAAGCGTAGACGCAGTACCAGTCACATAAAATACCGTCCAAAAATTTGGTCCTGAAGCATAAACCGTTCCCAACGACGATCACGTAATCCACCGAGTTAAGAAGCTCCCCAGCTTCTGCAAATTCACTCGTGCATTTATTTCCTAGCGGGCACCGAAAACTTCAAACACGTTTTTCTCAGAATCATATTTTCAAAATCGGCACGCACCAGGCCTCGAACAATTTTAGTCTAATCGACTTGTAATTTTAACTGTAGTTTCTTAGATTGCTTTAACAGTCAAGTGCGCGCGTTTTTTTTTTCGATTAATTGAAAATTGTAAACAATATATCACTTTTTACATGAAAATTATGGTAAAAAACGAACTTTTTTTCAAATTCGTCTCTTTTTTTCATTACTTTTTAAGGCCTTAGGCCACAGTAACGGGTATAAAATCATGTGCGAATTAAACAATTTTTTTCGTATGAAAAAGTGATTCACTCATAAAATTAATTACACATCTATTTAATATGAATATCAAGCTGTGAGAAAATATTCTTTTTTTCGATGTATAAAATGGCCGACTATTAATATTTTATTTTATTATCTTTTTTTTAGGCGCTCCGCGGCGTGACATTTAGCATCCACAATTTTTGACCTAGAACAAAAAACAAAAATTCTCGTCAATCTACATTAGAATACCTAGAGAAGTACGTACGGAATTAAAAAAATATTGTTTTATTCAAAAGTTGTAAGTATTTGAACTTAAGAAATGAATTTTCAGTGGAAAATTTCGTTATAACTGCTCATAAACTGCTCATAAAATGAAAACTTTTCGATTTATCAGAAATTTCGTACGTACTTCTCTGCAAAATCCAATTAGGAACATAACTTTTAAATTTGAAGTAAATCGAGTGAAAATTGTTGAAGTTATTCATCACGCCAAATGGAAAAAAGCTGTTTCGAGAAGTTTCGAGTAGTCCCATCCATTTGTACACCAAAAAAAAATGTATTTTTTAACAGCTTGATATTCATAATAAATAGATGTGTAATTAATTATATGAGTGAATCTCCTATTTATACGAAAAAAATGGTTAAATTCGCACATGATTTTATACACGTTACTGTGGCCTAAGGCTTTAATTCCCCCCCCCCCCTCCGTGACTGCTAAAGCTAATATAATCAACGAAAATATTTCGCTCTTAGTTCCAGGATTAAACTTACGATAGTTCTACCGCGTGCCGCGAAGAGGGTTGCTTTCTTGTATTGTACATATATTTTTTTTAACAAATAATTTTTGCTTCCATACTTTAATATATACCTAATAAAGCCTAAAAGTTCTTTAGACCAAGTATTGCATTCCATTCATTTGAAACAACGCCAAAGAAAACGGTCGAAAATGGGCAGTTACAGTGATGGCTTCCCTTAATGTGGTAACGCACCTATAAAGTACTATAAGCAAGCTTGAAATCCAGTGCATGTCATTTCGCCGAAGTATAAACGTTTTTTTTTTCATAGTTTTGAACAAGTCAAATTTCGTGACAAAACCGAGTATTTGCGGCGAATTTTACTGCACTACTTTATAAAAAAAAAATCTGCTGCTGAAGCACACAGAATTCTTGTTGAGACTTACGGCGACCATGCTCTGTCGGAAACAACATGCAGAGGATTCGTTTGGACGTTTCGAAAAAAAAGATTCTGATATGTTGAATTGAAGAATCATTAGGGGCTGATCACACAACAGTGTCAAAACGTTAGAAAGCGTGAGGAATTTTGACAAATGAAGTATTAATTTACACGAAAAAAGCAACGAGAACTTATTCGACATCCCAATAAAATAGAATTCAAAACGAGAATGGTGAATCCACAAACTTTGGCAAATTGGTCATAATTGTCACTTTAGTTTTTTGTGCGTCGGGAGCAATTGAAACGGAATTACTATGACATAGAGTGGCGAGTGTCACGATGCTCCGAAAAGGGAGGAAAAAAAAGAAAGAAAGAAAAATGAAACCATGAAATTTTAATTGCCGAGTTACTGAGCTGCAACGTGCGTTGCGCGTATACTCGGCTGTGCGTTCCTCCTCTCGTGGTCTGTTATTAATATTACGCACGCGAATCATCTGGCGTTAAAATTGCAATGAACGAAACGACGACCAAAAAGGAAAATGAAAGAAGAAAAAAAAGAGTAAGTACAATAGACCCGCTAGTCGTGAAGGAAGGAAACAAAGAGAGAGCGGTTGCGAGAGAGGAAGAGAGAGAGAGAGAGAGAGAGAGAGAGAGAGAGAGAGAGAGACAGAGGAACGAGTAGCACGAGAAGCGAAAAATGCACGAAATTAAACGGTGATGAAAAATTGCATAATAATTGGTTTGCGTTAAATGTACGACCGTACGACCGGGGCTAATTAGACGGGGCGCGTACATACGCGGCTATACAATATTCAGACGGTTGCATATTTTGCGGAACATACGCGCTTTTTCGCTGCTGCTTTATACCTGTTTTCTCACATCGACTTTACATATACTGTATGCTTAGAGACACGTTAATGCACACGGGTATATGCAATGTTTTATGATGTAATATAATATAGCATAATATAATATAATATAATATAATACAATACAATACAATACAATACAATACAATACAATACAATACAATATAATATAATATAATACAATACAATACAATACAATACAATACAATACAATATAATATAATATAATATAATATAATATAATATAATATAATATAATATAATATAATATAATATAATATAATATAATATAATATAATATAATATAATATAATATAATATAATATAATATAATATAATATAATATAATATAATATAATATAATATAATATAATATAATATAATATAATATAATATAATATAATATAATATAATATAATATAATATAATATAATATAATATAATATAATATAATATAATATAATATAATATAATATAATATAATATAATATAATATAATATAATATAATATAATATAATATAATATAATATAATATGATATGATATGATATGATATGATATGATATGATATGATATGATATGATATAATATAATATAATATAATATAATATAATATAATATAATATAATATAATATAATATAATATAATATAATATAATATAATATAATATAATATAATATAATATAATATAATATAATATAATATAATATAATATAATATAATATAATATAATATAATATAATATAATATAATATAATATAATATAATATAATATAATATAATATAATATAATATAATATAATATAATATAATATAATATAATATAATATAATATAATATAATATGATATAGAATCATTCAGGGAGTTTCTGAGCACCATGTGGTTCTCGAGAAAATTACCCATGCAAATGTGGCCTGTGAAGCTGTACAGCTGATACAGAGTTTGATGACATTGGATCTTTGAATATAATATAATACCATATAATATAACATAGCATAAAATAATAGAATTAAAAATAGTATAACCTAATATATATAATATCATAAATATTATATGAATGTGAGCACCCTTAAAGGGTATACAGCGAATAAATCTTCCACTACACTACTATAATATACTATAATATAATATTATGGAGCGGATGGACCGACACAATTTTTTGGGGGATGGACAGGGTCATTGGCTAGTTTTTTTTCACCCTCAGACACTATGTCCTAAGTGTCACGGTAATTGAGATATAATTTTTTTCGTTTTTTTTTTATTACCTGAAGTTTCATTTTAAATTGCCATAGCTTTGTTGTTTGCGGTTGTGCTAGCACGAAATAACTTTAGTTGTGTTGTGCAATGTATGTTTATTATAAATAAATAATTATTCGATACAATTGCGTTCCAGAAAATGATTCAGAAGCTTCTGGTCTCAAAAATGCGTAAATGTATGAAAAAGTCAACCTCTCAAATTAGTATTTAAAAAAAACTAAAAGCTATTTTGAACTTAGCCTTGTTTTAAATGGTTTGCTAGCTCATACCCTTTTCAACGGTATGCTACATATCATAGAAATCATGAATTATGTGGTCAAAATAAAGAGAATAAGTTTTTTTTTTATAATGAATTTAGAAGCTGAAATTTTCTATACGTTTACGCATTTTTAAGATTTTTGAAGCTTAAGAGTCATTTTCTTGAAACTAATGGTATCGAAGAATGATTTATTTACAATAAACATACATTGCAGAATCCAACAGAAGTTATTTCGTGCTATCTGAACTAGAAACAAAAAAGCTATGACGATTTACACGCGAAATTTCGGGTAATTCAATAAACGAAAAAAGAAATCCATATCTCAATTACCGTGACACTTAGGACCCAGATCCAAGTGTGAAAGGATCAGCAAATGACCCCCTTAATCCCCCAAAAAATTGTGTCAATCCATGTGCCAAACACCCTGTATATATGCAGCCAAATGCACCAAAAAAACGGAGAGTTGTTTTGGACCGAGACAGTTGTCCGATCGGGATGAGGGAATTTTCGTTGCCCGCATCGGCAAGGCTTGGACAGATACGTACTTGTGTATTTTCGACGAGAGGTTGGAGGTTGCGCTGGCTCAGGATCGAGCGCATACACATTGAGACTTGCAAACTTGCCAGTGACTAACACCAATGTGGCAAGAGTATGAGAGGGTGAAGAGGGAGAACTTCGAGCTGTCAGGTCGTGTGTGTGTACGTGCGTGCGTGCGTGCGTGCGTGCGTGAGTGTGTGTGTGTGTGTGTGTGTGTGTGTGTGTGTGTGTGTGTGTGTGTGTGTGTGTGTGTGTGTGTGTGTGTGTGTGTGTGTGTGTGTGTGTGTGTGTGTGTGTGTGTGTGTGCGCGAGTGTGTCGAGTGCTGCGGGTTCTCCACTTGCACTCCACGCTGTAAGTTCGAGTTGGTTGACCCGAAGCCGAGAGAGCGCCTTTCCTCGGCGAATACTGTACTATACGTACATGTATATACTTAGTATACGATATACACGTACAGAACCCTTGCGCTTCACCAAGCCTTTCGCAAAGATCCTCCACTCCGTTTTCTCACTTTTGACTCCGATTTTGCGTATTTACGTGTCGTCCAAATTTACGAATGCATAGTATCGGCTTTTCTTGACTCCGGCTTAACGTATTTTTCGGTCACGATTATATAGGATAATAAGGTTTCATTTCAGAACCACCCCGCTGCGGTTTTTAACATTAAAATTCAGAATTTATTTGAAATTCTACTGGAAGCTGTTACCAAAAATATATTGGACAATTGTTCGAGACATGCTAAGCATTGAAATATTATTACTTATACATTGTTTATGAATGTATTGAATGTATTCATATATCGTTTTTAATAATCTTCTGGACATATGCAACGAATGTCAAATAATTAAAAAATATAATCGAGAATATTGCTAAGACTATTTTTGATCAGCTATTGCAAAAAACGTGTTTTTCAAAAATATCTTAAGAAATGAAAATACTATACAGTTTTTATAATGTTATTAAAGTTATTCGTGAAAATTTTCATCGCCTTTATTCCTCCGCGGTTTTTCGAAATTGTTTTTTATGAAACGGTCAAATCTTATCTCGAAATCTATCCGTCCGATTCACTTCAAATTTGGACAGAGCATAACTTATAGCATTTTATATCCTATGACCAAGCGTTTTTTTTGAATACGTCCATCCATTTGTTAATATCAAATTATTTTTAAAATATTTCGACTACCGAACTAGTTTTCTACGGCTCGCCGTTGTCGCAATTTGCTAAATTTCAAAAAGATATCCAGTTATATGATAGTTTTATTAGTATACTAGATATACATTTTTTCTATTTGTGTGCGAGATCCCGGCCTCGTGATTCCCGTACCCTCTTCAGAAAGAAGAAAATAAACCGACCACCCAGATAGTTTGGTTATACAGCATCGGCGATTTAAACAATAATACCATCGCTATTTATTAATATTTTTCAATGAAAAAAAATCAAGCCCAGCAAGACCGTATATTAATTGTCTGCAGGATATCGACCCGGGATCCCAAAATACTCATCAGAAATAGAATATTGAATCAACCTGTTTTTCGCCCCCCCCCCCTGCCGCAGACAGCACCAACCAATATAATAAATCGATAAATTGATTGTTCTCAAAATCAGATTTACTGTCTTTTCCACCCATTTCCTATTATTTTTATTCAAGCCACCTACAACCATCATTTTCAGCAAAAATAAAAATAAATCTAATAACCTTTCAAAATTCCAAAACTGACCTACATGTTTGCCCTCCAGCGAGATTTTTTTTTCACCATTTGCCGACATTCTTTGTCATCGTCCCAAGATGAGAAAAACCTAGTTCCTTGCCATCACCCTGAAATATATATATATATATTGTACATCTGGATCGGCTGTTCGTGTAAAGCTGGTATTACGAGGTTGCGGATCGAAATCATTGGAAGAGGCCGAGGAGGCGAAGGGGAGAATAAGCAGGATGATAAAGAAGACAATCGACGGGTAGCAAGGGAGCAGCGATGAGGCCATCAGAGAGCGAGAAACAGGGAGGAACGGGAATCGAGGAACAAAAACGAAATGAAGAAGCGAGCAAAAAATGGCAAGAGAGAGAGAGAGAGAGAGAGACGCGAATCGTACGCCTCTGGCGTGATGCTGAGCTCGCGAGAGGATTACAACCTTTCGAAGTGTGTCCGGCGCTGAAGAGACGGAGAAAGAAATAGCGAGGATACGTAGCACACGTGAAGGGGCCAAGAGAAGCGTCGGAGGGAAGAGGCGAGAAAGAGGCGGATCGGAAAGTAAGATAAAGAGCGAGATGGAAAGATATAAATAAAAGAGAAGGAAGAAAGCGAAGCATCACGTCGTCAATCATGGTCCAGTTGCTCCTATGTACTCGAAACTGTATATACAGAGTCCTCCGTGTATTTGTGTATGCACACGTATATTTATATACACGTCGCGCCCTGGCTCACAGTTGGGAGCAAGTATAACCCGAACGTGCATTACGTATACGGTGGCCGTACACATGCGCCACCGGATCACGTATAACCGACGGCGACGGTTCAACAGACCCATTTCCTTTTTCAAAAAAGATTTTACCCACCGAGATAACAAATTTTAACTCCTTTTCTCGATTTATGGCTCGTGTATTTTTTTTTTTTTTTTTTTTTGACGGCACAGACGTACGAACACACTCGTGTCAGAATGTTTCCTTTCCTATTGCCTATCGTCAAATGTTTGGACACTATTAACGGGCTACCATCCTTCCCCCTACTATCCATCTATCCACCTAGGTGGATAGATGGATAGTATTTTTCGAAAACATTTTTATTCGATAGTATCACCTTTTAGCTATGGGCCCTGAAAATTTCATTGAAATAATCCTAAAATTGATTAATCCTATTTAATCAAAAAATTGATTAATCCTATTCAATCCAAAAATTGATTAATCCTACAGCTTGTACTTTAAACTTTAAACGGGTTTTTCTCGAAACACTATTTTCAAAGTCGGTGGACATGAAATCACGAGAACCACGTGATTGATTGTTTCCAAATTTACAGGAGATATGACGAGAAACATTCATAGGTCGTTCACGATCTCACGTTTTATAAATCGATCTTCATTCTTTAATAGTCACGTAAAAATGACGACTTTTTTCATAGATTTTTTATGCTCGACGTTCAGTCAGTCGCCACATTGTTTAAAAAAATTATAATAGAAATCGACGATCGTCAACGATTCGAATTTATTGTTAACTTGAATAACCCGTTTGGTTTCTAAGTTTCGGGTTGACCGCTTCAGCTGGAAAGTGTCCACCGCCAAACGTCGCAAAAAAATTTCGTCATCCGCCGGCGGCTGTTTCCTTGTTGTTTTTCTGTATTTTTTGGTGATTTTTTTATGCTCTCAATATATGTACCTTTGTGTTTAAACAAATGCGGTTCTTTTTCATCAACTGTTTCTCAGAAAGAAGATCGGAATTTGGCCATTTCTTTTCGGCATCTAGTTGTATGTAGCCTCTTAACGGAGCAGACCTAGTTGTATCAGTCGAAAATAGCGCATTATTGTTATTTTATAAAATAGAAAATCGCGATGATAAATTTATACAAAAAATCCGTATTTGAAAAAGTATCTAAAGAACACTCTGTCACATTTTCTGTAAAAATATTTAATTGTTATTAAAACCACGTTATAAAAAACCAGAAAATCAAATAGATTTCGT
The DNA here is from genome assembly GCA_951751655.1 of Ophion costatus. NCBI lineage: Eukaryota > Metazoa > Arthropoda > Insecta > Hymenoptera > Ichneumonidae > Ophion > Ophion costatus. The sequence continues at coordinate 29,838,213 of OX632364.1, read as the reverse complement.
AAGTATATTAATTTATGATGTAATTAATCTAAGCAATTTCCGAAATATCAAATTAAAACAACGTGGTGCGTATTCGAAGTGAATCTTGATTTTTTTCGAAAAAATGGAAATTTCTCGTTTATCAAATCGAAAGTATACATGGGAAGAAAAAATTCTCCGATAAAATACTATATTTGTACATCTAGAAAGAGCCTTAAAAATTTTAGAAAGCTCGATGCAGTCGTTTTTTAGATGTTTTGCTCACCGACGTTAAAAATGTACTTTCGAGAAAAAAAACGTTTAAAGTTTCGAACGACGCTCCGAACGTTCCGACGGGCGTCAACATAATAGCCTACAAATCGGGCAATTTTAATCTGATCACCTTGAAATTGTCAGGGTACACTTATAAGATGATATACTATCAAAATGTATTGATTTTAAGAAAAGTGATTTTTTTTCCTTTTACAGCTAGGTATAACGGTTATTGATACTGAAATTCAGTATTTATTAAAAATTCTACTGGAAGTATAGCTGATGTCAAAAATATATTGAACAATTTATTGAGACATTCTAAGCATTCAAATATTATAATTAAAATATCGATAAAATTATTTTTAATAATAATGTTCTCCAAATATCAAATGGCAAATGCCAAAATAATAAAAAGAAATATGATTAACAATATTGATAAGACTATTTTTTATTAATAATTGAAAAAACATTTTTTTCCAAAATATGTTAAGAAAAAAAATATCATACATTTTTTATAATGCTATTAAATATATTAAATGCAATACTCATCAACTTTATTTTTCAAAATATGCTACAAAAATTTGAAATAAGTTGATTAATAACGACAAAAATAATAATAACTATTATTATAAAAGAACGATAGTAATGATAATGTTTATGCTAAAAACAGCAAAAAACAAGAATAACATCAATGATAATAATGGCAACGGAATCTTTCTCCTTTACTAATATAGAAATAACAATAAATAGTTATGATAATCATAGTAACAATAATACTAAGAACAATAATAATACTGATGAAGAATTTTTTACAAGGTTTGATTTTTTGTTTGGGTTTGTTTATGTTTGTTTTGGTTCATTTGGTTTATGTAGTGGTAACGATAATGATGATGATAACAACAATAAGAATAATAATAATACAGAATTTCTCTCCTGGACGGAAAAATAGGAATGCGCGATCGTGACATGGCACACACATAAACCACATAAAAAAAATAAACCCTCCCTCGAAAAATACCCTGCAGCTCGAATTTTGTACGTGATATTTGCTATAAACGATTAAAAAAAACAATTTCGATAAGGTTCGCAGAGCTCTTCTTTTTGATCGTTTTTTCGAATATCGTACGAAATGAAAAAGTGCAAAGAATGGAAAACGAAGGACTGATGGATCTGCTGGAAGAACCGGAGCGCAGGGGTGGCGTTGACCCCGCGACGGCGATATTGTGTACCACTTGAGTTTTCGATCCGCCGCGATACGGTCGGGGGGGCAAAACGCGTCTAAGTGGTGGAAAGGCTGGCGGAAGGTTGCGGGGAGGGGGGGGGGGGGTCGAAGGAACGTGAAGAAAAGGTCGGATCGGCACAAGGAATAAGGACGCCCTCAGCCACACTCAGCCAGCGGGTCCTTGGGCCATGGATCATTAACCGCGCGGGCTCGTGAAAACTGCTCCGGTTGGCAGCTCTCGCACTGTGTCTAGCTTTGACTCTGCCAGGAGTATGAGAGCACCGAAATCACGAGAATATCGATATTTGTGTACGTGTAGATATACAACGCAAGATATATATGCGTCGGCCATCGAAATCAGCCAACGAAAGGTCGCGCAGCCTCAAGGTGGAAGGTCGAGGGCGACCTTTGTTCCGCCCTTTCGTTCGACAGCAGTCAAGTTGTAGTATCGCGGTCTTTTTTGTTTCCAGCGAAACGTCTCGTGCCCAACTCGACTTTTCATCCCCTTGAAGGGCGCGGATGAGGCAAGGGTCGTGGAGGGCGGGGGGGGGGTAGGGACAGAGAGAGAGAGAGAGAGAGAGAGAGAGAGAGAGAGAGAGAGAGAGAGTGAGAAAGAGAGAGAGAGAGAGAGGAAGTGAGGGAAGCAGGAAGAGGACCGGGTAAAGATGGCAAAGAGAGGAGGGAGGGGTATAGCGAGGGTGAGAAGGGGGGGGGGGTCGAACGATCGAGGAAAAGCGTGAACGAGGGCGAGAAAGCAGCCCGAGAACGTGGGAATTACCGGCGTCTCGTACACCATGCCTCGGTGAACCCCTAATCTAGCCCTGGCGAATTGTAGCTTGCAACCCCCTCCTACAGAGCAAAGGAGAGGGGGAAGAAGAGCCGGAGGATGGGTCGAGAGTGGGAGAGAAGGAATGAAGTGGGATCCGCGACAAATCCCACCAATTTGTTGCGAACTTCAAGGTTATCGATTCTGGCTTTCGAGACGGTTCAGCGAAGCTACAAAAATGGGAGGACTTGGCGAATGATATGGCCACGCAATAAGGGCTCAGATCCAAGTACAAGCGCTGTTGCCGTGCTCCAGCCTTCCCCTTTCTGTAATCCATGAAGCCAAACAAACCCAACCGAAGGTAAAAAACGAGACATTGTTGAATTTACCCTAATTAACAGATTCGCCGAGCCTACAGAAATCCCTTCGACGTCGCAATTTCACCCTCTCACTTCCGTCTCACTACGACCCGCCATTTCTCGTTCGTCGGAAAGAACGCCTTCTCTTTGGGTCCAAATGTGGACCGGGCTCGTTGAAATCGTCGCGATACCACGTCGCGCGAAATGGACCATTGCTTCGACCACTTTCGGTCGAATTTCCCCAGTTGGCTATTCATCCTGACTGACATTTTGAGCCCAGTGTCCACCGATTTTCGGATGCACGCATTTGGACCTGTGGGCGTGGCACGATGCTTCACCTGTACACCGGAAGTCCTATATAGGACTGCGCCCCTACAGTTATCGTAAATTCTGGCGATCCATGCGCGTCTACCGGGTGTCCTGAATAACGTGATACAAGCTTATAACTCGAAAGTAAGGATTATAATTGAGCATCTTTCAAATAACAGTTGTTTTGTTTTGAGAGACCAAAAAGATAGCAATGGCCATTTGACCTTGGGTGTAGTCGCCAAGGTCATATAAAAGTCGACTTTGAAATGTGTAATTGGGGCTCTTATTTTTTATTGTATATTCTTATAGCGTACCTCTAGAACTTTTCTAAACACTGTAGATAAGTATTTTGTTAGCAAGTATTTTTTTAATTACGGGAGTTGAACGTTGCAATACTGCTGGTATCAGGATTAACCCAAGATACAAAGGTAACTCTTATACTGGCGGTATTGTAACTGTCAAGCTTAATGTAGCTCAATGTCATCATAGTCAAGATGCAGAATGAAAGCGACTGGCAAGAAATGTCATCATAGCCCAATGTCATCATAGTCAAGATGCAGAATGAAAGCGACCGACAAGAAATAACAAAGATAGATGAGCTACGTCGCTGGGAGAAACAACAGGTTATGATTGTACTTGGATAGCACATTCTTTCGCAGTACTCGAAAGGGGTGCACAGAATATTTGAAATCAAGACGAGGTGGTTTGCGGAACGTGGCAAGTTTCAACAACAAATATAGGTAAACTTTAAATGAATAATAGATGAAAGAGATAAATTTAAGATAATTCACAGATGAAAAGATAACGCTGAGATGAATAATAGATGAATAAAGATAATTTTAAGATAAATAACAGATAAAAAGATAAATTGAAGGTAATTAACAGATGAAACGAAGATTTAAAATTGAAAATTGAGAATTTTGGTAAAACCTAAAAATTCCATTTTGAGTTTAGCGGAATAAAGATAATCGCAATCCGAAACGATGTACTTCTGAAAAACTTTTCTGCATCTCATCAAGAAACAATTATGAAAGGTGTATTTTAACGTCGATAAATGGAATTGAATGCCATTTGAAAAAAGATTTTTTTCGGAGTGTTTCGTATTTGGAATTCAATTATCTTGATTCTGCTGAGCTAAATCTCTCTAAGCTTTCTTTTATATAATACTCAATAGTTTCTGTCAAATACTTCTCGTCGCAAAAATACGCAATATTTTATTTCGATGATGATTTGAAAAATCGATTGAAAATCACATGCCACCTCATCATTGTCACCCTATAAGTATATGTGTATACACATACACACACACACAAACACAAATGAGAGGCTAAGTTGAGACATTGCTGGTGCACTCGGGCTCTCGGCTTACAAAACACGGGATTGTGTATAAGCCCGAGAAACCGGGAGCTCGGTTACCGGTAATTAGCTTTGGATTCTGCGGAGATATAGTTACGTATACGTCTGATCGTGTACACGGACTGAAGCTTCGCCCGCACTTATATCTGTACATCGTGGCCTGGTTGACTAAAGGTAGACGGGAGGACGTAGGGGGAGGTGCAGCATTTCGAAGTGCTTCGAAATTCGGCTCATCCCGACCTCAGCCCTGTATCATACACCCTCACTATGCACATACATATGCAAATGTATGTCTTTACGTGTATAAATAGTGAGAAGATGAATGGAGAGGGAAACATAAGCCGGAGGGGGTCGGGACTTAGGTCCATGAGCAGGAGATACCGAATCCGGAGGGTCATATCGTATTTACAGCGTACTCGACCCACACGGATCTCCTATGCCCAGGATCTCGATGTTCTCGCAAACTACATGCGCCAAACATTGCCCGGACGACTATCGTTCATCGTAGGGCATTATAGATATATCACACAGGTATAATACATCTATAACTGGTAGTAATAAACTGGCAGGGTAAAACAGAAGCCTTAAAGTTTAGCAGTGTTATCCCGGTCTTTCTCTCTCTCTCTCTCTCTCTCTCTCTCTCTCTCTCTCTCGCTCGTTCCATTGTCTATCAAACGAGACAAAACTCAGCGCAGCTACGGTAGTATCGATGATCACGACTAGCCGATAAAACTTGACTGGATCATCTGGTTGAGCTGGAACCTGGCAATATCTTCCGCATAATGGAGAGAGAGAGAGAGAGAGAGAGAGAGAGAGAGAGAGAGAGAGAGAGAGTGAGGCTCTTTGAGATTTTCCTATCCAGGTCTGCTGGATATCTTCCCCGGACTGCACTAAAATCAACACAGAAGTTACCACATCTCCCTCGAATGCTGATCTCTCTTGGTATTCAAATACTCGTCTCCTCTGTACTTCGGTCACTGCGAGTGTATCGTTGGCCTCATTTTTCCCAGCTCGACGAACAAAACCACAAAAAATTAATTAAAAAATGGAAACGCTTATGAGAAATTGACCGCATATTTCCCGTGCAGAAATTGTAGTAGGGATCCAATTGGATTCCTATACTTGTCCCTACTTCCTGATAGGGAACCAACGGGTCATTGCATTGGAACCCTATACTAAAACGACACGATCGTACATTGATTGCTCAAGGATTCAAGGATCACCTTAAGGATCGTACATTTGATTCCTCAAGGATTCACACGTCATGGAACATTCAACGCTTCTTGATGGAGCCCAACGCAATTCTGTCCGTCGAATTTCCCGAACAACATAAATGGTTCTACAAAATTAGTGAATTCAAAAAATTATATCATGTAACCCTACGTTGGCACACTGGGTCATGTTGACCTGGGCGAGTTTCAAATGCAATGCTTACCTTTCCAATGTGGACTCCCTACATGCGCCGTCTCTATCAAATCCCTTAAGGGATGTCGTAGGATCCGGGGACTCTCCCGCAAACTTCTGCAGTTGGAATGTGTCACGTTCCCTTTGTTGCATGCATTTGCAACAAACTGCACGTGGGCAAAGGACATCCTGAGTACGTTATATCTGTGTAATGGTGGCTATCAGCTCATCTGGGTGCTTTGAGGACGGTCCTTGGAGGATCTTGGTGTCAGAAGGATTGGTCCTCTCGGGACCAGAACGATCCTTGAAACGACCTTTATGCAAATGTGCTCACGTTCATCCAAAGCTGATGTTGAAGACATTGGGGTGGCCATAACGTTCAGTATGGGGACAATAGGGTACGAAGAGGTCCTCGGAGTCCTGCGTCCTCGAAACCGTCTCTCCCCACATAAATATACATGTATATGCATACGTAGAAGATGCACTCCCGGTACAAGCTTTACGGCTTTTGCTCCGGGGTCGTTGGGCGCGTTTATAGTATATATACCCGTTGCAACGGGATGGCGAGTGGAACTTGTTGCATGCGCTCGCGCGAGCTCTCGAGGATTCGCGAAGACGATGCTGCGCACACGTTTCGCTGTTACAGCGTTTGGAGAGTAGACAACGAGCAAGGAAGAGAGATGAGGAGGAGAAAGAGAGGGAGAGAAAGAAAGAGCACGAACGTCTTCCTGAGCCAAAAGAGAGAAAGAAGAGAGGGAGAGAAAGAGGGAGAGGGAGGGAGAGAGGGAGAGAGAGAGGAAGAGAGAGAGAGAGAGGGAGAGAGAGAGAAAAAAGAGAGAGGGAGGATCGGAAAAGAGAGGGCTAGAGGGAAAGAGAGGGATCTCCGGTAATGCACGCTGGCTCGATCACGAAGTCACCTTGAACCCCGTCGAGAGACTGGTCCGTGGACCACGTTGTATGGAGAACACACATACACACGCGTACACCCGATCGTTCAGCGTACTGGAAACAGCATCCTTTCCTGTATCTTCCTCTCGTTTCTCCAGCGCGTGGAAACCCTTTTCCCTCAACGACCCTCCCCCCTGTCGTGATTTACGCTCCCTTTGGCACATCCTCATCGTCACGAAATTTCACTTCGAGTATCCGAAGAGCAGTACCGAAGACTTGGTAGCTGGCGATAAGTATGAGGCTGCAGAATGAATTTCCAGCGATTAGGTATGGAGGATCATTCACTGGGCGAGTCGACCAATGGCGGCATAAGAATTTCCGGCTAAATCGGGCCAGGGTGTACGAATGTTCGTCAGGAACCGCCATGATCATCAAGTAGGCTAGGTCAGAAGACGTCATGGGCACGCAGGATCAGAAGAACTCGTAGGATCGTACAACTTGACCGACGACAAATGGACAACGCGCAAATACCTGCCATTGCTGACTAAACGTCACCGATAAATCATTCGACCATAGCGAAAGGGAATTGTCCAGGTGTTCGAACGTCAGTGTCGTCTTGCCGTTCCTCAACCACCACATCCAAAGAGACGATACCACTCGCCTCAGTGCAAGCAGCCCGGCATTTTTGCTCTCGTCGCGAAGTTAACGCTGACACTTCGAATCACCCCTGCAAAGAAGCTTGTCCATTATGCAACAAAGTGAAAATCTAGCTCTTTGATCGTGCGCCAAGCTCTTACGCACCCTATTGTGATATTCATGAGGGAAAAGCTGTCTGAGGTTCCTCCCTGTCTGGCGGCACACGCACGGTCAGGTGAACCGCGGAAAAAGTATTCCAATTTTCCCACCAGATGAGATTAAGAGAGAGAATAAATAACGGGCAATCACGTACGTAACGTAATAGCACGACGATACGTACATAGCACCTTGCTTTCGTGAAGCCAAAGTTCCACAAGCACCTCAAGATATTTGCCCTCAAGATATTTGTGTACACTCTTTTGCACCCACACGAAGAGACAGCCGCGAATAGAAAGAAGAGGCGACTGAGTCTTTGTCAGCACTCGACGTGAATTCACGTTGGTATATTTATGCCCAACATTTTTACCGTGCAATTTACCCCGGCGGATCACACCGTGTGGCCCTATATGCCACGTCGAGGGTCTGCCATCATCGAGAGAAAAGAACTATACTTAACCGGTATGAAAGCACGGACGACGATACGTATTTCGCAAAGTTCTGCGATAAGGTCGATGCACCGCACACAGATACACACGTACACGTGAGCCTAGACATCGAGTAGGGCTTGCCGAGAAGGAAACGTAGGAAAACAAAGTTGACTGGATACACGCGAATTGTTGCGTTCGCCTCGGAAAATTGAGTTCTGTATAGTGCCTCATATGAAAAATGATGGGTCGTGTGTACGTTCGTGCATTTGTCATGCACATATATATATATATATATATATATATATATATATAGGGTGATTCCTTAGAAGTTAGTCACTCGACAATACCTGTAGCCATCAATTGTAGAAGAAAAATTCAAAGACGAAATTTGAATGGTTTGTCGATGTCCACATTTCGTGTTAAGTGCAGGTATCGACTTGATTTCAAGGTCACCACCACTTTTTTTTAAAGGTAAAGCCCTTTTTATTGGCCGCAAATGTAGAGCACAAAAAGGAAAAACCAATTATTAATATCTTGACCTTGGGATGACCTTGGGCTAAATGAAAAATGTGCGGTTCGGTACATTGGTGGAAACGGATCCGTTGCCTGGCCTCCACGGTCACCCGATTCAACACCATGGGACCACGTTTCGTGGGGTGCGTTAAAAAGCGAAGTCTATAGAGATACCAACCACTCGGGAAGATATGAAGGAGCGGACAAACCGCGCTTCGCTTCAATTCGCCTTACTTCCATTACAGTTTTGCGAATTTGTTGGCATCTCAAGGTCATCCCATGGTCATGAAATTGGATGCCATTGGTTTTGTTTTTTCGTGTTTTACGTTTGTGGCTAAGGGCTTCTTTTTTAAAAAAGTGGAGTTGACCTTGAAATAAGGTCGATACTTCCACTTGAGAAAAGTTTAAGGCTATCGGAATGAAAACATTGATAAACTATTCAAATTTTGTATGTGCTTTCTCCGTCTGAAATGAACATTCATAGCTGTTTTCGAGTAACTAATTTCTAGTGAATTAATTTTTAGTGAGATTTCTAGTGACTTTCCAGTGAATTTCGAGTGATTTTTAGCGAATTTCTAGTGGATTTCTAGTGAGTTCTAGTGAGATTCTAGAGAATTCTAACGAATTCCTAATGAACTAATTTCTAGTGAATATGCAGAGCGGCCCGAAAAATGACGTTCGGAAGGAAAATTTGGATGTCTACTATGCAAATGCCCCCATGTATGTCCTACGATTTTATTTTACTTCTCGAGAAAACGCATATATTTTTTTTACTTTTCCTGCCGTTTTTTATTTTCTTTGCTCTCTTGTGCATGTGCCTTCCTCTCGAACGATTTTCAAAGCGATTGGGAGCCATTCAGACTAGTAAAAGTTTATCGTTTTATTGTCTTAACTTTAATGACTGATCTGCTTAAACCTTTTTAAAAACGTTGATCAAAATCTAAGGTATTTACGTTACTTTTCAGTTGGTAATTTATTTATTCCTTTACAGTGCACTCCACAACGCAAACTTAAGTGAAAAAAATGCGAGAAAAACGTACACAACCGAGAAAAGTGAAATGATTTTTTGTCGAAAACTAAAAAAGATGGTGATACATACATCGGGGTGATTCGGATAGGGGTTGATTCGAGGCATCTAGATTTTCCTTTTGCACGCCACTTTTCGGAACACCCTGTATATGCACGTATTCTAAATGCGGAGTCAAGAAAAGCATGAATCTCAAATATGTACCCTTTGTATATTGTATCGAAGTACTGCATGATTATTGCTCACGTATGCCTAAGAACTCGAGCGTATCAAGCTACTAAAGGTTAAGACAAATAATAATAAGAGCAATAATAGTAACTCCCAGTCGAGGTATAGTAATGATGCTCCAGCTGTAATAATTATTTCAATAATAATATCAGTGGAAAATAATAAATAATTACACTCAGTAGCAGTAGTTGGAGTAGAAACGATACTAGCTTCAGTAGTGTGAGTAATACTGATAGTTAGAGAAAAAGAAATAGCAATATTGATAGTACTATCTCTGGTAACTGTAAGAAGAATGATAATAATAATATTGAAAATAACAATAACGATAACTATTTATTGTCTTCGGGTACACGTTCCCGGTACAGTATATTATGTGTTAGCTTTATTGCTCTATTTATGCGTGGGTATATGTATACCCGTAACGAGCTGACGTTAAGGGGCTGCAGAATCTCCAGATATGTATAAAGCTTAATGAAATGTTTATCTTTGAAAATTCTCGATTTAGAGGGCAGGGACAAGCAGGAAGATGCATGTGTGTTCCTCTCTCTCTCTCTCTCCCTCTCTTTCTCTCTCTCTTTCTCTCTCTCTCTCTCTCTCTCTCTCTCCCTCTCTATTTGTAGACACACATTGTAATCGTATGCACACCCGAGTACCGTTACCTCTTTCGTATGCCATACAGCTTTGCAGAATCAGAGAAGGAAGTGTGGAAACAGTGTGTGCGTGTGTGTGTGTGTGAGAGAGAGAGAGAGAGAAAAAGAGAGAGAGAGAGAGACAGAAAGAGAAGATAGCCGAGAGTTACGTCCCATGGTTTAAGCTCCAGCTTATCGAAATCGCTGCTAATCTTGGGCAAAACGCGATATGACAGTCGAGGAGAAAGAGCTTCGCCGGGAGGAACACCTAAAGGATGCAGTATATAGGTCGTACAACGAATCATTATTGATAAGGTGCACTACTATTGATAAGGTGCCATAACTTTCCATTTTATCATCCCTGCTAGTTGATGAACTAGTGGAAGGAACCCTTTTTAACGATTGCGTGAAAAACTGTACCCTAGTTATTTTTTTGGGGGCCCGGGGGAAAATCTCCTAGTTACTTTTTGGAGCATAAGGAAAAAGAGCTTGTTGGCAGCACCGAAAGGGAAGACATAAATCCCTAGTCACTTTTTGGAGCATAAGAGAGAGAGGAAGAGATGACTTCCCAGGAACTAGGAAGTTACTCTTTAGGAAGTGGCGCAAAAGTTCTCTAGTTACTTCTTTTAAATAGAAGAAGAGCGGCTTCTTGGGAGCAACGAGCGGGAGAAAAATTAATTCCCAATTACTTTTTGGAGGATAAGAGTCACTTCTTGGGTGTACCGAACTGGAATTAAATTGAATCCCTAGTTACTTTTACGAAAGATAGTAGGGGAGTTACTTGTTGGGAGCAACGAACTGAGGGAAATATAAATCGCGAGCCGCTTCTATGGAGGGTGGGAGCCAAGTAGGTTTGTGGGAGCAACAAACTGGGAGAAAAAGAAATCCCTAGTTACTTTTTGGAGGGTAGGAGAAAAATAGATTTTTCGGAGCAACGAACTAGGAGAAAAATCAATCCCTAGTTAGTTTTTGAAGGCTAGGAACGGCGTCACTTGTTGAGGGTAACGAACTGAGAGAAAGAGAAATACCTAGTCACTCTTTGAAGCGAAGGAAAAGACTCACTTGTTGGAAGCAACAAACTGGGAGAAAAATAAGTCCCCAGTTACTTTTTGAAAACACGAGGAGAGTCAATTGTTGAAGCCCGGAAGAAAAGTGTCTCCCCACTTCTTTCCTTAAGGCTCGTATAGAAACTAACGCTGCAACGACTTTTGCGGTCGTTCAATTTGACGATCATGTCACCCTATTCAATAATTGCGTTAAGCGTCAAGCTTTCGAACAGTCGCCTCGACCATTCCATCCATACCGCCAGCAGGCTGATCTTCTCAGTGCCCGTCAAACGTCACAGCCGCAGTTCGACCATCATATCTTGTGGATTAAAAATAAATCATTTGCCGACAAAAAATGATAGCGGTTGATGGATGCGGACGTTTCCTTTTGTTTGCTTTTCTTTCAATTCTTTTAGCTCGCGTTAGCCCAAGTTGTTCCCTCGGCTCGCGCTGGCCGCGCGATAAAGTGGCCTGCAGAGATTGGACAGTGATAGTAGAGGAGAGATGCTGCTGGCTATTGCTCCTGAGCGAGAGAGAGAGAGGTGGAGGAGATAGAAAGACAGAAGAGTAGAGAAAGAGGAGGCAAAATAAGAAAATGGAAGAACGAGACTCACCGACGAGGGGAGAAAGAAGAACTCAAGAAACGGGGATAGAAGACGATGTGGCGTCATGCTGTCGGGTACACCGGTTTCTCCAAGCCCTCCTCACCCCTTCCTACTGCTTTTCTCCTCCTCGCTCGCACCAATACACCCACCCTCCCGCAAGCCTCGCGTCGTACTACATACTACTCGTAGTATTATTATTGCCATTATTATTATTCGCCATCATTGTTTTTATCCTGCACAGGTATCCGGCGCGCACGTGTACACACTCACGGAAAAACACTATCGGGCCTCTCGTAGTACTACGTGCACCTTTGCGAGAGGATAGACGAGAAATAAAACGAGAAGAGTGAAGAGAACAAAAAGAACGCAACTCGCGCATCGAAGGATCCTAACAGTGGAGCACCGATTGCGCGAATCGAATGGGCCCTGCCGAACGCGTCAAAGTACGGCAAATGAGTAGCTGTCAGGTGATCGGACAAAAAAATGGTCACAGGTCGTGTGGTTGTTTGGTGCAGAGTATGGAAAAGAAGAGTGAGAAGAAGGAGTTAAAAAAAAATAGGAATCAGGACAATGACTGCCTGTGCTCCCGGTATCAAGAACTCTAAGAAAGACAGTATCTCTGTCAGCTGCCTCTCTCCGAGCGTTTCGACTTACGCACGCGTGGAAAAAAATTAGGATCTTGATGCTCGTGCGTATCGGATAATTGTACGTAATTGTAGGCTAAGATAATTAGCGTGCGATCAACAATATGGGCACTGACTCTCCGTGGCTGCTTTCCCCCCTTACCCTCTGCCGCCACGTTTCTCGTCTGAATAGTTCTCCGCTAGTGGAAAATTGCCGGTGGAGCGGAGGCTGCTCGCGGCAGAATGGGTATTACTTCACTGTCCGGTTAGTGTTGCGAATGAGCTCCTCGTATGGCTATCCATTCCTTGGCGTGTAAATCGGCGTACGAACGACCCTGATGATGGGAAGGCAGGCTCGTACGGATGTATCTATGACTGACAGGCTTGTGATACTTCCGATAATCAGGCCTTGCAGGGAGTTCGGCTCTGACCAGGCTTGCCTTGTCCAGTTTACTTGGCAGGGTGTTTCCACGGAGTAGACCCAGAAAACTGCAAATCTTTTTCCACGGCTCAACCTATATTTAGAAACTGCCATGTACTACCAGCCAGAATATTGATGCAGGTGCCGAAAGTAGTCTTCCATTGTAGATTGTAGTCTTCCAATCATTTTCGGGGTTGGTTGAGATACCAGTAGATGCAATTGGTTGACTGGTATTAGCCCACCATTCTGTGCAGCTGCCACATTTCCGCATATTGGACGATGTGGCGGTGAAATAGCCAAGTGCGTATAGTTATCAACATTTATGGGCGCCATCGACCGTCAAGAGGTGCATGATGCGCCAACGGGGAGGGTAAAGGAAGAACTGGATCAAGAGAAAGACGGATAGAGGGGACGAACGGTTTCTGTTGTTTCTATCCTCCAGACCCTTGCGAGTACTAGCTCCGCGTGTTCTCTCCCCTCAAACCAGCAGAACCCAAGTACCGATGATCCCGGAGGCGAACGAAGATACTCACGAACGTCTCCTATCCGCCTCCTCGTCTTGCCGCTCTCGGAGGCGATCGGCCGGTGCATCAGCCCCGGACGACGTCTCGACGAGGCGCGGCCCGGTAGCCCAGAGGGCAACAAACACACAGCTCGCCCGCGAGAGACCATCTCATTTCTGCGGGACTATATATATATAGAGCTTAGCCTCAGCGATGCTCTTCTCGCTCCTATGTTATACGGTGGAGAGAGTGGCTCTCGCTCTTCCACCGCTAATAACACGACGGCTATACCAACTGCGCTGTGCATTGCTCACCCGCTTCATCTTGCTGCGGTCCGCGCAGCTACCGCAACTCTCAGCAGCGAACCGACCGATGCGGATTAGTTGATGCTCTGATGGTGCACGGTAGCCCCTAGGGGCACGCGATTGCAGACCGAAGGAGAAACGAAGACCAGGAGAAGAAAAAGAGGCAGGAGGAAGCGAGAGGTCCTCCATTTCCCTCTCGCTCTCTCACTTTATCTTATCTTCTTCTCTTCCTTTTTCAAGGGGCAACGCACTGGACAACGGTTATACAAAAAGAGGGAACAAGTTTTATGGGCATCGACCCACTTTGGTCGGTTGGAGAGATGTTATTGGGAGTACGAATTAAAGATTACGAGATTACACTAGGTACAAGGTGGAGATTGTTACGAAACTCGGATGTTGCGCTGTCGTGGTTCGGTGCCCTGGCCATTTTCGGGGTTATTTCTATCTAGAATCTGAAATAGGACCGATCATTGGATACGGAATGTCGCCAACCGATCAGTGAATAGAGAATGTTACCAACCGATTACTGACAACAGACTGTCACCCAGTGACTAGTGATTACAAAATGCCACTAACCGGCCATTGAATTCAGAATGTCATCAACAGACTGTTGGCTACAGAATGGCACCAGCTGACCGTTAGCTGGGGATGTCACGAGCCGAGCATCGGTAACAGAATTTCATCAACGGACCATTCATTAGAGAATGCCAGCAACCGACCATAGAATACAGAATGTCACTAACTGATCACTGACACCAGAATGTCACTAACTGATCACTGACACCAGAATGCCATCAACGGATTACCGATTACAAAATGCCACCAATTACTCATTGGATTTAGATTGTCATCAACAGACCCCGGCCTCCAGAATGTCACCAGCTGACCGTTAGTTACGGAATATCACCAACTATCTATTGATAATCGAGTGTCATCGCCCGACAACTGATAGCCAACTGTCACCAGCCGACTATTGATTACAGAATATCAACAACCGATCACTGACAACGGAATGGCATCAACCGACGATTGTTTAGAGAGTGCTATCAACCGACTATTGGATCCAGATTATCATCATCGGACAGTTGATGATACTCGCGGTCACCAGCTGACCGTTAGCTACGGAATATCACCAACTGACTATTGATCATAGATTGTCATCAGCCAACCCCTCATAACAGACTGTCACCAACCAGCCGTTGATTACAGAATGTCACCAGGCTATCACTGACAACAGAACTTCACCGTACGATTATTAATTATAAAGTGCCACCAACCAACCATTGGATTCAACAAGACATCGTCTCAACAGAGGCAATGTCAACAAGACACCATGTACTGTAGAATGCCATCAGTTGACCGTTAGCTAGGAAATGTCACCAACCGACTATTCATAATCGAATGTAATCAGCCGACAACCGATAACAGTCTATCACTGAGCAATCATTGATTACCAAATTTCACCAACCGATCACTGCCAACAGAATATCATCGACCGACTACTGATTACAAAGTGCAACCTACGAACACTTGGATTCAGAATGTCATCAAGAAACCGTGGGCTGCAGAATTTCGCCAGTAAAACGTTAGCTAAAGAATATCACCAATCGCTTATTGATAACAGAATGTCATGAATCCCATACGACACAAACTGCTATACCACATGTCATCAACCGTTTCAACAGACGACCATGAAATCGGAGGACGGATGTATTGCCCCTCTCCTGATGCCACTTCTTGTCCAGGGGTGACTAACATCGAGCCACATCTCATACTTCCGAATCGAGACGCGCACCATAATGTTTTTGACGTTAGCCCAAAAGCGAGCAGGTATAGTGACAGCAGCAATTAAGAGAGTGGACAACAGTTGCAAAGATCATGGCAACACGTTTACAATCCTCTTTTGATTTAGCTTCGTTCGAGACGCGTCATACGGAGTGCAGGTGCAGTCGGTCGATCATCTAATTACGAGGCTCAACGCCTTTTAAGAAGGTCCGGTATAAGAATTACCACGTTCCATTCGCGTTTTCCTCATTCTCCGTAGCACTTTTATAACCCGCTCCTTATACACTTGCACAACTATCTCATCCGATTTGTCGCAATTGCGAACTTACGTATGACGTTCCGCAATATACGCAATCATTGTGGCACTCGGCGGTCAGAGTGAACGATCATTGTAGCAGCGATCGACGACACCGAGAGCTGCACAATTGATGTCATGATGGCTTTTTTATTCCGTCCGGGGTCAATGCGCTCTTCGGACCCGAAGTCAAGATAGGAACCTTCGGGAAAGCTATACACGTGCTTTACAAAAGTTCAGATGAAAACTTGTGCGTAAGTCAATCGGCAGATACAAACTACCGGTTATGGGTCACGGGACAATAACACACTATTCGGCCAGCACATACGAAACTTTTTCGAATTCTCAGCTTGATCACTAGAATTATTATCTCCTCCCATATACATGACCACTATATGGAACTTCCTTATCGTTTCGTTCCACTCCCCGACATCAGACTCTTCCTTTCCTCGTCTCTCTATCTACCCACCTCACTGCGCTAAACTTTGCGAGCTTTGCTAGCTTCGTGAGCAAAAACTTTTATACCCAGATACCCAATGCTCTCCTATTTTTCCTTCCGAGACCCATATCGAGGATCCTTCCCTTCCCCCGGCCTTGTAATCGTACCGAGGCAGGTAGAATGGCGTCTCTAGTCTCGAATAAGTCTCAACTCGTTCCCCCGAATATCTCGAAGTCCATAGGAAACGCAGGGAGCACACGTGAAAAGCTCAAGTAACACGTAAAGCCATCGATGACGATGCACTCCTTAGGCACAATACCAATGTCCTCAATGGAGATACTCCTTTGAGGTGTTCGTATACGATTCACTGCTCGAACCACCAGATCAACGACATACTTTTCTCTTTTCGAGAGCATCTCAAGCCGATTGTTCGAAGCAACCTGCATCCCGTTGTCCACCAACCCGAGGACGCCATATGAAGACACATTCAGGAGAATCTACGGACACCGTATCATCGGCATACTTCCGTCACTCGATACGTCAAACGTATGACATCGAGCATGTCAGCCGTTGGTGTATAAAGTGCCAAAGGACTTTCTCCAGAATCCAGGACTAGTCCGACTGTGGAAAAAGGCCCGTAAGACGGGATGAATGTTCCTTTGTTGATAGTTTCGTAAGGTTCAGTGCGTCCGTAGGATCGCGAGGAGTAGAATATTCAGAGGATGGTTCCGCCGATCGGATGAGGTTTCCGTGGCTGATCGGTAGTTCCCGGAGAGCTCCACAGCTAGCAAGGATCGCGCGAGTCTGCGAGGGAAGATGAGGAAGATGGAGGGATGGTTGGCGGAGGAGGGAAAGGGGCAACGGAGGAGGCCGGGACATGAGGAGGGGAGTGAGCTCGCGGCGTCGTTCCGCATAACGTCAAGGACCTCGGGACAATAAGACCACTTTCCAGTCGCGCTGCTGGTCCGATCGGATCTGCTGCTGTTAGCCACCGGGGACCTGCCAACCTCCGGTTTCCCTCGTGTACATACGTTTACATGCACCACCCCGCGTACAGCGCACATGCTTGGCTATAGTTGAACACATCGACCCACCTACACAAGTGTGGCTAGATCCCACATCGCCTCGGGGTGTAGATCGGTAGCTTCTTCCTGAAATACGATGATCCCGTAGCCAAAGTCCGCCAGCCACCCTGCCCGTTGTTCACCAGGCTTTATTATCGGTATATTATCTTCTTATCTCCGGGCAACCCTCCACGGACTATTCTGTTTGTCCGAGTGCCTGCACTTTGCGATTGTACCAGCGTACACGGAAGTCAAGTCCCTCTATTGGGCTGTGCGTCGCGTGTGTGTCGCGCCTTGCAGCTTCTTCTTGGCTTGGCAAATCGCCGAGGGAAAACAAACTCTGGCCGATTGTTGCACAGGCCAAGCGACACGGAACGGGGGTCAAAATCCTTGCTTGGTTGGCTCGGCTGCAGGGAAAAGAGGCAGGCTACGCTGGATGTTGAACGACGAGGTATAGAAGAATCGGCGGTAGGAGGAGAAGAAGAAAGAGTGCTGCTGCTCCGTGAACCAGGTGGGCAAAGGACACTGAGAAAGAGGCCCGAGAACGAGACAAAGAGGGCACCACGAAAGAGCCTTCGCGAAGGTGCGAGTGGGACCGAAACAAGAGGTGTGTGCGAGTCCTGGGCGCGTATGTGACGCAGTTGGAGCGTGGAGTGCTTGGGAGGAAAAAAGATGGCGCATAGGTGCTCGGCAGGTAAGCAACGGAGAGAAAAAGACACGGCGGAGGGACTAGGGAGGGAGAGAGTAGAGTTGTGGATCGAGCAAGTAGGTAAGCTGTGGTAGCAAGTCGGAAAGCGAAAAGGAACCTCGACAAAGAGGGGGAGGGGGAAGGAAGGGAGCTGCGTTGTGGAGCGGGCGCGGGCGGGTTCAATAAGTTTAGTAGTGGGGAGGGTTGGCGAGAACGAGGTAAAAGGGAAGTGTAAGGCTACTGCGCGTTAGCACTGCCAGTTCTGCTCCTTTCATCTTTTTCTCCCTCTTTGTATCTATGTCTCTCTGCATCGAGCGAATACCTGTGAAAATGGACTGCTGACGACCAAAATGACACTACGTACATCAATGCTAATGTTACCTCGGTGCCTAACGCCTTTCAGTCCGCCAACAAGCCACATATTTATGATACTAATTATGAAATTGAAGCTAGCGCGGAACCGGCTCAAGTATTTTTCCTGAAATTTTGGGGCATTATAACTACCGCTTTTAGAATTTTCCTGCACCCTCCTTCAACTGGATCTGTCAGGGAGACCCTGAGAGATCGCGATTTTCCTTCCAAAAAGACAGTGGCGCGCGATATTCGTCAGTATTTATAAGGAAACTCTTTAGCGAATACTGAACGTAAAACGGTTTCGTTAGCTTTAACCATAAACTGACTATACTTCATGCCTTGTTGGGCAACTGATTGTGAGTATGTATGCAGTTGAATGGAAAACGGATTGCTTCGAGAATAGAAAGTGTGTTTTTTTTTAAATACTTAAGGGAAGCGATCCCTTTATAACGTGAAGAAGAGCTTACGGCCGAAAATGAACTTCGCGAGGAAGCTGTGGGACTACTTTATCGCCCCGGAATCGCAGATTAAACGGTAATTTAGTAAAAAAAATGGTTGAGTCTTGAAACCGTAAATGAGTTTTCCATGAACCTCATACAAGATAACTCAATAACTATCCAATCCATCATTTTTCATACTTTGCACACTTTTAGATAACATAATACCGTCTATGTGAACCTAAAGTTCCTTGGACATGATTTTTAAAATACTACTTCTTCATTAACAAATACTATAGTAAAAATATCTGAAAATATATAAGATTATTCCAAACACGTGTTGTTTTTCGCATTTCCACTTTTCTTCTAAATTTGTTAGGTCGACATAGTTCGTGTAGGTCTTAGAAATCTTTAATTTCTTGATTTTGACGTATCAGATCAAGGCATCAGACACTGGAATGTACGCCGTGGAACAAGTCAGGCAACAACCGTCTCCGAAGAAAGTGTCGTACCGACATTTTTAAATACAAAAAAAAATCAGAAAATTAAAAGATGCAATAACTAGATACAATTTCAACTATGTAGAATAAATACTTTCGACACGGAAGAATCTTGAAAATTCGCTTACTTTCGGGTGCCTGAAGGGATCCCCCCCTCTCAATATGACGTGACCCCAAAATTCATTCCCGACAACCACATCATCCAGATTTCAGACATGCACCGCGAGTCAAGTAGCAGCCATAATTAACGATAGTATTCTAATATATAATTTTGCAGTTATCCAAAATGATCGAATGTTTTGCAATTATCCGAAGTATCCGAAAACTTTTCACCAGTAGTGTATAAATATATACACAGCCACATAACAAATGATCGACCGAACCCAGCGTCAGTACGCGCCGCTACCACCTCCACCTTGATCGCGACCGCGCGCGGCTCACCTGAAGACAAGTTACCCCGCAATAAAAACACTGAGAAAATTATATGCCTCGAGCACCGAGCGCGCGCGCCGTAAGCAGTAGCGAAAGAACTACTCGGCTTTTCTAGTACTATTACCTACTACTATGAGACTGCCACTACCACGAGCGAAACGATAATCTTACCGTGCAACATAGGACACAGCTGTGCAGGACATCAGGCTTTCGCCAGTCCGAGTGGCAGTCGGGACGATGAGGAGCGAGCGAAACTGAATAGCAGTGCAGTCAGGAGATGCCTTTCGATGTGGGTGAAATATATATGTGGGTGTGTGAATGTGTTGTCTACACTATACGTGTATGCCAAGTGGAAAAAGAAGATGGAAAGAGCAAGAGGGACGACAAAGTCGTGGAGTAAAAAACCGCGACGCTTGGACGGATCGCTCTTGAATCACGTCGAGTGGTTCGTGAGGAAGCACAACGGCAGAAAAGAGAGATGCTTCTGTAATGGGAGAGGGGGAGAGAAGCTCGAGGAGAGTCCAAGTCTTGCCAAGGCCTAGAGCTCCGATCATCCGCATCAGCTACTGGAGAACCTCACCACCTCTGGACTTTTGTATTATATACGTCCCTCCCTGTCCTCTTTCTCTTTCTCTTTCTCTCGTGCCTACTCGACCATCGCCACTGGTCACGTAATTGAGAAGGGTGAAAAGGGATCAGCGATCCGATTCGAGCGCAACGTCGTCACCGTTATTATCCACCTCTTTTTTTGTCATCATTCTTATTATGATTACGATTTGGATTTTTTTTTTCATTCACCGCTCGCTTCCATGCATGAAACTCTATTAGGTATGATCTTTCGTTAGGCCTCTGTTTTGATTTGGATTAACGCTCGCCTCGATCCACCGGGGCACTGTCTCATACGATTTTCGTTTCCATTGACCCATTTTCATTGTATCCAAGGGGAAAGAAGAGGAGCCAACGGGTTCTCGGGGAAAAAAAATGTGGTGGCGAAGGAGACGTCGTAAAGTTGGAGAGAAACGAGAAGACCAGGAACCGTGAAACTATCCACGGACTATCTCGTAAATTATCTTGATAGATAAGCAAACGAGAAAGAGCGAGAGAGAAAAGAGACGCGGAGGAAGACCAGCATTTAACTATCGTTCGTATTACCTGGAGGAAATTGCATCAGTCCTCTTGAAGATTTCCACGAAGCTATAGAGAGAAAGAGACGAAGAGAGGGAGAGGGGGAAAACATGCTGCGATACAGATGCTGTCGCCCGCAGTACCGAGATATCCAAATTACTCGGGGGTATATAGTAACCTCGGAAACCCTATAAGGAAGACGCTGGCAAAATCGATTTTGCATGGACGACAAACCATCTCGTCGTGGTAAGACGAGAATTGAAATTCGCAGTTAATGGAGAAGTGCGAGATGCAGTAAAGGGCTCTCACTACTGTTCGCTCCCGTACCCTTCTCGTTACGTATCTTGGGCAAATGCCTAGCCGGAGAGAAGATCAAATGAATCTGTCTGGAAACTTGCAGGGCTGGTGGGTATCTGCGAGGCATCCTTTCATCTTCTGTCTTGCGAGATATAACGACGACGTGGTACTTTGAGTGAGCGCGAGAGAGTGAGAGAGAGAGACGGAAAGAGCGAGCGCGTCAGACTCTTGTTGAGAACATGGAAATCGTGAAAACGTTTGATCGGTAGGCAACGGTAGGTTGATGTAGGGTTGAGGTAGGCGAGCTATGACCATTTGATTCTTTGCAACGTCTCCTGGTCTTTGTGCCTAAGACCAATTTCAAACTTTGATTGCGACACTGTCCGTAGATTGGATTCCAATACTGCTGCGGCAGTTCCATGATGTGAACCCACAATATCCACTTGGAGTCCGCTATCGTGATATCCGAGGTAGGTCTATCTTAGAAGGCAAAAAATCCACTTGGACTCGTTTTCGACTACATATGAAGCAACTCCACCATATGACGACGAAACATTCACTTGGGGCGCCATTTTCATCTTCTATGCTCTATGAAGGCAACTCCATATCTACAGCAACTCCACTATACGAAGCCAAACATTCACTTGGACTCCACTTCCATAATATCTGAGCAGCCTACATGATATGAAGCCAAACCATCTGCCAAACGTAAAGCAACCTCAACGAATTGACAGCGTTTTCCAAGTTTCACTGACGCCCGCCAAGTTTCCATCTACCCAACATACAACAGCATCGCAATCGACCCCGCAGCCGATTGACTGACTGGTATGATTCGGGCAGGAAAACAGTTGAGGCACGGAAGAGCTGGTCAACTCTTCGATCACGTTCGAGTCCCAGATAAAAGTTATTAGCCATCGCGATTGAGCTGAGCACCGAAGTGATACATACACGTATCCACGAGTATGGATATCGCGCGGCAATGAGATCATAGCCTGGAATAAACGAGGGAATAATTTTATACCGAGCGAGCTATCGCAAGCGGAATAAAGCAGCACCCTCGACTTGCCAGTCAGCCACTCGGCCACGACAGTCGTATTGCCTCCAGCTAAGCTGCATGCTCCGACATATCTATACATCTCTTTGCACGGAACACGCACACTATTGATCTGTTAGTACGTGTACCAGTGTATACAGGACTCGCGGAGTGGCACACGCGGTGGCTGATGCTGAGCTAGTGGTTGTTGCACAACGATTTATTTTCCGCTTGCGGTACGTGTCCGCCGATCTCGAGTCAGCCAAGACTGTAGTACAACTGGCCTTGAGTAAGATAGGCATTACGCGATGGCATAATGCACCCAAGGGGCGGGGAAAGAAGAGGGAGGTGACTCGCGCATCAAGCCCAGCTGTGTGCAAATATTCTTCTTGTGTCCGCAATCTTATCGTGAGTGGATTGAAGTCGAACATACTGTATGAAGGCGATTTTGATTATTTCCAATCTTTATTTTCGATTGCTGAGCCTGAAGGCGCTGCACATGGCTCTCTGTATGAATTGAGGGACCAATTTCCTTTTTTCCTTCCTCGCAGAGTCGTTCTACGATTCGTTCCAAGTGTTTCTACAAATCATGAAATCATTGATTTATTTAATCGATAAGATACTGGTGACATCGTCGACCAAAGTCCTGAGCCTCGGGATCAGCTTCGGATAAGGGTTTCTTGAAAAAGCCCAATGTGTAGACATCTATAGATGTCCATACGTCAATATATTATGTGAATCTTCATCCATCTTTGTAACGCAACCTCATTCTTGTTTTTCTTCTCTACCTCTTCTTCCTCCAACTAAGCCTGCCCCTCCTGTCTTCATGTCCGAACAGTTCTTTGAAACACGCGTTCTCAGGTTTACCTGCTACCGCACAATCTATACGAAACACGCGCGTGCATCATCTCCGAAGTCGTTTTCTCGGCCTGGTTACCGTTATCATTAATGACCGGAAGAGACAGAGCTGGAATGGTTTTATTTGCCGCGAGGGATCGATCAAAACGACTAGCGCGATGATGAACAACTGCATCACGTACTGGGCACGTTTATTGGAATAGAAAATGAACATGGTCAAGTTAACGTCCATATGGTGACAGCCTCAAGTGAGACCCAAAGCTAGAAGATCCACTCGTCTCAGCTCCACTAGGCACTCAGTTTCGAAAAACCAATATCTCTCCCTTCCTCTGCACCTCTCGCTCACAATTTGTGTATTCAGTGGCTTCAATAACAGCAGGCAGGAATTACTCGGCTTGTATCAGTAATTAGACACGTAGATAGTGTTGCTGGACTGTGTGGATGTC
Organism: Ophion costatus; assembly: GCA_951751655.1. Classification (NCBI taxonomy): domain Eukaryota; kingdom Metazoa; phylum Arthropoda; class Insecta; order Hymenoptera; family Ichneumonidae; genus Ophion; species Ophion costatus. The sequence goes on along the minus strand of OX632364.1, from coordinate 29,814,802 downwards.
TCACAAGTTGGTACATCTGGTATTAGCGAGGTCGGCAGAGATCTACTCGGATATATGTGTACTGGATGGCTCGCAAGGGCTCGCAGACCCTACGTCGGTTGGTACATAGCAAGCAGTGTTGGTATTACTAATCTGGACACGAAGGATCCACGAAGAGAACGATTATATGGACCTGCTAATCAAACAACGTAGGTCAATAGTACTTGTCAACCTGGCAGCTATAAAGATGGGTGTTTGATCCGCCTAAGGATCTTCCGGTATCCCGGATTAAGCGGCGTTACGTGCAATCAATACGCGCATGGGTGATCACTTGGACTTATGCTAGCTGGCCTATTTGAACACCGCCATCCAAATGGCACGTTCCGAAGACCTCAGCAGGATTCGAGGAGGAAATCACGAAGGAACACAAAACTATCTCTTGTCACATTCATCGTCATTGCGTGATAGCAGATGATACTATGTAGAAAAAAAACGCCACCAGCGATGATCCACCTTGTATATCGGTCAGTTCCTTGTGTCACAAGACTCGTTCAAGCAGTCGCATGGATTGATGGAGAACTTTGAAGCATCAATTTACCCTCGAGAGTTCGGAAGCTACGTGTAACAGAATATCCGCTTGGATAATCGGGCTTGATTGCTTTCTCGCACAATCTCAACGAATCGACCTTGAATGAAGGTATGATACACCTGTGAATTGCCTTTGCGGTTTGCACGTAAATTCTCTTTCCTCTTCCGTGAGAACCGCAAAAGTGTGACACTCATTGTGGAGACATCGCGGTATTCAACTGAGCCTGTCCGTTGATTCCCTGTCACTCTTGCTCACACCGAGCGCTACAAATGAGCACGTTGAACAAGATGGTGAGAACCAGCCGGGGATTCATAGCGCAGGCGGGCAAGTTTCGCAATATTGTTTTCCTCTAAAGGAGACCACCTTCGTTGTTCTTATGAGGACGAGCAATGAGTCTCACTCCTATCGCATCACAGCCTAGCGATTTCCTGGCTAATAGTCGATCTTCTCATTGGCGTTTGCTCCACTCTCGATTCTCCATTCCTTTTTTTTTCTTCCTAGGAGCAAGTTTACTTTTTCTTCCATCAGCGTCACTTTTAGCCTACAGAGTGTACGGTGACGATGGCAGGCGTTCATGGCACGAGTCATATGGACGAAGACGAAGATCGTGTTCGAGCTCTTACGACCAGACTTTCTCGAGTTTCCTCGGACTTTAGCACGCGCGTTCGCTTGCACTTCTCCGCAAGGCTCTATACACAGTGATTTATCTTCACTGCGGCACACACCCGAAGAAACACGTGTTGCATTCGTTTTTGTCCTTCTGTCTTCGTTCCTTCTTCCTCGTTCGAGAGAGAGAAAGAGAGTAAGGGACAGAGAAGGATACAATGATGGAGGGCGAGAGAATTGTGAAACGTAAAGAGGAAAAAAAGAGTGAGAAGGGAAGACGCGTGGTCATGCTTACGTTACGGAGCTGCTGGTGGAACTGCCGGATGAAGTGGACGAAGACGAAGATGAAGAAGAAGAAAAGACCAAATCGCTGATCATACATCCGCGTATGCTCGCGTCATCGCACCGAGCGACCACAGCCTGTGGCCATTCTCATGTACATACACACCAACGGCAGAAGCATCGTCACGTACAATGTATTGTTTCAAAGACGAAGACGTGGCGCAAAGAGGAGGCTCGGGTAGTTACAATAAAGGCTACTTACCGATCCGTCACGCAATGACAAGGATCTTTGCATTATATTCTCGCCACAGTGTCCTTTGAATGAAGGGAACTAAGGGGAAAAAAATCACGCAAAACACGATACTTCCATTACTTCGGAGCTTTGGACCTTCGGCAGTCATAGGTGCCGTCATTATTGATACGTCATCGCCCAGACCTAACGGTGTCCATGTGAATATCCGTGCTAAAATTCGTCGGGGTGTAGCCAGATCCTACTACATCCTTATAGGGATTTAATAGGGATGCCACGCGTAGGGAGTCCACATTGCAATTCAAGTGGATTCCGCGCTATCTCCCCATTGACGTTGCTTGATAATTATTTGTAATTCTTCCTCGGGTCATGTTGGATCGCCCAAAAAAATATATCCTTTCGTGATCCCGTGTACAAATTTGCTGAGGAGTTCCAAGATGCACCCACATCTCTATAGGGATTTGGTAGGAACATCGTTAGAGCTATTCAGACCGCATTATATCTCAATATTTTGTTTAGAAAATTCAACGTACAGAACGCGATGGGTTCGATCAAGAATCGTATCGAATTCTCTTCGATAATGTGGGAATCCTTGGGGATTCAAAATGGATTCGTACATTGGGTTCGAATGGGGAGTTCCAAGGCGCTGGCCCATTGGATTGCTATCAGGAAGTAGGCACAAGTATAGGAATCCAGTTGGATCCCTGCGAAAATTTCTGCACCGGTGCGAACTCCTATGGTGAACCGATCGCTGAATGCACGGAGACGGGTGAATGGACGAAAGCTGATTTATTTTTATAATAAGTAAACATTATGAATTGTCAATAAAAACCCGAGTCACCGTAATTTGGCAAAAAAATCAGTTAGAACGTGTCGTTAGAACCTGTTTCGTCGTTGGAATTTCTCAGTTTAATATCGAATTTCGACGCCTCACAGAATTTTTCTAGTTACTTGCACACTGCGTGACTTAGTAACGATACGGCTGTGCACAGTAGGTGTTTTAAAGGCGAACACAATGGTTTTTTTTGTCTTGAGGCTAAGCATTCATTCCATTACTTGAAAATCAATTTTCGATTTTTCGCAAGATTTTAAATAAAATTCATCATGACCGGTTAGAACGAGACATGTTTATTCATTGGTCCTGTATTCTAATTTCTTCCCGGTGAATGGAAATATGGGCTCTGTTCTGATAATTCTCAAAGTAACGTAAAAAATTTAATTCACCTGCTAAAAATTGCAAGATTAATTACTGCTAAGAAATGACCAGCTAGATTACACTAAATGTCATAAAAGCTTTTCGTTATTTCTTTAAATTTTGACAGAGTTTTAATTTTGTATTTCTCTCTCGAAACAAACTTTGGTAGTTTTTTGAGAAGGTCACATTGAGATGCAAAAACGCTTTGTGTATTTTATACGAAATCGTCATACCAAATATAAAGCTTTTATGTATAAAAAAAAAATGATACACGTTAGTATGTACTCATATGGATAATATTGACTCCACGTCGACAATTTAATAAAAGTAAATAATAAATCGATATTTTTTACGGCGTTCGTCTATACAGTACGTTCATTTACTGATAATTTCATCCATTGACTACTACGATTTTGTCATTTTTGTAATTTCGCTACTTTTGTATCAATTCTTCCAATATTATTTGTTGCAATTACTTCGAATATGTTTTCCACTATCCGAATAATATCTTTTGTCAGCCATAGCAATTGAAAAATGAGTTTTTAAAATATTCTAATTGTGTAGCCTATCGGTGTCCTACAGTGTCGTTGTTCATCCATTCACTGGTTGGTTTATGTTACAAGTGAATTATTATATATAAAAAAATCCGAATGACCCTTCACCTCGTTCCCAACAACCCTAACCTCAAAATGCCATTGCGTCGAAAAGTCTTCAGATTTTGAATATTCTATGCGCTTTTCCAAAAATCAATATTTCTGCAAGGGATTGTATCAATCTTGAGTTTGAACACGCATGCGGAAAGTGGGCACCGACGATGGTTGAAGTTGCGCGGACACGAGTAAATAGTGCCTCGAGTAGTATCGGGTGCATTAGCGTATTGTAGTCGATAAAGCGGCAGGAAAATCCTCGAGTTTCGATAACGGTAAATCCATGCAACAGCATGCTATATACCTATCCACGTATACGTGTCTTCATAGAGTGAGTAGTAAAACTTTGATAGAGCAATTAGTTTATAGCGAGTAACGCCGATACCTTGAATGGCAGCGCTCTTTCTCTCCTTCTATCACGACTGAACGGACGTCAGGTTATTCGACGCGGCAATTATTATCCTCACTGCTAGAAGCAACAATTACCACGAATCAGCCATATGGGGATCGAGACCCAGAGCGAGAAAAGATCAAGCGAAAAGATATCGTCGAATAAATAAGTCCGGGGAAGAAAAAATGTTGCATATTCGAAAAACAAGAAGGGTGGAAAGGTGTGTGCGTGTGTGTGAGAGAGAGAGAGAAAGAGGGAGGGAGGGAGAGATTGATTGATTGATTGATTGAATTTATTATGCTCCACTACAACTTTCGGGAAAATGAACGAGCATTTAGTGTGTGAATCGTAGTAATATAAATATAACAGGAAATAAAATAATACCTATAATGAAGATAATAAAATCGATGGTGTAACAAATATTGATAAAAATGAAAAGAAAAATAACAAAAATAGCAGCATTGAAAGTGCAAAACAATCAGAATATAAAACGAAAATAGTGTCGCAAACATAAAAAAATCGAAAAACCGAAAAATAACAGTGTTGAAAATGCAAAATAATTTAAAGATCCAGAAATGGCAGTGGCGTAAACGCAAAATAAACGGAAAAAAAATAATATTGTTACGAACGCAAAATAATGGAACAATAAAAAAAAACAGTGTCACAAATGCAAAATAACCAAAATACCAGAAAATAGCAGCGTCGACAATGGAAAATAATCAGAATATAAAACAATAACAGCGTCGCAAACTCTAGAATAATTTAAAAAATCTACAAATAACGGTAGCGGAAATGCAAAATAAACGGAAAATAAAACATAGCATTGTTACAAACGCGAAATAATCAAAAAATAAAAAATAACAGTGTCGCGAGTGAAAAATAACCAAAATTTAAAAAATAACAGTAAATAACAGTGTTGTGAATGCAAAATAATAAACAAATAAAAAAAATAACAGTGTCACAAATACAAAATAATCAAAATACCAGAAAATAACAGCGTCGAAAATGCAAAATAATCAGAATATAAAACCATAACAGCGTCGCAAACTCCAAAATAATTTTAAAATCTAGAAATAACGGTAGCGGAAATGCAACATAAACGGAAAATAGGAAAATAATATTTTCACAAACGCGAAATAATCGAAGAATAAAAAATAACAGTGTCGCATATAACAAATAACCAAAATTAAAAAAAACAACAGTAAATAACTGTGTTGTAAATACAAAATAATAAAAAAATAAAAAATAACAGTCTCGCAAACGCAACATAATCGAACAATAAAAAAATAACAGTATCGCAAAGGCAAAATGATAAAACAGAAAATGGCGGTGTCGCAAACGCAAAATAATCAGAGAGGGGGGGGGGGTGACAATGAAGATGGAGTATCCGGGGAGGTGGGCTCGGTGGCTGTCATTATCGCAGGGACCTCTCAATCACTCCTTCTGCCCATCGTTAAAGCTCGTTTCTCGGGGAAAATATAGCCAACGGATACATGTGTTTATTCCATACACTCGTAGATTACAAAGGAGCAACGGGTACTCCTATAATCGACGAATAAATCCCTCTCGTTGCGAGAAATATAATCATTGAATAATGAAAGTGCGCGGGATCTAACGTCGCGGGGAATCAACGCGATGATCTAAACTTGGCCTTGCGGATCCTCGCGCAGTCGAGATCCGCGGGATCGGCCACACGTCGGGGATTCTAGCACGAGATACGACGCGGAGTCTCTCGCGGGACTGGGAAATCCTGCAGATTACCTGCACTCCCGCCTGTACCTCTGTAATTTGCGGGATTCGTGACGTGAAGTTGATCTGGCTGTACGCAGCCTCTTCGAGAGACTCCGGTGGAAAACACACCTCGATCAATTTCACCACGTTGAACAATCATTTGTCTCTTGTCAAAGATTTATAATTATGATTATGATATTATTGTTATTATAGTAATGTATAGTGTAACGGACTATGATATTATAATATTGTAGTGTCAGGACATTTGGTTTTCGACGCTGACATTAAGCCCTGAGAAAGAAGGGTTGGAATACGAGGCTGAGACTTTTTTTATGTACATCCATTTGTAGATAATAAGTTGTTAAAAATATTTTAAAAGAAGACGAAAATTGAACTTTTTTTCTACAGCTGGCCAGCTTTCCCTAAAACAGGGATTTGCAACATTTCAAGAAAGCTTTCGGTCGTACGAAAGATTTATTATTGTAGTATACTAAAAGTAAATTTTTTTATTTTCCGTTTCAGATCATTCTAGTAGACAGAATGATACACCCATCGGCCATCCCGCAACGGCGGGACATTGTTTGAATAATAATAACTTCATTGCTTAGCAATATTTTTTAATGCAAAAAAAACTCAAACTCGGCAAGACTATGTTTTAATTATGTGTGAAATTCCGATTTAGTCACCCCAATACTCTCATCAGGAAAAAATATTGAAAATCGACCTGTTTCGTCGGGCCCAGACTTATGCTGACCCATTAATCAAGACGGATGTATTAAAATATTTCGAAAGCAGTCGTAACTATACAAAAAAAAACGTATTTTTCTTAACATTGACACATAATCCACAATACGAAACGCCTAAAAAATCGATTCCCAATATATACATAAGTCGACTTTATTTTTGAAAACTAGTAATATAATGCAACATAATAAATCGTGGAAGAGTAAAGTTCATATATTAGGGCTTGCATCCCGTAGAGAATTTTCTGTAAATATCGATTTTGGGTTTCTGACGGATTCTCAAAATATAATATTTCCAAAATACTTCGTCTCAGAAAATGGTTGTTGGCGTTTATAGATAGGTTTCGCGAACCAGCGGACTTTAAACGCGTTTATTTTCTTAAAATAAATATTTGTCCAGTTCGGTGACCATGGTATCTTAAAACTCACTGCACCGATTAACTTTAAATTTGTCATGATTCTTCAACAGTTCAAAAAGCAGTATTTTAACGAAGGTAGTTTTCTTTCGATGTATATTCTTCTTTCATCTACGGAACTAGAGCTTATTTCACCGAAAGTCAATACTTTCACTTCGAACGGCAGCCATCTTTTCAAAAATCAATATTTTGTCAAATCGTTCGTCCAATAACTAGATAATTTCAAGCAAAAAAAAAATGCTTTTCACTGTTTTATTTCGGATGATTTGCTTCCGAGCAGCAGTGGTCACCCCGTAGAACCTTTTTCAAACAGCGCCTTGCACAAGCCATTGTATCTTCCACATTTATAAATATTTTCCAATACAACAGCTCTAAAAGATCCTTAAAACCAAACTGTGCAATATAAAAAAAAAATTGAAAACCTGCACATATTTTACCACAAAAAAATACCAAACTCTTCAAAATAAAAAAAAAATTGAAAACCTGCACATATTTTACCACATAAAAATACCAAACTCTTCAATATAAAAAAAAATTGGAAACCTGCACACATTTTACCAAAAAAAATTCACGAAAATTCCTCTTTTTTCGGGCCACGAGCCGGGTATGACCCGTTGACGAAAATGACAATGACGGTAGTAGTGCTCAATGTGCTTCCACTATTATTATCAATATGACAATTATTATCATGAAATTTTTCTTCTTCGCGAACCTTCTCGCGATCTTCATCCCATTATTATTACAACCATGTCATCAAATTTGAATACCAAAAGACACCGAACCAACGAAAAGAACTTCACCACCGCTGCAATGTTTCCTGTCATAGAACCAGAAACCAGACGCTGATAAGCAATTTCAATGAGGTATTTTCAAAACGTTATTTTCATGCTCAGACCGAGTGTCGCGTCATTTTCCTCCTCCTTTCTCCTTCCCCCTCTCTCTCTTCCAACTAGCTCGTGCGAGCCTATGTGCGTATTATGTACACGGAGCGTACAGTCCAACGTGCATTAAACAATGCAAACAACTTCGACCATGACACCTTAACCTTACACAACGGTTGATTACCTGAGCGCGAAGCGAAAGAGCGACTAAACGAGCAACGAGCGACGGATCATTAGCCATTCGCGTGTCATTAGACTTCATTGTCAGAGAATGTGTGTGGGAGAGAGAGCGAGAGAGAGAGAGAGTCGCGATCGATGATCGCCTTTACCAAGAGACTACGCTGTTCTGCATAATTACCAGCGATTTATTTATCTAGAGTATATATATATATATATATATATAATATACTATATACACCCACATATATGCATATGTGTATGTATGTCTGTAGGTATATAAATTTATATGGAAAACTCCCGCCTATATATCGATGTATATATATGTGTGTGTTTGTATATATATTGTCATTGTAAGACAAAGAATTGTAGGCCTACATGTATTTACGTATCGACTGTTGATAAAAAATAGGCGAGAGTTTTCCATATATATATATATATATATATATATATATAAATATACATAAATGGATGTAAATATGTGTGTGTGTGAATATATATAAGGAAAACTCTTGCCTATATTTTTCCAACTCTCGATACATATACCTGTCTCCAATACGCTCGATACATAAATACATATAGGCCCACAATTCTTTGTCCTACAATTAGTTGCGTCGAAGGAGGAATTATCAAGTGATTCCTTCGTCACTGTTTCGTCATTATTACCCTCCATTACGCCGTGCCTACGATGATTATTATGCGGCCAGATCGGTCGATTATCGAAGATTGATTATTGGGTCAGATTGCACGTGCAATAGCTGAACCTCCCTCGAACCGGCCACCCAGCAGACGACGTAGGTTTGTTTATTTTGTTTTTTTTTTTTTATTTTTTTTCTCGTTTCACTCCGTGCTGATTCTAATTGGCACACTGGGGCGAATCGTGTCATTGGACACGTATCGCGCGAGTGTCCAGCGTGTCGTATCGTCCAATTGGCCTTGAGGATAAACGGCATGAAATTTCAATGGCAATGCGCAACGAATTCATTTGTTTCCAATGGGGCAATTTGAATACACTGGCAGCTCTTGGATCTTCCACCAATGCGGAAGAGCTTCGAGACTAACGAGATTGCGAACGTTTCTGCTTATTATGCATGGTCCGACGGGATAAAAATTACGGACAAAAAGACGAAGATACTGTGACAGAGAGATGCGCTCGCGGGTGTCTATAGATATATAGATACGCGTGTCGAGAATAGCTTTGAATAAGTTTGAATGAATTTGCGTGCGATGCAACAAACTCAGGGAGATTCGAGCTTACAGGACACCGCGAGGCACAATGCACAGCCGAGGAAACGAGATTCACAAGGTCCATCTGGAAACGGGCCAGAGACCTTCTCGATTCCGGATGCAAATCTCAGGCGAAGAGTATACCTGGCTCTCGCGTATACAGGGTGGCCTGGAACGTCACAAAGGAAAATCTAAACGCCTATCGATAGCCAACCGAATGCCCATGTGTGTGTTCGATCATTTTTAGTTTCGAGCAAAGCATTTTATTTATTTTTTAAGAGTTTTGCTGAAGCGAGGGTATTTTTTTCGATTTTGCGTACGTACCTTTCTCTTAGATGTATTTTAGGGTGTTGCTCAATCGTGTTTGAAGGGTGGGGGAAGAAGTTAACAAGGAATTGCACTTGAGTGTCTGCCTTTGAATTTGTGGAAACTCGGATATGTGATGAAGCATTGAAAAGGAGAAGACACGTATTTTTTGCGTCGGTGGAAAAGCGGCCTTAAGGGGGACCGCAATTTAATTATTTTTTCAATACTTCTGTAGCGGATTTTTCATCGCTTCACATCAGAAGAATTTTGCTTTTTGTTTCATTCAGATTTTACTGCTCGTGGGTAAAACTGTAAAATCACCCCTCGACACGCCTTTTTTGAATCGTGGTTTGCTCCCTTAAAATCGGTTTCCGTCTATAAAATAACATACATACCACCGCAATTTTTTAACATTAATAAATCAAAATACCATGTAACAGCCAAAAGTCGTAACGAAACATATCCTAAGTCTCGAAAGTGGTGAAGAAATTTTTCCTTTGAAACAACAAAAAATGAAAATCAGCCATTTTTTTTCTCGCCTAAAGGTACCTTCCCCCTTTAATGATGTTCCTTGTAAGTTCCTATGATAATACATTGTGTGACATTACCAATGCCAACTTACAGTAAAATATTAATGATGTGTGCGAATGAATATCACCTAAACTTTTATGTGTACCGTAGATAATCGTAATTATTATTTACATATATGGTAATTTTGAAGAAATTTTCATTACCGAAAAATTAATTTTCGATATTTTCATAATCCTATTGAAATAGACACGAGCTTTGGCAAGTCCGCACGGTTATCTCGTGATTCAAGACTCTTAGGTTGACTGCACGGACTGTCGCTGGTCACAGCTGTGTTACACGCGTTTTGTGCAGGTCGGCGTTTTCAGAGGTTGTGTCAGAGCAAAAGGAGGCAACAAATGATTCAGAAAAAATATTAGTGGGGCGAAAAATTTCCACAGGAAAAGACGATTTGTCAGCGTTCGTGCCCGCGGGCATCGTACTACGCTCACCGAAGCTAGAGAAAGGGGAATACAGTCGACCTTCGATATAACGAAATCCTTGATATAACGAAGATTTGTCCATTCCCGAACCGATAGACACCCGAAATCTTGATACGGCATAATCATATACATTATGGTGTAATTGCAAATTGTTTTTAAAGAATACTCTAATGCTAATCTTTGTTTCTTTCAAAAATATCCCCATATTTATCATACTGATATATGTATTTTTAAATAACATTTTAAGGACCATGACTTCGGTATAACGAAACCTCAATATAACGCAAACTTGCCATAACAAACTTCCCTTAACATTCTTTATATCGAGGTTCGACTGTATATCATAATAAGTAAGTGAACAAATTCCCCTTACTCGCATTCGACTTTGAGGGGGCATACCTGTGTGAACGCTGAAAATTTGGGTGATTTTCGGGAATTTTTTCGAAGAAAAGTACTCAATTAAATGTTTCGGGAAATTAAGAATCTTTTTGGCTATAGTTGACCTGTATTACATAATTTTTTCACATAAAAATATTGAGATCCAAGCGACTCATGCGCTGCCTTGGGAAGCGCCAAAAAAAAAGTTCCACCACTGCTGACATGATTCCAGCAGATTGAGTGGCCGAAACCGAAAAAGGAAAAAATGAAGTTAAACTGGAAGGTATTTCCTGTACAATGACGTAGGATTTTCGAAAAAAAATCAAAATTTAACAAAATAGCGTAGTTATAAAAAAAAAGTCTGTTTTCTTGCCTATAAAATGGTCGTTTTTTTAAATGCCAAATCGTCAATTTTCGTCCAATTAAAAATATTCGACGTCATTGTAGAGTAAATATATTCAAGAGGACTCACTTCAATTTTCAAGTCAATCGGATAATTGCTCTTTGAGTTACAATGTCAGCAAATTTGAAAAATCTCATTTCGCGAAAATTGCGTTTAAAGATTTAACTGGGGCATTTTATACATACGGGAGGTTGCTCTTTAGAAGGCCGCCATTCGGGGAATATTAGAGATACGGCCTTGACATTTTTACAGGATATTCTTGAAAGTATTAACTGTCGAAAAAGGCAAAAAAGTCGATTTTTTTAAAGTGTCTTCGATTGGTTCTGCTATTCCCATAGTTCCGACGTTGCCACATTTCAATTATGTCTCAACGAGCTTCACTTCTTCGTCAACTGGACGCATACTTTTCATACATACTCGTCAATTAGATCGGTAACCTGGCTTTTTTCGGTTATATAGGTTTGTACAGTATCCTCCACAGAATATTTGTTTTTGGGTCACGTTTTGCACATATGAGAAAGCTATACGCGAGAAATTGAAATGGTAACGACGTTGCCCTATACAGCCAATGCGATCAGGTGGATACTTTAAAATTGACGTAAACTTTGAAATTTAATATCCAATAAGCGAGTGCGGAATCCTCTGCTCTCCTTTTGCCAGTATATTCCGTAAGTATACCATAAAGACGATCAAATTTTTTATTTATATCTAATCACCCCAATATTTTTAAGCAACATCCTTAAAAGTAATTAGGAATCATTAAGACTAGGATAGGGTATCTCAAAATGACCTGACATTTTTATTTATTATAAAAATGTATTATTTGTTTGAAAAGTACGAATATTTTAATTTTGATATAAGGTACAAACATGGAGGTTATGTATGGAACACAATCGCGGACTAATTTCATTAATGGTGCGTCCAATTGTTTCTTTGAGCTCCGGAATGGTCTGTGGATCATTGGCAGACACTTTTCCTTGATCGCGTAATTCTCCATGACTAAGCCTCGATACTTCTTGATGCCAGTTGTCAACGATTAGTACTCTATGTTCACCACAAAACAAAACGACGCGCAATTTAAAATGTCAAGTCATTTTCAGACGCCCTTTATGAGTACTTTCCTACCATATGAATTTTCGTGTCTGATCCTCTCAAAGCTATTTTTTTAAGTTTGATCAACATCTAAGGCATCTACTGTAGTGTTCAGTTGGTCGTTTATTTATTGCTCAACAGTGCACTTCATAACGATAACAGGAGTAAAAAAAATTGCGAGGAAAGCACAGACACAAAAGAGAAAAAAAATTTTTAATCTTTTTTTCTCGAAAAGTATAAAGATCGTAGAACATAAATGGGGCTGATTGGGATAGGTATCACGAGGTACGTAGATTTTCCATTGGACGTCAAATCTCCGGCCACCCGGTATATATAAAAGTAAGCTCTGCCATCAGCCTCGCAATTCTCAGAGGATTTTCCTACCGAGATTGCGTCGTTCTTACGACACGGAAAGCAACGAACAAAGCAACAGAAGACGAATAAAGGATCGACGGATTTTCTAAGGTCGAAGCGCCAACGTTGAGACAATACCTATGTGAGCTTCGAGAGAAAAATCACGTTCGATCGAATTTCCTTGCAAGTGTTTTACCGATGGCACGATCGTCGACGAGTATAAATCCCGCCTGACGTGAATTTCAGCCGGAAATTTACAAAGTGGACATACGAGACTTACGAGTTTCTCCAATAAATTAAGAAAACAAATTCCAAAAAATGCACTGCACTCTATCCTCATCCTCATCTATTCATCTCTCAAAGCCTCACATTTCTCTTGTCATAAATTCGCAATAACTATTCTCCAAATTCGACAAAAAAGGCAACCTCTATGGACTCCACAACTGAACGAATTTCATCCTTACAATTTATTTCGGCCGTCGCGAATTCACGCCTACTTTACATATTCACCCTTCTTCGCAACATTTCGTTGATGTGTGAACGGCAACTGTATTTTTCCTCTTTTTCTCTTCTTTTTCTGTACCATTCACCGAGTATATTGAATCGTCGCAGAGGGATGATGAGGCGAAGAATACAACGAAAAGAAGAAAAAAAATGGTATAGTCATCATCCGCTTGTCCGTTGACTCTGCCCAGGGATCGATCGGGTCTGGAGGATCTCGCTGGTAGATAGGATCGATTTAAAATGCGCCAGGAGAGTGAGCAGGAAAGAGACACACACACAGAGAGAGAGAGACAGAGAGAGAGAGAGAGAGAGAGAGAGAGAGAGAGAGAAAGGGATAGAACCCAACGAAGAGGAGATGGAGAAGAGGTCCCTAACCCCTCAGGGCTGAGCACAAATAAAGAATTAAAGAACAGGGCTCTGAGCTTGATGTGCCTGCTCATACGCACCATACACACATACACATATCATATATACCAACTTTTCTTTTCGCTTCATGCACACATTGCAAGACTACAGGGGTTGGGTGGATAGTTTAAAAACATCTTCGAATGGGGTCTCCCTCTTTTTCCCTCTGCCCCCCCTCTCTCGCCCCCTCTTCTTTCTCTGTTTCTCATGTGGGCAAAGACCGAGTCGATATATACGACGTTCAGGTTAGTCAACAGGTGGCTAACCTGCCAGTGGATCGAATATAAGCGAGAAGGGAGATCCAAAACCCACACAAACAATGCGTCCAATACACAAATACAAATCTCTCTTTGCTGGCTGTCTCTCTCCGTTCCCCTGACGGAGCAATCTTTTGCTTTCTCTTTTTCTTCCCTTCTTTCTTTCTTTATTTCCTCTTTCGAATATATAACTTAGGAAGTCGGGGTGAAAGCTCCTATATCTCAAATCATACAGTGATGGAACGGGGTGAGGGAGGGAGAGAGAGAGAGAGAAGGGGGCAAAGAGTGTTACACCGAGCACTCATGAAGACTTATGTACATATATGTACGGCTGCATACGTATGTACACACTAGATTGTAAGAGATTCACAGACTCGAACGAAGACACCGAGAAGCAGCAACGTCCAAAGAGGAGAAAAGAGAGGAAGAGAGAGAGAGGGGGGGGGGGAGAGAGGAGAGAAAAAAGAAAAAATCGAGGCAAAAGAGCCCAGTGGAGAGTCCCATCTGAACGCGAACACGTTTACAGCATAGAGGGGCAAGGGGGCCCTGGACCGTTCCGAGACTGCACGTGTTCCTAACGTACCCAAACCCCTGCCGTCGTGAAAAAGGTTCTCAAGCTGCAGCGATACTCTTCTACTCTTTAAATACGTTCCATATATATATATATATGTATACGAGCAACCATGAATCCCTTCGTCTTTCCACTGCTCGAAAAGCCAATTACTAGGCACTAAAAGTGGATTTATTCTCGATAAATTGAGCCACGAATAACCGTCCATTCTACGGTCTATCATTTGGCAATTTTATAAAGAATAAATTTTGATAAAATTAGCCGTTTCAATTGGCCGTATGGTGTTTGCTTGCCCATGACAATTATTGTAGGCTGATTCCCTAATGGACCTTGAAGCCCAACTTCAACGGGGATTTGCAATTGCCCCAATGGGAATTAGCAAGTAGCGGGTTTCCAGCTCGAGGCCGAAAGAAAGCAGAATTTTCGAGATTTTTTGTGGGAAAAATGTGTGCAGGATTTCGATGTTTTTTCTTTTCTACGTTAGAGAGTTTGGTTTGAAGTATATTTGAGGATTTTTGTATTGAAATATATTTACAAATGTAAAAATAAATCATCCGAAATAGAAAAATGAAACGCATTTAGTTTTTGCATGAAGTTATCTAGGGCTTAAACAAAAGATTCAATAAATTATTGATTTTTCAAAAATGGCCGCCGTCCCGAGTGAGAGTATCGATTTTCGGTTAAAAAACCCGGTATTTTCTTTGACAAAAAAAGATGAATATGAAGACAAAAAAATTCTCCGTTCAAATCCTGCTTTTTGATATGTGCAAGAAGCTCGTCAAATTTAAAGTTGATCGGTGCAGTCATTTCCGAGTCACCGCGATCGCGGCTTTTGAAAAAGTAATTTTGAGTAAAACGCGTTTAAATTCGCCGGTTGTAACTTTTGGTATGATGGTACCGAATGAGTTTGTTTGGGTTTGGGAGTAATCGAGGCCGATGATATTCGGGTGAGGATGGAGGCAAGATCGGGGATATCGTGTGTCAGTCTTGATAGCTGGTGGAGAGGTTGGCGCGATGGGAGCCACTGGTCCACCGCCGCGGGGCACCGTCCGTGACTCATCAGGCCCCTCGATTCCCTCCTGCACGGGAGCAGGGCCCCAAAAAACGTACAAAAACTGATTGGGATCCCAGCACGGACACACACGTTTGCACTTTCATAATAAAGCATGGGGACGCAAACATGGACGTTTTTATATCGGACACGAGACGGCGAAGGGGCACGGAGAGGGGGGGAGGGTGATCGATTTACATCCCGGTCGCGTTTTCACGGCAGGAAGGGGGGGAGAGGTTTGACGAGAGAAAAGGACGTGTGGATGGATCAGTGCCCTGGGTCTGTGTGGCGAATCGTGACAATATTGATCGTAGATCGCCACAATTTTATCGTTTCCTCTCGGGCTCCCC
>OX632364.1:29781603-29798807 GCA_951751655.1 Ophion costatus | reverse complement strand
GCCCTTACTCACGAGAAGCAGATATGAAAGTCAATGGTTATTGATATGATGAATATCATGAATTCAATGAACATGTATTGACACATGAATACACACATGGGCAAATATTAGGCAAGTTTCCTTTTTAATATTCGAAATTTACGCTTTAGCAACGTTGGCTCTCCATCTTACCTTGAATCTCACCTTGATCTTATCTTGAATCGTATTCGCGAGAAAAAAGTTAACGGAGTGTCCACGATAGCGTGGAATTGTCACATGCGTAAGTGATGGCCTGCTCGTTGAACCCGGCACAAAGATCGTTAGCTCAAAATAAGATTCAGCCTGCGTAAAATAAAAGTACAATTAATCTTAATCTTAAGTTGACACACTGGGTCATTTTGATACCGAAGAATTCGAAATGAAATGACGACTTTCCCAAAGTTGAAACTTTTCAATAATTTTTTACAACATTTTAACTGTGTACTTTCCGACTTTTAATTATACAGATATGTTAAGAAATGTTTAAAGTGTAACCCTGATTTTTTCAATAAAAAACGTCCGGAAGGCTGTTAATAGCAGCGGGATGAAGTACTATCCGGGTCAAATTAACCCAGTGTGTCACAATCGGGGCTGAATATAAATGTGTCAACGAAGGATTAAGGCCCACTATGACGGGTCAAAAAATCGATTTTATAAATATTTTTTCAAAGTATGCATATTCAAGAATGTGTGAGACAATGTTCAAGCTGTAACATTGAAAATAGACCAAGTCACAAACGATTAAGTGAGAGCAGGTAGCGCAACAATTTACGTATACTAAAACTTTCAATCGCGTTTTTCTTCAAAGAACTTTCCTCGACCTGCCCGGAATCATAATTGTAGCTACAACTGTTCCATTTTCAATTTTCAAAAACCACAATTTCCGTAATTGCAGTAGCTATCGTTGCGCGTAGCCGATGTTTTTAAATTTAACATTTCTCAAGCCCCCGAATATATGTTAAAATTTCGCCAAAATTACACTTTTTTATAACACTCGCCATACTGTGTTGCTCTTTTTCGAAAAGCGGCTACGTATAACGAGAACTACATTTATATCGATTATAAAACATTTTTTATTTTATTTTTCGGAACAACTATTGTCGAGTCATCGATCCGGCCGTTGGACCCCTTTTTTATGCAGACGCTCTATTATAACTCAGTTTCGTTGTTAATTTTTTTTAAATAACGATTTATAAGTCGTAAGTTGAATGTATACGTTATAACATACCTTTTTTCAACTCTCAAATAAATAATTTAATGGAGAAAAAAATTGGGAACAACGACCCTTTTTCGGCCCGTCACAGTGGTTAAATGGTGCCAATCCGACGGAACAATCCGGCAGATGGACTACACATTATTCCCTCCTTAAGGATGTTGAGTCCCAAATCGCAAATGATGATAAAATTCTGAAAATTTGGTATGTTTTTGTATGAAGTATTTCAGAGGTCGTGTAAAAATTTCACGACAATTAGAAAGCTCGTTATTGAACAATTAACATTCACAAATTAAATGCTCTCTTATGGAAACTGATGTAACTTTGCAATAAGTTTTTTTTTTGACCTCTCAATTTTGTGATA
This sequence comes from Ophion costatus, assembly GCA_951751655.1. Classification (NCBI taxonomy): domain Eukaryota; kingdom Metazoa; phylum Arthropoda; class Insecta; order Hymenoptera; family Ichneumonidae; genus Ophion; species Ophion costatus. The sequence goes on along the minus strand of OX632364.1, from coordinate 29,797,212 downwards.
TCTACAATATACTGAAAGCAACGGAAACAAAACGAAGTTTATTGATAAATTTTTTTAAATTTCTTTTAAAAATTGTTCTTAACAAAATGTTAATTTTTCAATAACGAGCTTCCTAATCGTCGTGAAATTTTAACACGACCTCTTAAATACTTCATACAAAAACATACCAAATTTTCAGAATTTTCTTATCATTTTTTATTTCAACCCTTAAGGAGGTTGAAGTAATGATGATAGAATTCTGAAAATTTTGTATGTTTTTACATGAAGTATTCAGGAGGTCGTATAAAAATTTCATGACGATTCAGAAGCTATTTATTGAACAATTAACATTAACATGTTTCATAGGGACTCAACATCCTTAAATCTGCTAAACTAGTCCATTTTTATCCTGGCTAACATATCAATTTTCCGATATCTTTATACATTGTTAATGTACGTGCACGAACTGTATGGCTACGTGAAAAAACGTACAATTGTCCTGAAATCATACCGGTACGACTGCGAACAAGCCAGCCCGTATGAATGAGCCCCAACATCCGATCGCAAAGTGTGACAACATCGAACGAAAAAGCGGTTCTTCTGGTCACCAAAATTCGTACCATTCTTCAAAATAAAGAATTACCTTTCCGTGCCTACCACTCAAACATACAATTCCCTAAACCTGAACATATATTAAACCCTACCTAATGAGACCAAAATGTTGCTAAAGAATCGTAAAACAATTACTGATTCAACATGTCAGGAAGCAACGGCATCGAATCATTGCAATGCTCGGTGCCCAACACGATTGACTGGTTTCATTTGCCATTGAGGTCGACGATCCCTTCTGAAGTGTGATACGCGAAATACGATCGTGATACGATTCGTAGGAGCCGATACGATTCAGGCTTCCCTCCACTTTGCGGGATAAAGGGCTGGTGATTCGTCGCAACGTCGAGACCCAGTCTCCTACCTTCATCGTCCGTACCTTCAACCGCAGCGTCCAATGACCCGTAGAAATCGTTGAAAATTAGAAATTTGCCCCCTTCGTCAACAGGCGGAGCTGAATGTCCCTTCGCTGAGCAACGGCACACCTGTAATCCACGGGGATTCGTCGAGCGAGGGGCGAGAAAAAGGGCACAGGGGGCACGAGGTCTCGTCAGGGAAAATATCGTGGAACTCATGTTGCTGCGCACTCCAACGGCCTCCGTTACGCCTTTTTCTTCGTCAACGAGCGATATCCGTGCATCTATGGGTGCTGAGGTCGAAGGTGATCGATCTCGAGGGAATATACGAATATTTTACAAAGAAGATCGATCAACTTTTTTCTTGCTTCTTGCTCCCTCCAGGGAGAGAAAGAGAGAGAGAGAGAGAGAGAGAGAGAGAGAGAGGGGGGTAGGGAGGGAGAGAAAGAGAGGCAATGAGAGGAACAAGGGCCACAGGGTGAAAGAGAGAGTTGGAAGGCAAAGAAAAAGAAGTATCGAAGGTAAAGAGGGCTCCTGTTTCAGGACGTCGATGCCGAGGATCGTGATCCCTGTGTACGACCCGTGAGACTTAAACATGCGTATTATACATCCATATATATGTATAGCTCCATAGCTACATATATGTATATATATATATATATATACATATAGACACCCCAGTTATTCTCGTTGACCCGGGGGCTTCTTCGGCATCTCCTCGGGATATCGAATTCCCATGCACGTGCATTCTAGCAGTGTCATCACCTCAAAAACGCGTTAGTTTTCCATCCCGTGCGTCTGTCACGTGTGACCCTCACTATATTCATCGCCGAGATCCCAACACTATCATGCTATTAAATCTGTATATATTTATATATATAGACCCACGCAGCACATACGAGTGTACCCCATTTTCGCTCTCTCCTTCTATATTGTGTTTTAATATATCGTCACCGCTAACACTGCCGAGAAAAATAACAGTTTTTTCTCCCTAGGTATTCCCACCCCCGATTCAAGAACACAAGATGGGGGAGATTTATAAGAACGTTACGCTTGCATATGTGTGTGTATGTGCCGTACGTGGGCACTAGAACAGTGGACAAGCAAGGAACAACTCCACAGCTCTCCCCTCTCTCTCTCTCTCTCTCTCTCTCTCTCTCTCTCTCTCTCTCTCCCAAAGCCGTGCACCTGTGAGATTCCCATACACCGTGCACAGCACACACAACTCCGTTTCTCCCCTAAGTATATTTTTCCTTTGCGCCCGATCCCCCTCGCCCCCGCCAACCCCTCTTCCGCATCCTCTGTACCCCTCGAGGGAGCATAAAGCTTTGGGTTCGTTGAGAGCCAAAGAGAGAGGGAGAGATGACGAGTGCAAGGGGAAAAATATAAGACCAGAGAGAGTGCGAGGGAGAGAGGGGGGAGAGAAAGGGGGTTGAAGGCAGGGACAGGGGAGAAAAAAAATCATGGTGTAACCGTTTCTCGGTGGAGAACCGGCCAGCACTTCGTAACAACACACTTGTCCTACCGGCTTCCCTCGACTGGCTCCTGTATATTATTATATACATATACATATAGATATACAATAATGGCTGCGTAACCTGAATGCGGGGTCGTACACCTGCGAACTTTGTAGGGTGAAGGCATCACAGCCATCTATTGATATGCAGATACATCCTCGGTTACGTTACACCCCTGTTGGCGCTCTTTGTACGAGGACCTCAATGAAAATAACGAGTCTGTGCCGAGAGATACGAGGGATGAGAAGAGGGCAAAAAGTGCTGGGTCGAAAGGGTTGAGCCACGAGATTACAGGTATGAGACAACTTGGATGGGAGTTTTTTTGCTTCTTGCTTTTTCTTTCCGTTTTGACGCGGTGCTGGGCCAACCTAGGCGATACTTGGCGGATACCTCGGCTGTAATGATACACACGGAAGGGGAGGACGAGGTATCTGGAGGTATCGAGTTACCCTGAATAGTTGTATACTCGTCGACGATAGGTGATACGTATACGAGCGATTCACGTCGAGGAACTTATCTTTTCGAAGGACCTTTTTTTATGGCGCTCGAGGAGACTTTAGCGGCCGGCTATTGGGATGAAGGTGGTGGAGGTATTGGAATGAAGGTGGTGGAGGTATTGGGACGAAGGTGGTGGAGGTATTGGGATGAAGGCGGTTAAGGCATTGGGATGAATGTAGTGGAGGTATTGGGATGAAGGTAGTGGTGGTATTGGAATGAAGATGGTGGAGGTATTGGGATGAAGGTAGTGGGGGTATTGGGATAAAGGTGGTGGAGGTGTTGGGATGAAGGTGATGGAGGTATTAGGATGAAGGTGATTGAGGTATTGGGATGAAGGTGGTGGAGGTATTGGGATGAAGGTGGTTGAGGTATTGAGATGAAGGTCGTAGAGGTATTGGGATGAAGGTGGTTGAGGTATTGGGATGAAGGTGGTGGAGGTATTGGGATGAAGGTGGTGGAAGTATTGAGATGAAGGTGGTGGAGATATTGGAATGAAGGTGGTGGATGTATTGGGACGAAGGTGGTGGAGGTATTGGGATGAGGGTGGTTGAGGTATTGGGATGCAGGTGGTAGAGGTATTGGGATGAAGGTGGTGGAGGTATTGGGATGAAGGTGGTAGAGGTATTGGGATGAACGTGGTGGAGGTATTGGGATGAAGGTGGTGGAGGTATTGGGATGAAGGTGGGGAGATATTGGGATGAAGGTGGTGGAGGTATTGGGATGAGGGTGGTTGAGGTATTGGGATTAAGGTCGTTGAGGTATTGGCATGAAGGTGGTGGAGGTATTGGGATGATGGTGGTGGAGGTATTGGGATGAAGGTGGTGAAGGTATTGGGATGAAGTCGGTGGAGGTGCTCACCGAAGGGATTGCGAATTGGAGATCTTTGGTTGTGAATAGGTTTGCGGTGTTTGGGTTTAGGTTTGGGGGTACGAAACAACGGGGTGTAACTTTTGTGGGGTGTGTTGGGGCAGTCGTTGGATGGATGGTAGTGAGTGGGGATCTGTGGGATTGCGATATGGTGCGGGGGTGGCGGTTTTTGGCAAAGTGGCTGGATTGTGATTGGTGGAACGATAGGCCTGGTCGATTGTTAGGCAAAACTGCGAGGCTTGCGGGAAAATCCTAAGGAGTGTAGGTTTTTTTTTGATTTGCGGACCTGTGGTGTCTGCTGTTAGCGGGAGTTTAAGACTTACGGTATTTTTCGTTGGGGACGTTCGGTTTTGAGTTTGAGATTTATGGTGAATAGGAATAACAGCTCTGGCAATGAATAACGCGACGCTGAATTTGAATTTGTTTACGTTCACCAAACCTTCATTCCCCATCACCGAATAGTCAATTTGCCAATGGCGAAAACTCAATTTCCCTTGATGAGATGGGGGAAAAAACGAACCTATTAAAACAGAAGGCAAACGAATTTGTTTCCTACGGAGGAATTACTTCCTAAGGAGGAAGACGGAGGAATCGCACGAAGTACTTGAAATTTGCAAAAAAATAGAACACAATCACAAAAAATAGTTTCATGTAAGAATTTAGAGTTTTGAATTCATAAAACGGAACTTGAATACAACAGAAGTAGTTTTATGTCGAAATTCGGAATTTGGAAACAATATACAAAAACTCAAATCTCAAGAAAATAGTTCCATGTCGAAATTCATTATACGTAAATGATTAAAAGCAAATGAAAAATGAGAAAAAAAGTTTCTTGTCAGAGTTCATGATTCGAAGATAATGAAAAGAAGTTCAAATACTAAAACAAATGGTTCCATGTCAAAATTCGTAATAAGTAAATAATAAAAAGAAACTCGAATACAGATAAAAATAGTTTCATGTCGGAATTTGTAATTCCTAAATAATACCAAAAATCTCGAATACAAAAGAAATATACTTTAATGTCAGAATTTGCAAGCAGAAAATGATATAAAGAAACTCAAATACAGAAAAAAATAGTTTCAGGTCAAAATTAGTAATAAAAAAATAATAAAAAGAATATGAGACACACAAAAAATCGTTGCATGTCAGAATTCGTGATTCGAAAAGAATAAAAACAAACTGGATTACAAAAAAACAGATTTATTTTTCCATCCTCCCGATTCGACATTGATGATTCAAAATAACAATTCTCAATGATTTTCTCCACATCTGTCATGTCGACAGAACAATTGGCATCGCACCCAAACATTCGGCTGATTTTTTTACTTCTCCTAATTTCCTTTATCACAAACACAACCGTTCGCAGAATTGTCTGGCTTCGAAAAAAATGAAAAAAGAACGAACATACATTAAAAAGTTGCATTCATGCACCGGCGTTTATGGTCGCTGACAAAAGCTTTAACTTTGTATCCGCGGAGGAAGAAAAGGGGCGGAAGGAGATGAGTGACTCAGGTGGTTATAACCTCGTTGCTTTCTCTCCCTCCATCTCTTTTTCTCTCTCTCCCTCTCTCTTTATAATTATGTCACTGGTATAGTCACCGGTTCCGGTGGGACCGCAAACACGATACGTACATATATATACAGCAGCAGAGAGGGAAACCGACAGAGAGCCATAGCGGAAGAGAGAGAGAGGCCTACACGGGAGGATCAAGAGGACCGGTGCGAGAGAACGCGGGAGAAAAAAGAGAGACGAAAAAAAAACGAAAGAGAAAAGAACTGAAAATGTCGAGGAATCATCGTTCTCGGTCCGCAAATACAGTGAATCATACCGAGGGTGCTCGAGTCTTTTACAGCAGACGAAGGAAAAAGAGAGAGAGAGAGAGAGAGAGAGAGAGAGAGAGAGAGAGAGAGAGCCAGAAAAAAATCTCTTTCGTAATCCAACACCGTTCGACACACGCTGCTTCGTCACAGTGTCGCGCTAATACGTGCAGGGAGAAGCGAAGAGATCGCGCGAAAAAAACGAGCGAAAAAGGGCAAGATAATGAGAGGGTCGCAAGAAAAATAAAATACCAGAGACGAAAAAAAAAGACTAAGGAAATAAGAGGCTTTTTTCCCCCTCTCGATCGGAGGGGTGAGAAGAACGAGATAGAAACAAATACCAATATCTTTTCTACGGTTACATATTTGCCAATCGATCGAGCTAACTACAGCAAAATCCCAGAGCCACCCCTAAAAAACACTCCCTTCACCCCAAAATAATTTGGCACCTGCGTCAATCTCCAAAATTGCCACGACTCCAACGAGGCCAAAGATATTTTTTCACCCACACGCTCGCGCAGTAATTCGTATGTAAATCGCGTCGTTTCTGCATTGAAGAGGCTCCAGGTCGAGTATTAAAAGCCAGAGAATGTTGCGCGAGCGGAGAGCGATTGAGTCAGGCCCTTTTGCTGCTCGCCGATATGTTCTAGCCAAGACCCTAATCCCCGCGCTCGATGCGCCGGCACATTTGCGCCTCGGACAAAACGATTTTTCGTTGCTCTTCTTGAATGCTCGATTCAATCGACATGAAGGCGGAGGAGGACTACGGAGTTTTGTATGACGTAGCCTAATGCAGTCGGAATCGTTTTATGGTCACGGGAGGTACGGATTTCTTAACTCTTTTTTTTACATCTTTTATAGTCCATGTTCGTCTTACGATATCGCGGAGTGAGTAAGTGCATACAAACATGTATATATATATATATATATATATACATATATATATATCTCGATCGGCTGGGTAGTCCCATCCCGTTTTATGTTGACTGTAATTATCAGCCACTTGAGATCTGGGTCAGTGGAATTGCTGTCGTTGGGGAGTGAAAAGTATATATACACTCACACTTACACACACAATTCTTATATATATATATATATATATATATATATATATATATACGTACATACATACACATATATATGTATATGTATATATACGCACACGCACACACACACACGCGCGTGTGTGTGTGTGTGTGTGTATGTGGGTTTTGCAGACATTCGGCTTCGTGAACCGTCCGCAAACTAGGCTGTTAAAAAGTTTATTTTACGGCTTATTTTTTTATTTACTTAATTACACAGTTCATCAGCCAATTTGGTACCGCAAAACTGTATTTTAACACCTAATATTGATATTCCAAGTAAGACCACAAAGTAGACCGTAAGAAATATACAATTTTTTAATAAAATCTATTTTTATTGACAAATTAAAGTCTTATAAATATTTTTTCATTGAATAAGCTTCTTTTTCGTGATTTTCTTGAGTGAGACTTGTCGAGGCAGTCGCGTATCAAACTCCAAACGTAAGAATACGGAAAAATACAATTTAAAAAAACCTATTTTCATTGGAAAACTAAAGTTTTATCAAATATTTTTTTATTGAACAAGCTTCTGTTTTGTGATTTTCTTGAGTGAGACTTGTTGAGGCAGTCGTGCATGTGTGCATGTCCCATCTATCCTGATACCTATCGTCCATGATGCTCTGCGAATTCATATGGATCCTTTATTTCTATCCCGAAATAAGAAGAAAAAAAAACAAAAAAAATACTTTTTACAAAATTTTTAATAGTTTTTCAAAACGTTTGAATAACATACTTTCTGCATATATAAGAAAATATATCGCTCACCTTCGTACGCCGGCTCATCTGGCGCACCTGATTGGTCCGCCTTGAAAAATTGATAATAATTCAGGGGTTGATCTGAGACCCACACATGCTTGTATCAATCGACTCAGAATTCCACCTCCAACCCGCCATTTCAGGGAACGCATTCAGTTATGGGACACCCAGTATATAGCTACAAAAAAGGGTGAACGACGAGCAAAAGAAAATAAGTGTACGCGAGATCTCGATTTCGTTTTTGTGCAAGAGCGAGCAAAGACGAGAAGATATTCTCGTCCAGGAGTGATCGTATAATCGTGTGTTACATTTTATTGGTACGTGCATCGAAAACCAAACGGCGTTCGATCGCCACAACGATCTTTCGTCTTGAGAAACGCGAGAAATGGAGGAGCAAGGGGGGGGGGGGTGAGAAAGCAAAACCAAACGTAGTAAAGAATTCTCAGCCGTGCGATTGAAGCGCGGAGCGATGAGTGAGAATGACGATGTCGTCGGTATAGATGTGCGAGAACCCGGATCAACAATTGCGGAGGCTTTCAGGGCCTCATAAAACAACGAACGCGAGTCCCGCACGTGCAAACGACACTTTCTACGATACGTATTAAGAGAGAGATCCGGAAACTCCTTAGTGCGATCGTTCTTTATTTTTCGTCGCTCACAGTTCTCTTTGTTGCTATGGAAATGGAGTATTCGATAGTTGCGATAATTGATACTACTGATCCTTGATCGGGCTTCTGTGCCAAGAGGGACGCGTAAGCTTGAGATTTGAAAAAATAGGATTTTTCAGTGCCTAGTAGCCTAGGGGACGAGGTTCAATTCGGTACGGAGATTTTGTGGAAATTATAGAAATTAACCGAATTATGAGGATTCTTGTGGAGGATCGGATGGTCCGCTTCGATACAGAGAACTGCTCGGCTGCGATTTACCCTTTTCTTTGCGTTTTTGCGTTTTGGTTACACTAAACGAACGTCACTTGAGTGTCCGTCTTCAATTTTGCTGAAACTCATATGTGTGACGAAGTATTGAAAACTATTGAGCACGTGTTTTTCTTATATGTGAAAAAAACGGTTTTAAGTGGGGAAAACGACCCCTTAATGACAGGCGTGTCGAGGGGTGGTTTCGCAGTTCATTTACAAGCCGTTCACCGATCTGAACGAAACTAGAACCAAAATTCTTGTAATGAAAGCGATAAAAAACCGATTAAAATAGTTGAAAAAGGATGAATTTAAGGGGGGGCCTGCTTTTCTTTGAGGGGTCGTTTCCCCCCTTGAAAACGTTTTTCCGCAGTTGAAAGAAATATCTGTCTAATAGTTTACAATACTTCATCACATATACGAGTTTCAACAAAATCGAAGGCGGCCACTTAAGGGGTCTTCTCATTTTAGACGCTAAAAAAGGATATTTTCATGAATTTTTTTGATAGGTTTATATTATAGATATTTATATAAAAGTTTTACACTCAATAAATAGACTTTCGAGATACATAAAAAAAATGTATGTTTTTATTCAACCCAAACAAATACTAAACGCGTTTTTCGCGAAAAAAAGTTTTTCGACGGCTTGTTGATAAAATCTTCGAAACTACTGAACCGATCCTTATAACATTTTAACCATATATTCTTCACGATTCTTTAGGAGTTTTTAAAATTGTCATATTTACGGTTTTTTTTGCAAAAACGGTGAAAAAAACACGTTTTTTTAAATGTCCGCCATTTTGTTATTTTTGCATGTATCAAAAGTCGTATCATATGCGCTATAGCCATTAACATATTGAACCTAAATCGGTTTGATTTTTTGTTTCCGATAATCCATCTCCGAGATTTTATCAACACCGCAGACCTAAAATTTCTTTAGGACATTTTTTAACTACCATTTTCGTCTATAAATAGTAACACAAATAAATTTTGAAAATTTTTTAAATGTATTTCGTGAATTTTTTCATGAAAAACGGACGAAGGTTTTTAAATGATTTCATTTACCTTAAAGAGTATGATTTTAAGTACATTTTACAGTTTTTGTCTCGAAAAATTACAATTTATTGTAATTTTCTTTGTAATTGTAATTTAATTGTAAAAAAAATGACAATTATTGTATTGAAAATCATTTACAAATGCGATAGATACAATGGTTTATGCAGACCGCTGTTTAAAAAACGTCCTTCGCGGTGACCACTGCTTGATTGATATGACCGGATGATTATTCCACACGTTTATCCATTTATAAACAACAAACGATTAAAGTTTTTTTCTTCGCTCGAAAATGAAACTTTTTTCTACCGATCGTGACTTTCGAATTTTCAAAATTTCAAAATAGTATCCGTTCATACGAACGTTTTATTATACAACTAAAAGTGCATTTTTTATTTTTATTTTCAAATGACCCGAGTCGCCGGAACCACCTACGCCGTCTGCCACGCAGCAACGGTGGCTCCTCGTTTAAACAATAATAACGTCACTGTTTGTCAATATTTTTCAACAGAAAAAAAACCTAATCTTCACAAGACTATGTATGAATTGTCTGTAAATTTCCACCCCCGTCATCGCGATAATCTCGTGAGAAAAAAATATTGAATATCGATATGTCGGTGCAACCGACCTGCAACGTTGGCTCCTTGTTTAAACAATAATAACGTCACTGCTCACCAATATTTTTCAACAGCAAAAAAACTCAATTTTCACCAGACTATCTATGAATTGTCTGTAAATTTCCAACCCCGTCATCGCGATAATCTCGTAAGAAAAAAAATATTGAAAATGGAACTGTCGGTGCAACCAACCTGCAACGGTGGCTCCTCGTTTAAACAATAATAACGTCGCTGTTTGCCAATATTTTTCAACAGCAAAAAAACTCAATCTTCACAAGACTATGTATGAATTGTCTGTAAACTTCCAACCCCGTCATCGCGATAATCTCGTGAGAAAAAAATATTGAATATCGACCTGTTGGTGAAACTGACCTACAACGGTGGCTCCTCGTTTAAACAATAATAACGTCACTGTTTGCCAATATTTTTCAACAGAAAAAAAACCTAATCTTCACAAGACTATGTATGAATTGTCTGTAAATTTCCAACCCCGTCATCGCGATAATCTCGCGAGAAAAAAATATTGAAAAATGACCCGTCTCTCGGGCCAAAGGGAGGCTCAAAATCGGCAATGAGTCATCGGCGATCGTTGAAATTCGTTGCCGTCCTAGACGTATTCTTATAGCCGAGAAAAACGGCTGCACAAGTGTCCGTATAGGAATACGGGTGTAGAGAATGTGGGCAAGCGCGTCGCGGTGTCTTTGTCTCTCGTTGATGCACATGACCGACCTACCGAGTCTATGACTATTTTATATGTTTGCTACGAAGGTGAGTCATACTCGTATACCTACGCGGGGAAATAACGTGTGTAACGCGCGGTGAAGCCCTTCGTCACGAGGCCACCCGAGGGATTCTCTCGCGCGGCTATGCACGTCGGGGCCATGCGCGCGTTCACCATACGACTCGGATATCGTATCCGCGTATGCAGAGGACACGTGTATATACAGTTATATGCAACTGTGCAAACACGCTACGGTTACCAGTTACTTGTGCAGGGTGGTCCCTCCGCTCGCCGCATGAGCGCGCGTACCTGTTGAGCTCGTTCCGAAACTCGTCCACGCAAAACGCATCTATGCACGTACATTATCGCGCCAAAGGTACGAAGAGACTTTTCGAATTCTTGGGCACGACGAAATGTCACGGGGAGTCGGACAAAAAGGCCGAAACGGATAGTCCAAATTGTGTCGAGGCTTGCATCGGTGAAAGGCAATGCCTTTTTCCAAGTAGCGTTTTTTGTGATTGATTTAGGCTACGCAAATTACTCCAATTTACTTCTGGATCTCCGTTGGACACCCAAAACCGAATAAACGGAAAATATTTTTGATATAATTTTTAAAAATGATACACAATGATGATGAATGTTGAAAATAAAGATCGCGTTTAGAATGATAATATTAAAAGTGAATACATTAAAAATGATAGTAAAAATGATAAAATAACAAAGGGTAATATTAAAAAAGATGATATTCAAAATGATAATATTGGAAATGATAATATTCAAAGCGATAACAATGAAAGTGATAGTATTAAAAATGATAATAGTAAAACTGATAAAATAAAAAAGGGTAATATTGAAAAACATGATATTCAAATTGATAATATTGAAAATGATAATATTAAAAGCGATAACAATGAAAGTGATAGTATTAAAAATGATAATATTTAAAATGATAATATTCATAATGATAATATAAAAAAGCATAATATTAAAAAAGGTAAAATTGAAAATGATGATATAAAAAGTGTTAATATTAAAAATGATAATATAAAGAAAATATAGTTTAAAATAGGACAATATTTAAAATTATGATATTCAAAATGATAATATTAAAAGTGATAATATTAAACATGATAATATTAGAAGTGATAATCTTAAAAATGATAGTATTGAAAAGTGACAATATTAAAAATGATGATATTAACAGTGATAATATTAAAAATTATACTATTAAAAGTGATAATATTAAGAATGATAATACTAGAAATGCTCATAGATATTAAAAATCAATAATATTAAAAGTAAAAGTAACGAAGATGACGAAATAAACAAAGAAATAAGAATTTTTCGTGTATTACAGCGATGAAAGCTTTGACCCCGCAAATTGGCGGTAGCTTTCGAAAAATAAAACTTCTATTTTGATTTTCTTCACTCTCTACTGCTTTCTCACGCACCAGATTAGCTTGGATATTGTCGTTTTTTGCTTTTTTTTTAAGAAAATGCCAAAATTTACCTTTCATATACCTATGAACATTATTTTTCCTATTTTTACCGCGAAGTTATTCGGCTTTTTGTCTAGTAGTGCAGTTAAAAAAAGCGCTGTAACTCAAGAACTTTGTGACTTAAAATAAAATACGACGAAAGAGAAAATCCATTTCGAAAACAAATAAAGCAGATTTTCAAGAGAAAAATGATGTGGCATTTTAATTTTTATGACCGTTCCCGACCGAAAAGCAGCGAAAAGTGGGACTGAACTGACCACCGATGGTCATACACGGAACATGGAGCTGGACTCAATGGTTTACGCCCTTCTGTTAATGAGCTCCAGATACAGAGAGACATTGAAGTGTTTAGCTTGTGGTAACTAAAATTTGTTTGGGTCTGTGCTTGGTCGGCAATCCGGACGCAATACCTCTGCAACACCTCAGATGATTCATATCGAAAAACAGGCCAAACATTGTCCGTGTGTCTCCGGGTCGAACACGTGTGTACATATTTTATTATAAACGTGTTACACACACGGTAATGGAATTTCTGTCGCCTTCTATCCACGTGAAGCTCGAAATATATATATATATATTTTTATATTTATATATACTTTATATATATATATATATATATATATAAAGGTTTTTATAGCTCCTTCGACAGATCGTGGAGCATTTGAAGTTCTCGTTGAACACGAAACGAGAGTCCTCGCGCGTTGCGATGGCATTTTGATGCACGTAACACGATTAAAACAGTTCAATATTTAATCGGCCGGTTATTCAGTAATAACGTCATTGCAGAGGCAACATTAATAAAATGTATTCATCCGATTTATTACAAGTACCTAAACAATCTGTATTTTTTGCTTATTAAATAATTTAGCAATAATTGACAAAATTCTATTTTTATGGTTTATTTAACAATTGATTTATCCGTTTGTGTGATTGCTCAATTTTAATTACAAAATTACAAACAAAGCTACTCATCTAACAATTTATTATTAAATAACAACTCACCTGATTATTCAATAATTTATTCAGAACTTCATACATTAGTCTTTTAATAATTTTATTAAAGATTTATTTATGTATTTATTTTGTTTTTAAGATACATTTACTTATGTATTTATTTATTTATTCAAGAATTGATTATCAATTTCGTGAATTATTATTTAAATAATTCGTTTTATCAATTTAATTATTTATTTCGTTCTTAATGACATTCGTATTCACTCTTCCTAAATTTCATTTGTAAATCGCAACCACCGTTGCTGCCCTCAATTTTTCCACGACCCTCAACTCCCCAACTGATCTCAATTCCCTCCAGTCCATCATACAACAAACATGGGTAGAATAATAAAAATTACCAAAAACAACAGCTTCAAACGATTTAACATCACGAGTACAAGATTATTTTCAGCTAATTAAAAAGATAAACGCCCGTAAAGGACGAATTTCACACAAAAGTGTTTAAATTGCTAATTGGACGAATCCGCTCGCCTAACTTTTGCTCAACGAGCGCCAAGTGCACACCACGAATGTCCGTTATATTTTTCTTTATCGAGGCTGATAAATACAGGGTAATTATTGTCGAGCATCGTTTTGCAGGGTGCATTAATTCGTTAATCAATCCAGTCGTACAATGAATTTCAAGGTTTTATCCAGTGGCTAATAATCGTTCGATTTCACGCTTCGCGCGAACGACCACGAGCATCCCTTCCGAGATCTTTTCAAGTAGAATCGACGACTTTGCCTCGTGATTATTACACGCTTCCATGCATGGATGCGATTACGGAGTCGTTAACATCGCGTTGTAACTGGCAGTACGAAACAAACCAGAGGGCTGGGGAGGGGGAGGGGAGGGGAGAGAGAGAGAGAGAGAGAGAGAGAGAGAGAGAGAGAGAGAGAGAGAGAGAGAGAGAGAGAGAGAGAGAGAGAGAGAGAGAACGGAAAAACAGGCTGCACAGGGAAGTGATAGAAAATCAGCCCAAACAAACCCAAACATATAAATACACACATACACACTCACACACATATATTACCCCACGATTTCTTTTTGTCCAGAGGAGACCACGCTGTGCATACGAGGCGAAAACTTTACGCCCCGATGTCAGCAATAATTTTCATTCCGCGATGGTGGAGAGTACGAGTCTTTGCTCGAAGAGCCTTTGGTGCCCACGAGCAAAGGGAGGGAGAGGCAAAACAGACGGCAAAAAAAAGGACGAAAAGAAGGAACGAGCAGACAAAAAAGATGGAAAGAGAGACAGAGGGAGGAGGGTCGTGAGGGGTGCGGGGGTATCAAAATTTTTACGACTTATTCGCACGCGATGCAGCGTCGTCGACGTGCAGCTCTCCGAGTCCCATACTCTCGCTACGTGCGCACACGTACACAAATATAAGGGTGTGCGATTTATTGCGACAACGGCGTAACGCTCTTCGGGGCTTCATCCAACATTTTTATCGGAGTTTCAATTCAATCCTGTGAAAATAAAGAAACTGAGCAAAATATATAAAGATGGAGTATAAACGTCGTCAATAATTGGTCGGTTCTGCCTTTCCATTCTCGTGCACCTATATACCGGTATTAAATATATATAAATATGGTATATGTAGTGCACGAAGCAATCGGGGTGGAGATCGGGGCGTTTCATTACGAGTAATTGCCGTGGTTCTGACGCTGCGGTCTTTCCGTCTCTCGCTCTACCCCCCTGCTCCTCCTGCCGTAGCTGTCTTCAGATTATATATACAGTATCATTTTCATAATGACGCTTCCCTCGACTCCGCGGAGGAGCCGGAGCGAGGGAGAGCGAAAGAAATGGAAGGAATATAAAGAGATGGAAAGAGAGAGGTAGAGTGAGAGAGACAGACGACGAAAAAAGTATTACTTGGGAATAATAAAGGGAGAAAAACAAGGTATCCCGTGCGGAAAGTTGTTGGGGAGTTCCCAGATTCTAGCATATCCTTGTAGGGATTTGATAGGGACGCCGATCGTAGGGAGTCTACATTGGAATCCAAGTGGATTTCGTGCTATTTGCCGATTGACGCCGTTTGATTTTTTTTGTTTAATTCTTAACTGGATTTGTCGGATCTCCAACACAAAATATCCTTTTGTGATGTTGTGCACACATTCGTTGGGGAGTCCGAAGGTGCACCCACTTCTCTATGGGGATTTATTACGGATAACGCAGAGAGGGAGTTCTCATTGGGATCCAATTGGATTCTGCACTGTTTCCCAATGGAAGCCGGCTGAGAATTAATACCACGTTCGCATTGAAAATATGTGAATGATCACGAAAAAAAATTCGACTTGTTGAAACGTAGCCTGTACCCTTCGTGAC
>OX632364.1:29731603-29776603 GCA_951751655.1 Ophion costatus | reverse complement strand
ATTTCCAAATCGCTCGAACATCATTTCGAACATTGATAGACATCATCTCAGCAGCTTACTCAAACCCAACCAACCTAATTGCAGCCTGCAAACCGAATCTACAGACACTACAATCCTGCAATATCACTACAGTTGACAATACCTTACGCCGTCCGCCACAATGACTGTTTCTCTTCATGGGAACGAAAGAAGGAATGAACTGTGCACGGACACCTAATAGCCGTTTTTGACCGGCAAACCTAGCTACTTTCAATCAAAGATCCATTCCCATATTCAATGAATCCTCAAGTCCGAGAAAACCCGAGACATCACCAAAGGCAAAAACTTGGAGATTCATTTGATGGACCTGGACTATCTGACAGAAAACACGTGGATGCTACCTCACTAGAGCTCCCGTTGAGTATACGAGGAACGTTGAGTACAAACGAATGTCCAATATCGGCTGCCCCGATGATTAATCTTCCCGTCCGGCGATGGGACGAATGATAGATAGAAAACGGACCATGCAGCCTGGACGTTGAGGAAACACGCGTTATCGATCATTGAGGGGGTGAAAAGGTCGAAAAGGCAATAAATGTCCGCCAACGTCTTCGCGACTCCAATAATGATTTTCCGCATTCGAGACACCCATTGAATCTTCTTTTTCTTTGATTCTCATAAGAACGTCTCACTCGCAGCTACGTCGTTCAATCATCAATCGTTTTTCAATCCAAAAGTCGACATTCAAATCGTGCGTAAGATCTTTCCAGGAGCGAAGCTGTGCACAACATCTACGGTTCAAGGAACTCGATTACCGCAGTGCTCAACAAACGCGTTTTTGCCTCGTTTCGCACCCGGTCGAAATACAAAGTGCAATAATGGCTCTCGGGCGAGCGAGCGACCGCAGGTAGCGTGAAAAAAAAACATTGACACACAAGTGGGGAGGAGGTAGGAGGAGGCAAAAAGAGTGCAGTAGCAACGACGAACGTTTGCCTCCTGCTGCAAAATCGAAGGGAAAAATCGCGAAACACCTGACTGAAATTACGAGCTACGCGCTAATGGTAATAACCTTCTGGTAGCGGAGTTACAATTTCACGGGATTAACGAGTCCTCGGGAGGGAAAAATAAAGGTAAACGATCAAATAGAGAGATAAACGAACGGACCGAATGGAGAAACGGGTGGGAACGGTTCTGATGAAAGGAGAGAGAGAGAGAGAGAGAGAGAGAGAGAGAGAGAAATGCATGCAGAAAAAGCAAATCTGTGGTCATCTCGGCAACCGCAGATGAGGACAGAACTTGGTGGTGTCGTTTGGCTGAGTTAGACTCGTCCGGTGCATGATTGATTTTCAATCGGCAAAAAAGATAATTATCCAGTTCATGCTTCCGACCTACCGCTGCGAAATGGAATGGTTCTTCGAGCTTTTTGAGACATCAGAGCTGTTCGTTTTTGGTGGAGATGTGGAAGTGCGATCAAAAGATGCGGCAGAATGGGGAGAGTGGACTTGCCTGAGTCCTCAGTGCGCATCATCATTTTGTTCACTTATATTTTGGTCGCATTAGCAAGGTGCTGTTGTATTTAGTGTTGCACTATCTAGAGTGGTAGGTATAGAAAGGTATTTATTTTGGAGGATGGCATGAATTTTGATGATCACAAGACCCGCGTTTTTGTTTGGTATCGTGACACTTTGCGTTTGAATGTTACATCAACACTGTATAAAGAGATCAGAAAATTGATGTTGAACGTTAGATAAAAATGAACTTATATAGCGGTCTTACAAGGAACATCACTTAGGTGGGCGCCCTTGACTCTTTTGGCATTCATTTATGTGATAAAGTTTTGGAAACTCTTAGACACGTATTGTCTTTGTCGGCCGAAAAACACTATTGAGGGGAGAAAGCACGCCTCAAAGAAAGGTGTGTCGCGGGGCCATTGTGCAGTTTCACCCACAAGCAGTCACCAATCTGAATGAATCAAAATCCAAAATCTTCGACAGGTGCTTCCCGGATATCGGCTGTAAATCGATTACAATTAAATACATTTCGGGACAAAAAATCACAGAATCTTCTTCAGATGATACTTTTTTGAAGACCCAATTTTTGTAGAAAGTTATCATCACGATTTCATTCGAAATATCCCAATAATGAGCTGTTTTCGATTGTTACAACTAAGAATGACGCGTTAAAAATAACTGTACGGTTACTTTGAGTAGGCTTAATTTTATTTTGAGCTGACGATCCTTGTGCGGGAGTCAACGAGCAGGCCATCATTTGCATATGTGACAATTCCACGTCATCGTGACTACTCCGTGAACTTTTTACTGTCATAATTACGATTCAGGATAAGCCTGGTAGAATCAACGGACAACGTTTTTAAATCATACCTTTCGGATGTTAGAAAAAATGTGCATAGGATATCTGCCACCTGTTTGCGATCCTGTTACAAGAGAAAACTAGATTCATTGATCAACGGCCCATCCGATTTAGTTTACAACCAAATATCTTGCGAATAAAAACAGTCGTCCTTAAGGGGTACGATGTAGGCAAGTCTGCCCTAATTTATTGTCAGAGCAGCAATAAACGGACGGTGATCGCTGCGTCTCGAAAGTAACAGCTGCACTTCGCACGCGATTGAAGAGACCTTCCCAAGAATCAAATTCAGTTTCTTCGACCTCAGTTGTGGCTGCACTAGAAAGTGACGCAAGCGTCCTCGATCTAGCTCGCGTCGCAAACCCAATCCGGCCACGATGAAACTCGCGCACGCATATCCGATAACTCATCGTGATCTCCGGCGACGAATCTCGTTGGCTCGTGAATAAACGATAACGCGCAGCAGCGACGGAATTGAGTGAAATGGTGATGACTTCGGGAAAGGGGAATGATCACTGCTGTACTCGCATAGTCTAAGAGTCTAAGCGATTGTCCAGCCGATAAGTCCATTGGTGCGTAAGCTCGTTCAGCAATATGTGGTCTAGTTTTGTCCCCGATAAGTTGACGCGCTCAACACACATGTGGGGGAGCTCTACATGAATCAAACGGAATCAATGTTGGGGTAAAGAATAATGGGAGAGAAAGAGAGAGAGAGAGAGAGAGAGAGAGAGAGAGAGAGGGGGGGGGGAAGACACAGAGAGAAAAGTATGGAGAAGTATGGAGAGAGAGCATGGAGAAGGACAGAAAAAGAGAAGGAGAGAAAGAGAGGGAGGGTAAATAAAAGAAAGCGAATAAGAGAAAGAAGGAAAGAAGAATAAATAAGAGAGAGACAGAGAAGGCAGGAGGATGGGAAAATAAATGACAGAAGGATAAATAAAAGCATAATAAAAGAAAAACAAATAAATGAGAATAAATAAAAGTGAAAGAGAGGAAGAGAGAGACATGCAAAAAAGTGAGGACCAATCGATAGGGAGTGTGTGTGTGTGTGGGGGAGAGAGAGAGAGAGAGAGAGAGAGAGAGAGAGAGAGAGAGAGAGAGAGAGAGAGAGAGAGAGAGAGAGAGAGAGAGAGAGAGAGAGAGAGAGAGAGAGAGAGAGAGAGAGAGAGAGAGAGAGAGAGAGAGAGAGATTGATTGATTGATTGATATATATTTTATGCCTTGGTCGAAACCTTGAGGCAGTGTGGTACATAGTGTGAACAGTTCGTAGGAATTCATATAAAAAATATAGAAGTAAACATAAATATAAAATTTGTAAAAAATCGGTAGTAAGTAAATAAGCATAGCATGAGTATAAAATTTAGAGTGGAATATAAGTAGTAAGTAAATAAACATAAGATGAGTAATTATAAAATAATAAAGTCAAAATATAAAAAATATTTAAAATAATAAGGATGGTGATTGTATCAGTAATGGGAGCATTTCTAAAGTAGTAGTATTATTGTGTTTCGATAGACTAGGAAGGATGGGCTCATCAGCCATCTAGATCATAATCGAAAAGATGCGAAAATAGTCTGCATTTGAAGATTTCAAGGCTCGGGGAGGCTATAACTGACGCAGGAATCGAATGCCAAAAGTACATGGCAGGTAAGCCGAAAGAATTTCGGAGGATGGCTGTACGATGTAGGGGTGTGTGAAAAGTATTGATAGTGGAACGACGAGCTGAGTAAACTGATGGCTGAGCAGGCGGGAACATTTAAATCAGATAATTCGGAGCTTTTTTTTCACGATGTTATATATCATGATACCCATGAAGTATAATCTTCTGGTTCTGACAGTTAACCAACCCAATTGCCGACGGTATGTTATGATATGGACGTCTTTTCGGAGCTTAAAATAAATCCAATAGTCGAGAGAGAGAGAGAGGGAGAGAGAGGTGGGGGGGGGGCGAGAGGATACCAGGGAGAGTCAGAGAGAGAGAGAAAGAGAGTGCCAATTGATACAGCGAGGTATAGGCGACCGAGCGAAAATCAGAAACGGACTGGCGAACAAGAGAGAAAAGCAACGAGTCATAGCGGTGGGTGAATCGGATAAATAGGAAAGCGACAAGGGGCAGGCGGCTGCGGAGCCATAGAGGAACAGAGGAAGTGAGAGAGCAACAAACTTTGCGCAAACCACCAACACCAACCGCCCGCGAAAATCCCTATGTCCCAACTATGCTCTCGCGAAACGGCCACAGGGGAAAGGACAGAATTTAAAAATAGGAAAGGAGAATCACGGATAGTAGTTTTAAGGGGATAGATACCTTTAGGCGAGGAAAAATGTGCTGATTTTCATTGTTTTTTTGAAAGGAATGATTTCTTCACCATTTTTGAGACTTAGGGTACGTTTTGTTACTGCTTTTGACTGTTTCATTGTTTTTCAAAAATCAATCTTCACAAACGGTGAAGGTATATGGCATATGGTTTCAACCGGATTGTCAAAACTGGTGTGAAGTACAGCCGATAAACTAATCAACCCATTCTTGAGAAATTCGGTATAAATCTTTCTAATCTTATTGTCTAAAACATGACGCGAAATTTTCTCAAAAATAAAATAGAGGTTTTTATGGCAAAATGTAGCCATTTTTTGGAAAATTCAATGTTTTTGTTTTAAAGCGTACCATTTCATAGATTTTCCACATTTATGACTTTTTCTTGGTTCATATTCTGCGTATAAGTGTTGAAGAAAGAAAAATCTTCGTTAATTTCTTTTCAGATCAATCCCGCCGACGCTACGTATCACGCCGTCTGACAACACAGATTAATAAATGAAAAAATATCATGTCGCAGCATAAATAGTAATAAAACATACCCGAAGTCTGAAAAATGGTGTAGAAATATTTCATCCAAAAAAAAATCATGAAAATCAGCAGTTTTTTCGACGCCCAGGGGTATCTCCCCCCTTAACGATTCGCGCACTCTCCTTTTCTCGCGAGCTCTTCCTCCACTCGAAATAGGCTTCGCGCCACATACGTGTGCGTTATAAATTTGCGTACGTGCGAGCGCACACCATAGCGCGAAGCGCGGGCGTCTCGCACGCAACGGCAAAAGCGTTTCGCGCGAAGCGTTTGATCCTACGGGGGAACGGGCTCGTTTGGTTCTTCTCGTCCGTGTGTGCTGCGGCTCTCGAGGCCTGCAAAGCGGCGAGACGAGAAACGCCGAGAGCACGCCGCGTTGCACCGATCAAAATTTGTCTCGACTTGGGACGAAGGAACTCGCGCGGTGCGTGATCCGAGCGATTGATGGAGCCGTGAAGGCTCGATCAAATTGATTCGTGCGCCGCGAGGAGAGCCCGAAGGAATTGGCAATTTATGTACGGGACAATTAGGTGGCTGTGGGCGGTTTTTTTTCTTAATATTGCGCGGAGATTTTTCGATCTGGGAAAAATACGATTTTTAAGGGGACGGATATTCAGGGCCGAAAAAAATTTACCGATTTTCATGATTTTTTTTTAAAGGTAAGATTTCTTCACCATTTTGAGACTCAGGATATGGTTTATTCCTACTTTTGGCTGTTACGTGGCATTTATTTTTATTAAGGGGGAATATACCTTTGTGAGGGAAAATCAAGGGTCATTTTTGACAATTTATTTAAGAAAAACAAAACAATATTTTTAAATTCGGTTTTTATACAGGTTAGTACAAGTCTTAAAGTAAAAGCATTTTTTTTTAAATTATTTTGAAACAAAACGGCGGCGCAGTAGTCGATGAAAGAAAACTCCTTTTTTCAGAGTCCTCTACGGGCGTGTTCGCACAGGTCACAATTTTCAAACTAGAACAAAAAACGAAAAATATTTTGAGAGTAGATATGAAACAACTAGTCCAGTATGTAGGGGTTTTTCAAAATATTGATTTTAAAAAATGGCGTTAATATGAAGAAAAAAAGTTCGTAAAAAAATCGTTTGCATATCGATCATAAAATTTTAACATTTCACCTTATCGAAAAAATCCTACATACTGAACTAGAAAATGTTGTCAAAAAGCTACAGTTGAAATTTGAAGTCAATCGATTGAAAACTCGAGGCGCTACGCGTACGCCCGTGTCTAAAAACAGTTTCGAGAAAAACGCGTTTGAAGCCATTTTGTTTCAAAATAATTTTTAAAAAATTCTTATACTTTAACACTTGTACATGTATAAGGTATAAGACTAACATGTATAAAAAATCGAATTAAAAAATATTGTTTGGTTTTTATTAAATAAATTGTCAAAAATGACCATTGATTTTGCCCTACATAGTTTCGAGAAAAACGCGTTTGAAGCCATTTTGTTTCAAAATAATTTTTAAAAAATTCTTATGCTTTAAGACTTGTACATGTATAATGTATAAGACTAACATGTATAAAAAATCGAATTAAAAAATATTGTTTTGTTTTTATTAAATAAATCGTCAAAAATGACCCTTGATTTTGCCCTCACAAAGATATATTCCCCCTTAATCTTTAAGAACGGCGGAGGTATGACACGGTCTTCTAAACTGCATTGCCCAAACTGGCGCCATGTATAGCTAAAAAACGAATCGATTGATTCTGATGGAATTTGATATAAATCTCTTTAACCTTGTTGCTTAACATATGACCATACATGTTTTTTAAACATTAAAAATAACGTACTTTTTCATTGCAAGATGTAGCCATTTTTCCGGAGAACTTAATCATTTCGTTTCGAAGCGGACGATTTCATCGATTTCAGGATTAAACATTTTTTTCTGCTGATTGAAATGTTACGACGACGTAAAAAACCTCGGTCAAATCTTAGCCAATATGATCGGTGTACAAAAACCCTTTTTTTGTTTCAGATAAATATCCTTCAGGAGATTGTTTATAACTTTTTTTACTCTCTGTATCTTTTTATGAAACTTGGAACACAACTTTTGTAATGTATAAACAAATAAATGTCCAAACGATTTTTCAATCATCTTACTTATTCCTTCAAAAATAATTCTTTCAAGAAGCCCCGATTTTCGGGTGGTACCTAACCCCTCAAGATAAATAGAAATCTCATCCTCTTCTTCATTTTCTACAATGCTTTTCTATCTTTCTGATAGACTTCCAAGGCCCCTCTGCCAAAATTCACTTTTTCCGTGACGAAAAATGGAATAAAATGCAAAAACTGCATCATCCATGAAACGACCCAATATTTACAGGTCATCTTTACTAATAACATTCCCCACTGAAAAGAAGTCCTAATTAACGATAGAAATGACATTGGTCGGATAAATATTGCCAAAAATATCGCAAATAAATTTTATTTCACTGCGATAATGTATTTTCTTTCACTTGCATAAAATGAAGACGTTCATCGACTCCAACCGGCATTTGACGACTGCAGAGATTGGACATAACCTCAACATTGACCGATCAACTGTTTCGAGACATTTGCGGAAGCTTGGGACGGTAAACAAGCTTGACGTTTGGGTGCCGCATGAACCGAGCTAAATGAATTTAATGGACCGAATTTCAGCTCACGATTCGCTGCTCGAACGCCATCAAAACGACTCATTTTCAAAGCGAATGATTACTGGCGATGCAAAGCGGATTGTCTACAATGATGTCAGTTGAAAAGGATCCTGAACGAAGCGTGGGGTGGCTCCTCACGACGGTCGCAAAGCCTGAGTGACACCCGAAGAAGTTCATGCTCTGCATGTGGTAGGATTGGAAAGAAAAGGTCTGTTACCAGCTGCTGCCATTCAACGAACCTATTGATTCGACCAAGTACTGCTCACAACTGGCCAAGTTGAAGCTAGCAGCCGATCAGAAGCGGCCCGTATCGGCGAATAAGAAAGGCG
The DNA here is from genome assembly GCA_951751655.1 of Ophion costatus. Lineage (NCBI taxonomy): Eukaryota > Metazoa > Arthropoda > Insecta > Hymenoptera > Ichneumonidae > Ophion > Ophion costatus. The sequence continues at coordinate 29,768,434 of OX632364.1, read as the reverse complement.
TAGTATTCCACCAACGCTAAACCACACGTTTCTCTGGTGACCGGGTTACAGTAATTGCAGCTTGGGTAAGATGTTTTGGCGCTTCGATCACACAGTCCGGACCTGGCACCTTCAGGCTCTCACTTGTTCCGGGCGCCACAGAACAATTTGAATAATAAAATCTTCACTTCCCAACCCTCGAAGTGCCAATAGGCCGTGTAGGCAGCTGCCTAAGGGCGGCAGACTTTAGGGGGGCTGACTTCAGACGCACCTACCAAGGTCTAGGTAAAAATACAAGTGATTAAGATAGGCAGGGTGGCACAAAGTCGAGCCTATCCTTAAGAAAAGTATAAATCCGGCACTGTCACTTTCCTGGACGTCTTCAAAAGCCATTTGGACGACTTCTTTGTCCAAAGATCTCCGGACTTCCATGGAAGTGGGATAATGACGCTCATGTTCAGATGGCAGAATGTCATTGAACAGGATGGAATATATTTACTTGATAAAAACCGCTTGTTTTGAAGTTTACTCGATTTCCGCTACGAAATTATGCATAGACCCAATACATCCACTGCCGATAGTTGTTGCCTCATACGGTATATTTCATTTCGGAGGTCGCAAGGAAATTTATATTCCCCCTTAATCTTTAAAAACTCTTTAAGAACTCTTAAAAATTCTCTTCGATATACGTATACGCAAGCCTATCTATACGCGAAAAGCCGAAAACATCGCCGATAAGAGCCGAATGGTAAGAGTGACGAAGAGCAGCGTCACATGTTCGCCAGGGACCAGAAAGAGACGGTAGATTACGTACGAGCTTGCGCTGGGCCGATACGTCGGGAGCAGGCAGGCGGGCGGGAGGCACACAGAGAGGAGAGTGAGAGAGTGAGAGAGAAAGAGAGGGGGGAGGGCGAGAGGGAGGGAGAGAGAGTAACGGACAAAAACGAAACGATAAAGCCGAGGTCTCTCCCCTCGCGGCATCTCTCGCGAGAGCTGCAGTCTCTGATGCAGCGCGAGGCAAGAGAAAGACGCGGAAAGTCTCTGGGTGCTCGGGGGGAGGGGGCGTGGAGAGCGGGGGATTAGAGTCAAAAGAGTAAAAGAGCAAGTGAGTAAGAGGGAAAACAAGGCAAGCTGAGGTACGTGCGAGAGACAGAGATGGAAAGAAAGTTGGGCGAGTGAACAGCGGTGCGGGGTGCAGGGGGCAGGCAGGGGGGCGGGAGGGGGGTCGAGCTGCAAGTTTCACGCACACGCGTGCCCAAACCGGTTTAACCACCTCATCACGAACAATCTCCACGCGTTACTCTTTTTTCCTCTCCCCTCTCGCTGTGCTCCTCCTCCGCCCTGCTCGACTCGCCCCCCCTTGCCCCCCTGCCGCTTTCGCGCCCCCGCGACTCGCCGCTATCTCGCTCCTCGCCGCATCGTGTACGTCTGTCCTCGTCGCCTGCTCCGCGTCGTCCGAGACACTCTCTTTGTTCACGAGAAGCAATCAGCGGGGTCCTGCGCCGACGATAACGGACCCCTTACTACTACTACTCTTTCGTAACTGGAGACACGAATACGCGAATGCGTTTTACTATGAAACATATGGGCATCGGGGAAGAGGGCATGAAATTTTGAACGTCCCAGAGTCCTCTGTAGTGGTGATGCATTTATACGCATTGATCGCGATACAGACGGAGTAGAGGAGACTAGCGTAAAACGGGTAAGCTTTTTAAATTTCGCGCCTCTGACACTAGTTCGAATGTGTGCGTACCAGGTGGCGCGGGCATCGGCCAATCACTGGTAGTCTCCCGCAACGACGGATCACGCGGCTGCAAGGTAAGTTGTAAACATAGATTTTTGCTGTTTTGATCGAATAGTTGCTGTTTTATGACTACTGATTAGTCGACTTTGGTTTGTGATGCGTTCTTACTAGGTGAGTGATATTGTTGTGCTGTGCTTGGACCTTCTTATCAGTGAAGTGATTTGTCACGTGTTGTGCCGGTTTCGAGGTTATGAGTGTGCCCAAAAGAAGCATGCCTTTGGGCAGGTTGGGTATGGGTCAAAGTCGACGATAGATCCAGCAAAGAAGGATGTAGAAGATCGCAAAGCTTCAACAAGTATGAAAAAATAGAAAAGGGACGAGAAAAAGCTGACAACAATGTCCAAAACGGAATAAAATGGACACGAGCGAGTACCGATGCCTGGATTGCAGCGAACTTTACATAGATCCACAAACAGAAGACTTTATTAAGTGCGATGATTGTGAGATGTGGGCTCTTGGAGCTTGCACTTCTTATGCCAGCAGAGAATCCTATTATTGCGGCATGTGTCTAGAATAATTACGTAAAATTCGATTTTACCTTAGGATAAGCGTGATTCTTGACTATAATAATGTATAGGCTGATTTTATGGTTGTGATAGATATATCGAACAAAAACTGACGATTCTAACAAGGGGAAGACGCTAATCGGGACCCACCGATTTCGCCCAAACTGCGTGGGTAGAAGAAAAGTGGATCCCGATTGGCGTCCTCCCATTAAAAGTACATACTATACGGCATCTACCTGTTAAGGTTAATTGATCTCATTATTTTATTCACTACCCGCTTTACCCACAAGATCTACCCGCTTTAGGTACCCCGACGAGCAAAACGGGTCTTTTTTCGTAGGGTTTAGTTTTTGGTTTCTTTATTGTTATTAATAAAGACTTTTTTGACTGATTTATTAAAGTTCGAAATTTATTAAACGAAATGTAATCGTTCAAAAAAAAGTTCGAAATATATGATGAACCTGGCTTATCTTTGCGTCCAACCTTGGCTTGCCTATTTTGGGCTAGTCTCCCCTACATCGAAGTTGAATATAAAGACAAAAATCCTTTGCCCATATATATATGGCGAATTAGAGAGAGAGAGGCTGAGAGATTGAATGTCTTATTTATTTATTAAGTCCTAATTAACTAGGGGGCTATTTGTGAACATTATGCTAAAGTTGCAGTGTTGTTTCATATAACAAAATAAAAGGACACGGCTCGATGAAAATTGCAGAAGTAAAACCAATTAACATAAACGACAACAAGGAATAATTCTGAATTGGCGCTCCATCGCAACAACACCGCATACAGTCAGCTGAGAACGCGAGTAGCGAATGATTAGAGCGCGGTGGCAGATAGAAAAAACATAACAAAAGGAGACGGCACAAAATAAAAGAAATCGAAAGTATAAATAATTATAAAGGTACGAATAAAAATCGATTGAAAATAAAAATGCATAGAAACGTACGAATGGAAAGAAATAAAAGAAAATACAAATAAAAATAAATTAAAAAGAGAGCGAGAGAGAGAGAGAGAGAAAGTACTCTTGAACTTTTACAATAAATGAAATGTCAATCAAATAGGCATAATCAATCATTTGAATTAATCGAGAATGAGTTTATCAGCAATGGCGTTTATCAATCTTCTTCCTTTTTTAAATCGTTTACTGACATCCGTCTTCGATCACGTCTTCCCTCGAATACTCTTTTTTTCTCATCTCCTCTTTTCCAAATTCTCTCAAACTTCTTATTGGCGACCAATGCCTAGCGCTCGCGAATTTTTCCGTCGTTTCTCCATCGGACTGATCCTCAGTTCCGATTTTGTTATTATTTTTTTCGTATTTTCGATGGCACATATATGTATATACACAAGTGCGTTTAAATACAATAACGCTATGTATCAGCAGCTTGGGCAAGGGATGAAAATAATGTTTTTTTTCCGACTCCCAAAGCCACTATACCACTTACTAGTGCTCGGATCAACGCTGCTGCATCCCAAGAGTAGGGTCGTAGACTACAAACGATGGTGTTGTCCGGAGTAACTGTTTTCGTGATATATTTACAGTGTAATATGCGGCGGACTGGATATACGTGGCTCTCGGGAATTGGTGGATTAATGTATATGGTTGTATATGTATATATATATGCGTTTATAGAACGTAACTATTTCTAGCGATGAGGCGACGTTTAGTGCGCGCATGTCGTGACGCATCCGTGGGGTAACAAATCAGGGCACGTTAAAACTTCATAATTGGTCGAATTAATCACGATATTTTCGCTCCGTCACTTCTCCGCATCACTTTCGCGATACTGCGTTTCGTATACTATACGGAATCACTTTGAATTTTATCGAGTGCATTTTGTGCGCGTGAATGGCCGCGTGTTGGTTTGTCCATGCTGGTATGTTTTGTATCGTTGATCAAATATGTATATACGGAAACGAATGGGACGCATATAGGTATAGAGGGAGAGAGAGAGAGAGAGAGAGAGAGAGAGAGAGAGAGAGAGAGAGAGAGAGAGAGAGAGAGAGGGAGAGAGAGAGAGGGGGCAAAGTTATCGCGCGCTAACGCGGAGATTTTGATAAGTCACGAGACGTGAAGGAGCGCGCGCGTTTGTCCTTTCCATTACCTAATATCGGGGTGGAGTGTGCAAAAGTGAGGTTTTCCCCGGAGGGCTTTTCTGCATGCGCACAAAGATTCAGGTCGTGGCACGCATGAGCGCACACTGCGCGCCAACGAATTATTACGAAATGTCTCTCATTTATGTATTATATGTATGTATGCGGAGATATATGCTTGTACGTATATACCGGATGGGGCAACGACTATCAGCAGTAGAAATATTTTCTGACCTATCAGACTTCGGAGAAATCATTTCCTACAGAAGTGGCATAGTTGAGATGCATCCAGGTGGAGGCGATTCCGAGATTTCGAGGCCCCTTTCATTTTGATTAATGAGGCATCTATTTTTTTTTTTCATAACGTTATCAAGGAACTAAAAATAAGTTCACACGTAGCCACCACTCGATGACCTCCTTCGAACTATGCAACTTTTATAGGAAAAGTTTTCTCCTAACTATAATAGGCTAGAAAATATATCTGATGATAATAGTTGCTTCGTCACCCGGTATAGGTGGGTAATGATAAAAGCGGTTTTGAAGACTTCAAATCGCATATTATAGGACCGACCGCAAAATAGCCACATGTGCTGATAGCCAACCCTATATAGATATAACAGGTTCAATATTTTTCCCCCATACACATGCACACACACACACATGCGTGTGTGTGCGTGTGTATGTATATATATATATATATATATATATACGTGTACCCCTAAGTAATAATATTGCAGTAAAAGAGTCGATATAGGCGTAGGTACTTACGTGGAGAACGCCATGGAACACAGAGAGAGAGAGAGAGAGAGAAGGAAAGAGAGCCCTCGTCCGAATGGACCAACTCGACTCAACGCATGCAAAGACTTATTACGATATAACTATATACTTTTACAGACTGTATACAGTAAATCTCTAGCCTGTTTACGATTAACACAGAAAGATATATATTTCTCTCTCTCTCTCCCTGCAGATTCGTCGACGAATGCATAAAGATACTCGATCTCTACATATACCTTTCTATATATATGCCTACAGTGATGCGATCGCAAACTGGCCAATTATTAATGGTAAAATGTCACTTAAATGATAGAAATCGTCGCTACGAAAAAGCAAATTTGCTATAAGGGCTCCCAAATTTGATTAATTTTCCCGCCAACGAAAAACCAAAATGATGTGTGATGAACGAGTCATCGTTTTGTCAGATGCGTGATGAACCAAACATTTTGTCAGATGAGTGATGAAACAGTCATCATCAGATGTCTTGCTGCCATGAGTGATGACAGCAAGACATCTCACGATCCAATGAGATGGTGAATTTCGAGCAAATATGACGCGGACGAATTGCACGAAATCGTTGAATTGACAGGATTTGCCGCGTTGTGAATTTCTCAGAGTTCGGATTTTTGCATCAATTAAACAGTGTTTAACATTGATGTCGTTCTTATCGTTCGCAGTCATGCGTTTCGAATTGTATACCAAAGGTGTCCTTGTATTAAGGATATATGGAGATACGGGACCGAGAAAGGTAGCCGAAATATGAAATTCCGAAAAATGATGCCCTAGGTGTATGTCGATGTAAATTAGATAACCTAGATGTAACATCAATCGCAAGTGGTTTAATATGTAGACCAAGCCTCAAATTTTCTGTTAAAATTGTTTTTTTTTTCATCTTCGTTTTGGGTGTTGGCTAATTGATGGTATTCCCTAATTTATATAATTCTCATCTTATTTACTAAAGATTAGTAAATGAACATTTCATTTATGTTAATAAATACACTTCTCAATATGTTGCTTATTCGAGAAAGATTATGAAATAAACATTTTATTTATCTTAATTAATATATTCCTTGTTAGTTTCTTACTAATAAGAAATATACAACTCGTAGCATTTAATTCCGTGTACACCCTCTTTAAGGGTATTTATATAAATCCCTCTCTCTTCTCATATGCATAAATTATTTTACATTGATTCTCATATATCTGGCCTAGTTGCTAAAAATATCTGATGCAATCGCATAGTTGTGTTGTCGGTTGCATTTTCAGTTTCGCATCGATTTTCCGGTCAATTTCGAACCCTCTGATATTTTCCAACCATTGCTCCAGTTTGCTTACTATTTAATGGTTTAGTTTACCCTATTTTCCATATACTTGCTAATATGTCTCAAGTTTTCAATTGCCGGCATTCATATTCTACACTTGGCGACCACATACTCTTTTTCTCCCGTCTTTCCCGACATAATCGCATCTTATCGTCTCCCACGTTCCCTTTAATTCTCTGCTAATCATCTTGTCCTTCCAATATTTGTCCATGTTTATGCCTGTTTTCCTATATTCATATTCCTTGCAGTATGTAGATCCGTCGAATTTTCTCCAATCGTATTGACTTTCTTGTTCAATTAAAAAATGTATACTTCTGTCTAGTTTTCTTTCCAGCTCTGTTTTCAGCAGGCTATTTTCCATCTCATCAGAGCGCCGAGTAGTCATGAAAACAGATGCAAAATAATTCAACTGGGAGACTGCAAATCAGCAGTATCATTCTTTACCGCGTCAGTGGATCCCAAAATACTTCTCTAGGCTTGGAACAATCCAAACAATCCAAATGAGAGACTATGAGACTATGAGACTCAAGTGAGAGACTACGAGACTCCCACAGTTTCTTGAAAAATGATATAAATGATCGATATCTCTTTGCCGCCTGATTACAGAAATTTTCCAGCGAATGAGATCGCAAATGCCTCGATAATGGGACAACTGGACAAAAGCGTTGAGCGCTACCGGGTTTACGCATTCCCATGCGTGTAACTAGTTATCTCACAGTGTAGTAACCTAGAAACGCTATATATAAATACATGCATACATATCTACAGGGTGTCCTGTTATGAATGGATAATCTGGTGACAGTCGATGAGTCAGATCATGTCCTACTATATGCTGGAATTTCAGATTAGTAAAAGTCCCACGGTTTCCGTGATAAAAATCATCTGCTTTTCGTTTTTCGCATGCCATTTCTACAAATTATAACTATTCTTTGACGGTTTTTAAAAAAAATACTCTTGGTCATTTGTATTATCTAGAAAAGTCTTTATCTACAAGAAACTTTATGAACAAAAGATCCCATGCAGAATTTTCATACAAGCCAATTCGAACATCTGACTTTGATAGCCTGCAGTGTAAAAAGTAATGTACCACGCATATCGTGCTATTTACTTTAAAAAGTTGCTTAGTTATTGACGATTCGTATCATTTGTAGAAATGGCATGCGAAAAGCCAAAAGCAGATTTTTTGCAAAAAATAACGTAAAGCCAAACACCTCAAAAACGATGGGACTTTTACTAAACTGATATTCCAGCATACAGTCGGACATGATCGGACCTATCGCGAGTCGCAGGATTATCCATTCATAACACGACACCCTGTACATATAGACATAAGCTGGCATAATGTGTGACCGAGCGGTGTCGAACGAAGTGTACGTTCACCGAATGATATGGAACAGATATAAACGTCTAAGATCGCGATACGAAGAGAGCGCGCAAGACGGGTCGGGGTGGCGAGTCAGCGGCCGATGGGTCGGAAAGGGGGGGGGTGCGTGTAGGATAGAGGAGATGCAGAGGCGTTGCATTTACTACAGTGTTGCACTACTTTCGCCGTTTCTCGGCGTTGGCACTCTCGTACCGTCAATGCCATCGTTTCTCTCTCTCTCTCTCTCTCTCTCTCTCTCTCTCTCTCTTCCCCCTCTTCCCCCCCCCCCCTCTCTCACCATCTCTCTCTCTCTCCCTTACTCTTTCTCTCCATCTCTCTCGGCTTCTCTTCGTCTCTCTCATCGTATGTCTCTCTGATAACAGCCGGTTTTGCACTCGGTTGGATCTCTCGCGCGAGCACCTCCCGGTTTTCCCCGCTCTGCGACTCACGTAGCCGGGAACTGTGTGTATATTTTATTGTTATTCCTTTTTAGTAATTATTGTTTGTTGAAATTTAAAAAATTCTTATTATTCATTTTTTCAATTGCTTATATTTTTCGAATGACTATTATTATAATTATCACTCAAAAATATTGTCATTTTTAATGTATTTTAGTTATTTTAATTACTGTAATTATTATTGTTGTTATTATAAATGGGGAAGGATATTTTGAACCCGTTGTGTATATGGAATGTTGACTCTCAGCACATCTGGCCGTTTTGAGAACGGTTGTTCAATTTGTTTAAAGGAATAGTTGATTTTCTGGACAGCAGGGTCTTTGAAATGACCTTTTTCTGAAAGTCATTTTCGGTTTTCTGAAAGTCTCTTTAATAATAGTAGGATAATTGGTCACAACGAGAATGGTCCTCGAAGTTGAATGTTTTTTACATCATATATTTCCTATAGGTAAGTAAATATGCGTATGTGTGTGTGTGTGTGTTGATAGAATGGATAATTATATTTTGCTTGGTCCGAGTTCAAGAGACGGCTGTCACTCGAACGTATCTCGTTCGCGTAGGTACGAGCGGCAGAAAAGAACGCGGGGGTGGCATTTGCAATCGTAGAATGTGCTGTACGCATGTCGGTAGCAGTAATCGATAAGATCCCTCGATCCAAAATGATTCGACAGATTTCCAATACGATTCGCGAATTCCCAAATAAGTTTTTCCATCGTCGTGGACGACTCATTGTTTTTTATAAGACAGACAAATGTAGAAAGTCGTGAAAGTGTGGAATATTTATGAACGCGATGCAAGTGCAACCGTAACGCGGAAAATCGAATTTTCGGGATTAGGAACGTAAGCGGACTGATCAGCGTGCATTAGTTGTATTGTGTTTCATTAGGAAACTGTGCAAGAATGCTATCAAAGTGCTGAGGTTCCATTATAAATTAATTTCTATATATTCAAAAAATTCTCGATAAATGTATATTCATTAATTTTTCCTGGAGTGAACATTAAATCTATTATTAACTCGTTATCCGTTCGATGAGTGTACAATAATTTTATTATCGATTCGTTAATTTAAAAATAAGTGTACATTTATTCCGTTATTAATTCGTTAATTTTTCTATCAATGTACGTTCATTCTATTATTGATTCAGCAATTTCTACGTGAGTACATTAATTCCATTGTTAATTGATTAATTTTTTCATGAGTGTACATTGCTACCACTACCAATTCACTAATTTTGCCATGAATGACCATTAATTCCATTATTAATTGATTGACTTTATCCATCATGGATGCCATCATGTACATTAATGCCATTATTACTTCATACATTTTTTCATTGGTGTACATTTATTCCATTATAAGTTTATTTATTTTTTCCACGAATGTACATTAATTCCATCATTAATTCAGCTATTTTTCTATAAATGTACATTAATTGCATTAATAATTCATTCATTTTTCCATGAATGTACATTAATTCGATTCCTAATTCATTCATTTTCCCATAAATGTACATTAATTCGATTCCTAATTCATTGATTCTTCGACGATCGTACATTCATCCCATTACTTATTAATTCTATCAATTCCTTTGTTAAATTACTCCATCAATTCCCTTATTTATTAATGATCGCCCACAATAGTATTCAATAATTCCATTATAAATAAATAAATTTTACAAATCCCATTACTGATCAATTAAGTCAATTAATTCCATTCTCAATTAATCCCATTATCCAACCGTGCACTCATTTCACAATTCCATAATAAGGCTAACGAGCGTACACGAGGATTCGTTAAAAAAAAGGACTGCTGAACAGAGACGAAAAAAAAATGCATGCAAAGAAAAAAAACAACACAAAAGTTCACAACAAGGCGTCAGTTTTGCCCATGAGCATACGAATACAGTGCATATACGGAATAAAGTGAATAACGAGGCTCGTACCGCTCGGACGTTACGAGAGCCGAGGAAAATGTACGCGAGCGATGACATGCATATGCCAAGAGTCAAGAATCCTTGCGTCAGCGTGCGCCGCCGACGAACGGCCGCGGAAAATTGCCTCGGCTCTCCTACACGACGATGTTTGTTGTCATTCCACTTTTCATTTTCTTTCTTTTTTTTTAAATTTTCTTTCTCGCTAATAAACGTCGCGATGGAAATATCGCGCGTTAGCGTGGTTTCTTTTATATCCTCGATAGTTTACAGTTATACGCCACGTATACGACGATTCATTGAACTGCGTCGATAATCGTCGTCAGCACTGGTCATTCAAGACACAACGCGCACCTGACGTCACAGTACGTATTCAGTACATGTGTAGATGTATATGTATATGTGTATATGTAGATCTGTATATGGATATGTGTATATGCATATGTGTATATGTATATGTGTAAATGCATATGTGTATATGTGTATATGCATATGTGTATATGTATATGTGTATATGCATATGCGTATATGTGTATATGGATATGTGAATATGTATATGTGTTTGCACATGTGTACGTGTACATCACAGCTCTCTCGGCCAAGCTTAATCGACGCGAATTAACATAGAAGTTTTTTGCGTGGGTGTCTCGAGACTGGATCTCTAACTGCCCACTGGATCCGATTGGATCGAAGCTGGAGATTATTCTACTTAAATTTTGCTACCACCAGCGTCCTGAATACTCACATTTTTTTATCAACGTATTTGCACGCATAACCGCAATGTTCAATTAGAATGTAATTACTTTCGAAAAGCTTGCGAATTGGTGCAGTATTCGTTGAATAATCGTAGTTTACAAACGTCGATAATGGTCACTAAGTGACGTGTAGGATCTTTGAAAATAATAAGGTTACTTCTTCTTTAAAAATAATGAGGTTACTGTAGAAATAATAAGGTTACTGTTTGTCAATGTTTTTCGGTGAAAAAATGACACACTTGGGAAGTCTGTGTATTAAAGGGGAAAATATCTTCAGGCGAGATGGAAATCAGCGATTTTCATGATTTTTTTAAAAGCAAATATTTCTTCACCATTTTTTAGATTTATGGTATGTTTCATCACTACTTTAGGCTGTTACATGATATTGTTTTTTTTTTAATTATTCTTTGAAAATGGTGGAGGTATGGCACAGTCTTTTAAACAGCTTGCGACGGCTGTTGTCAGACCACGTGACACGTAGCGTCGCGTGGAATTATTCTGAAAAAAGTCAACGAAGATCTTTCTTTCACTAACACTCATACGCAGAATGTGAACCAGGAAAAAGTGAGAAATGTAAAAACACGATTTAATGGTACGCCTTGACACAGAAAGATTGATCTTTCCGAAAAAATTGCTACATTATGCGATAAAAAAAATACATTCCTTTTAAAAACGTTCAGGGTCATGTTTTAGACGACGAGGGTAGAAAGATTTATACCAAATTTCATCGAAATCGGTTGGAAAAAGGTTGATTACCTTTTTACCTATACGTCACGCCAGTCTTGAAAATGCAGTTCAGAAAAACGTGCCATACTTCCGCCATTTTCAAAGTTTAATACAAAATATTAAAGAAATACCAAAAGTAGTGACAAATCATATCCTAAGTCTCAAAAATGATGAAGATGTCTTTCCTTCCGAAAAAAATCATGAAAATTGGCAAATTTTTTCTCGCCTAAAGGTATCTCCTCCCTTCATTGTGTGTAAAATCCCGAGCCTATTCCAATACTCTTACAAGAAAAAAAAGATTTAAATCAAGTTCTTTTTTGAGCCTCGACCTTAAGCAGACCCCATAAATTTAAGGGGTTAGGGTACTGTGATGTCCCGGGAATCAGGGTTATAAAAAATAATTAACTATGAAGGAAAAGTGGGCTTGATTCTACAAATCTTCAAGTATCTTCAGAAATGTTTTCACAAGATTTAGTACCAAAACGGTGGTGCTGAAGTTGGATGAAGCGATTCACCTCCGTCCGATAGTGTCCCGCGGTAGGCAAAATAATTTGATTCGTAGATAAAATGTGCCTTCGAAGTACGTGGGAAAATAACATAAAAATAGTGCTTTTGGATAAAACGGTGCATTGCAAAAAAAATTGTTTTCACTTCAAAAATCGCCGAAAACAATTTTTTTTCGAAAAAAGTTTCCAACGTATCAAAAATCCCCTACGTACTTCGATGTAAAATGTCATCGATAGGGTACAAAAATGTCCATCCAATCGGTCAGGACACCATCGGACAAAGGTGACTCCATTCAGCTTCAGCGTCGCCATTTTGCAACAAAATCTTGTGTAAAAATTTGAAAAGTCACTTGAAGATACATATAACAAAATCCACCGGACGAAATTTTCACTCCACCAACTGGCTATCCATAAAAAATTGTCGAACTTCACCTTTTTTCCCTTAGATTATAGTAGTCACCCTTGAGGAACGACACGTTTTTCTCCCGCGATCTTCCATTCTCCTCTCCATTGCCAACTGTCAAAGGCTTAACGTCAGTGCGCAGCAGAGAAGAGTGGAGTAAAAATGAGGGAAAAATACAAAAAAAAAATGCAGTGAAAAATAAAGAAGCTTGGGAAGCGAACTGGTACGATTCAGTCTGGGGGTGTCTGTTGCACACGCAGGGATCTACGTCGGTCTCGACGTCGCTGCACTCCCGGTATATGATCTCGGGTATATAGCTGGTGGGGATTCGATGCAGGTGCTGGCCTTGGGCTGCCTAACACCAAGACCACAATCTCTTCGTGCCTTACCAAGCGGCAGCAACGGCAGCACGTAGTAAAATCTCGAGTGGTCGCTCGTGTGCGCCAACGTATGCACACACACACCCACACCTACCAGAACCTCAGAGCCAAGCAGCTCCCCGTGAACGTGCACGATGGACTTTTCGTGTATTGGTGAAATCCACCAACGACTCGAGACCCTCGTGCAAGTATTGGAAATTTATAGAATTTTCTTTGGGTAGTGGACAGTACGTGTCCATCGATGAATCTAACGATACTCGAGACTGCAAACTCCAGTTGCCAATATCTGTATGCACGTGCGCCAATGCAGTCCTTTGTTTAGGTGGCATTCCGAGTATTGTTCGGATAGATATACAGCCCGGTATTACGCGATATACGAGAGGCCAAGCATTGTCGTACCTTGCCTCGCATTCAGTCTGCTAATTTATTCTGTTAAAGATTAACGTGAATGATCTTTTTGAAAACAAGCTTTTGTTTATAGAAAATTGGGTAAATATTTACAAGTGGGACTTCAGGCCTTATCGGCTTCAAAAAAATGTTCACGTGTTCGGGGCTATTCTGCAGTATGAAAATATGTTTTTTTATTATGCAGGAGGGGTATTTTATTAAGAAAAAACACATATATATTTCCGGAAAATATTCGATTTTTGAAATACGTTTTCTGTATGCTTACTCTAATTTGTTTGGGTTTGTTTGGGTTAGTTTGATTGTCTTTGTGTGTTTGGGTTTGTTTGGCCCAAACGAACCGAAACAAACCCAAACCCACATAGTCACACCACCCAAACAACTCCACACAATGTCATTTGACCCACTTAATGTCACCAAACCCGTTTCCTCCATATCTTTAAAACAGTTAAAAAAAGCGTCTGGGGGTTGAAATAAGCGTTGAAATTGACTTCCACCGACTTAAATATTATAACCAAAGTGCCCTGAAATACATAGACTTGGTGAAAAATTTCTAAATCATTTTTCTAGCTGGGGCCCCACCTGTAAATATTTACCGAAAATTGAACTAAAAAGTATAAAAATGATATTGAGTATATGAATATTTATTCTCGAGGAAATAAACGTGAAATATCTTTTTGAAAACAAGATTTTGTTTGGAGAACAGTGAACTAAGAAGTGAAAAAAAATATTTTGAACAATGCAGTTAAATGGTAAAACTACAGAATAAATAATAAAAATAAATAGTAAAAGTACAGAAGAACCCCATCCTTGGTCACTGATCAAAGGCGCAGGCAGTACTTGATAAAACTTTCATAAACATAGGATTTTTTAAAATTTAAATATTTTCTTAAAAGCTTAAGGCGTGAAACGTCATTAAACTTGGAATAGAGCCTCAAGCAGTGAAGAAAATATTTATATTTTCAAACGTTCTATGTTGAGTTAAGATCTATTATGTACTGCCTGCACCTTTTATCAGTCACGAGGGATGGGGTTCTTCTGTTTGCTATTCAACTTTATTATTTATTCTGTAGTTTTACTATTCAACTTCATTGTCCAAAATATGATTATTTACTTTTTAGTTGAATAGTGTATAAAAAATAAGCTTGCTTTCCAAAAGATTTTTCGCGTTCATTTATATTATTTCTTCAATATTTATTATTTTTTTCATTTTTTCATTCGTTTCATTGTTATTTATTATTCATTTATATTATTTCTTTAATATTTTTAATAATATTATTATATTATTTCGCGTTCACAATTAATTTCCATACACTAAATATCATTTTGTACTTTTTAGTTCAATAGTTTATAAGTAAAAACTTGTTTTTAAAAAGATTTTTGGCGTTCATTTTTTTATTTAGTATTTTTTGGCTTTGGAATTTGTTTAATTAGGGATAGGGCTATAGTACTTGTGAAGACAAATCGAACGAGCCCAAACACGCCGGGGCTATCTTGCTTAATTGAGGAGTTCCTAAGGTCACCTTCCGTCCCCATCATCAGAGCCGGCTCCCTGGTACCATATTATTGCATTGACACCGAAGTTGCAAGCATGCCAAATTTTGAACCGGAAACACATACAAATGAAGCAAGTTAAATAAAAGCTTGGCAAAATAGACAAGCAAGAAGAGTCAGTCTTCCTTATTTTTTTATTTTTACTTTTCTTTCAAATTAAGTGAAGTACTTTTTTCTAGATCGAATAAAGAAAAAAATTCCAACCAAGAGGAGATCCCTTTATAATGTAAAAAGAGCTTATGCCTGGAACAGCCTATTAATCGATAAGTCATTAAGTAAGAAAATTGTTGAGTCTTAAAACTCCCCTTTCTACTGGAAACGACTTTTTTCTGAACCTCGTAGAAGATAACTCAAAAACCATTCAATAGATCGTTCTGAAATTTTGCACACTTTTAGACTACATAATAACCGTCTATGTGAACCTAAAATTTTTTTAAAATTATTTCGGAAAACTACTTTTTTGTTGACAGATATTATAGTAATAATTTAATGAAAAAATGTAACATTTTTTTCATACGCATACCATTTTTTGAATTTTCTGTTTTCTTTGGATTTTTTAGGTTCACGTAGAGCGTGCGGGTCTGAGAAGCCAAAAACTTCTTGGGTCTGATGTTTCAGATCAATGCGCCAGACGCTAGATTGTACGCCGTGGAAAAACTCAGGCGGCAACAGCCTTTGAAGCAAGTGTCCAGCCGCTATTTCAAAATCTGACAAAAAAAGAAAAATTGAAAGATGGCATAATATGTACATAAAATTTAAATGCTGTAGAATGAACAGTTTCAACACAAAATGATCTTGGAAATTCGCTCATTTTCGCGTGCCTAAAGGGATCTCCCCCCTTAAGTAATCTCGTACTCGATCTGCGAGTACATTCTAATTCGGCCTAAATCGTTGAAGAAAAACAACTTTGAGACGACCTTATTTTCTCTTGTTCCCTTTTGATTTCTCCGCAAATGAAGGACAGTTTTCTTTCGTCCCTGGAGCAATTGAATTTTCTTCCTATCTCAAGTAAAATGTAATGACCTTTCCTTTTTAAATAACCTCGTAATTGACCTGCGGATATATTTAACTCACAAGCAGGGACAATGGAATAAGAAAAAAAACGTCTTCCTTCATTACATTTTTATTATTCTTTCTCGCGAATTGAATAAATTTCCTCTTCTTTCTAATTGAAATAAAATAGCCTTACCATCCTTCGTGAGATAAATTTTTATTCACTGCTTGAATAACCTCGCGTTCATAATCTGCGAATATATTTTGTTCAACAAGGATAACAAAACGAAAAAAAACTTTTTCATTTAAAAATTCAAATACTTTGTGTCCTCGTATTAAAATTTCCTTTTTTTTTAATAAACGAAATGTCTTTTTCTTCCTCAGAAGAAAAAATAAATACACAAATTATCGTTTGCCCCAAAAAAGAAAGTTCCTAAAAAATAATAAGCAGTAGCCATTCCTTATTTCCGCGTCAATTTTCCACTCTAAACGTCCGCTTTTTTCAGCGTCAGAACCTCAAATTTCAAATCTTATTCGACGTGACGCTCAATTGGGTACTCAAGGCCTTAGGTAATAAAGTAAGTAAAAGTAACGGGTGTAAAATCATGTGCGAATTTAACAATTTTTTTTCGTATGAAAAAGTGATTCACTCATAAAATTTATTACACATCTATTTAGTATGAATATCAAGCTGTTAGAATTTTTTTTCGATGTGCATCATGGCCGACTGCTCGAAACTTCTCGAAACAGCTTTTTTCCAATTGGCGTGACAAATAACTCCAACGATTTTCACTCGATTTACTTCAAATTTAAAGGTTATGTTCCTAATTGCATTTCGCAAAGAAGTACGTACAGAATTTCTGATTAATCGAAAATTTTTCATTTTATGAGCAGTTATAACGAAATTTTTCACTGAAAATTCATTTCTTGTGTTCAAACACTCACAACTTTTGAATAAAACAATATTTTTTAAATTCCCTACGTACTTCTCTAGGTATTCCAATGTAGATTGACGAGAATTTTTGTTTTTCGTTCTAGTACAAAAATCGTGTATGCTAAATGTCACACCGCGGAGCGCCTAAAAAAAGATAACAAAAGAAAATATTAGTAGTTGGTCATTTTAGCATCGAAAAAAAAATATATTTTTTGCAACAGCTTGATATTCATACTAAATAGATGTGTAATTAATTTAATGAGTGAATCACTTTTTCATACGAAAAAAAAATTGTTAAATTCGCACATGATTTTATACCCGTTATACTGTGGCCTAAGGCCTTAAATTTATTCGGAGATTGCCGTATTGATGAATTTCCGTGATTTTTGTAATGTCAACGAGCGAGAGTGTGCGCTGCAAGGAAAACGATCGACGGTTCAAAGATCGAATGTGATTTACGTTAGAGTTTGAACCGAGTGGCGATCTCGGACACATGATCAGAATCGACGGGAGGGTGAACGCGCGTGCGCGCGCGTTGTTGAACAACCTATTCTACCTCACCGTTTAGCACCGAGAACTCGACGATATATACTCAGATGGCAATAAAAAGTAACGGGCCGCTCCCCGAGACCTACGACGATTACCACACATCTGATTCGAGATTCTATTGCGAGCCTGGATGGATAAACTACGCGAGTGATGATGGAGCGAGCGAGAGAGCGTGGCTCGTCTCTGCGATAAAGAGATTTTTACCCTCCCCCATCTCTAAGAACACGTACAGAGGGCAATTGATGTACCCAAAGGCCCGAAAAATAGCTAAATTCCGAAACAAAAATTCTTGGAAACGGTTGGTGCAAAATAAACGCCTTTTTTTACCCAAAGATACATATATTGAGAGCCTTAAAAAAATCACAAAAAAAATACAGAAAAACAACAAAAACATGGCCGACGGAAGACAATGAAATTTTGTTGGCGACGTTCGGCGGTGGACACTCTCCAGCTTAAACGGTCCATCCGAAATCAAAAAACCAAACGGGTTATTCAAGTTAACAATAAATACGAGTCGTTGACGATCGTCGATTTTCAAAATCGTTATTTTTAACAACGTGGCGACGATTTGAAACTCGAGCATACGAAATCTATGAAAGAAGTCGTCATTTTTACGTAACTATTTGAAAACGAGGATCGATTTTGAAAAAGTGAGATCGTCAACGACCTTTGAATGTTTCTCGCCGGATCTTCTGTAAATTTTGAAATAATCCGCCAAGTGGTTCTCGAGATAGCGTGTCCACCGGCCTTGAAAACAGTGTTTCGAGAAGAACTCGTTGAAAGGTGATAGTATGGTATAAAAATATTTTCGTAAAATGCAATTTTTGACCCACCTAGGTAGATGTAGTCGGTTAACACATCAAAGTTCATCAAAGCCGAATATCACTTTTTCAATCATTTCCCCTCAATTCTCCGGACACAGCGACACTCTAAAGATGGGCATCAATGGATACTAACTAGAAACACGCAAAACCACCCACAGCCAGCGAAATTGCCGAATGTTATAGAAATAACAAATAGCAATTAAGCACATATAATAAAAAAATTAATAAATATTCTCCGGACCAATGAACATTTCAAATACGATCCTGTAAAAACGATTACAGGACTTCACATTACTTCGTATTAGGTTGATCGTTGCCGAAAGAAGAAAACCATAGTGTTTTGTTCAATCATTTAGGTGATGTGGCATTATTATTTTACATTCGTGAAACTAGAGCGCAAGTAACTCAATAATAATAATAATAATAATAATAATAATAATAATAATAATATAAAAATAGTCGTTATAACAGTTATAACTATAATACCATTAATAATGAATTAATAGTAACTGTAACGACTATAGAAATAGAAGATAGTATTATTACTAGTAAAAAAAACATTACAATTAGAGCTATTGTAATTAAACAACTGAAAAATCGAATGACTTAAAATGACATTTTCGAGTATCGATACCTACGTTTTTTTTTCTCATTTCGTGGAATAATAGTAACTATAACAACAATAGACATATAAATTCACAATATCAATAGTAGAAAATAATTATTATCATAGTTACTATCATCAAATTACTGATATTGTATAGAAGTTATGATAAATATTTGTTATAAATGTATATAACACAATTTAACTATCAATTAATAAATTAAGCAATTAGTAAATCTCTTGTTTTCGTACTTGTTCTCTTTAACAGAGTTCACACTCCACAACACACACATACATATATATATATATATATATATACATATATGTAAATATTATATTGAATAGCAATATTGATAGTAAAAAGCTGATACTTCCATAGTAAGTATCATTAAATTACTGATATTATATAGAAATTATGATAAATACTTGTTAGATAAATGTATATTACATAATTGAGATAATATTTTAAACATGAAGCAATTACGAACGAGGCTCACTAATTGTTTAATTTATTCTTTCCGTTGTTCTTTTTTACAAAGTTTACAACACACATATATATATATATATATATATATATACACCTATATATAGTGAGAAAGAGAGAGGCATTTCTTTTTAACATTTTCGAGTATCGATAAGTTTTTTTTCTTCCTTTCCAGGAAAAAATGTTGTTATTTCGTGCGGCGAATTCTTCGCCATGACGATTCGCCAAAATTTAATTCGAAGAAGACGTAGTTATCCTCTGCTCCGAAGAAATGGACTGTATTTATTTCGATGCACGCGTGAGTACGAATTTTCAAGTGTGAGCGTTTCTCTGTCCATAGATGTGGGAGTATCTCTGCGCGTATTCGCGCACGTGCGTGTGTACGTGTCCGCGAAGTTTCTTCGCAGTTTACGAAGAGAAGGCTATGCTTGCGAGCAAGAGACGCACTCGCGCTCTTTTATACTCGTATCTCCCGGTATAATATGAGCATAAATACAGTGACATATACCAAGAGAGAGAGCGAGAGAGAGAGAGAGAGAGAGAGAGAGAGACTCGCTAGAACGCATGAGTAGAAGTGCTGCGGTGTTTCGATGCAAACACCGAAGAAATATAACGTTTAGTAGATGTGTACAAACGTGCGAGTATATATCAGACTTTTCAGGCGCAGTCAACGGTACTGTGCGAACGTTCCAGGATTTACACTTCCTCTTTCCAATATATCTTGTGGCATATTTAGTATGAAAACGACTCAGCACTAGCTTGCAGAAAATGGCAAACGTTGCCTCGATCCTCGTGAAAATAATAAATGGACACAATTTTCTATCGTTCGTTATCCCGAAATTTTCATGCCAATTTGCCGGCGATTGCCAACTTCCTGGAGAGAATACCAGGGGCGACGATGATTAGAGTGGTTTGGGTAACATTGTTAGTATATTTTTTAATTGACTGATATCATTCTCATGTTGTCGAATTTTTACTGATAAATGATTTTTTTTATTTTTGCATTGTCATGTAGTCTATGAATAAATATGGTGTGGAATAAGTGTGCCAATTTTTTTGGAGCAAACAAACCCAAACATTCTGTAAGTCTTTTTATTTCAAATTGACGCGTTCGGATTGGTCAATTTAAAATGAAGCGTTCGGATTGATGTATTTAATTCGACTTTCAATTAATTTATCAATTCAATTCGATCTCGAACTAGTTAATTTTTGGTAGCACCAATTAAAGTGTATACATTTTCTGGAGCCAACAAACCTAAGCAAACCTAATATACATAATTTAGGTAAATTAAATTACCCAAATAACCTAATTTAGGTAATTTAATCTGAATACGAATTAGTTAATTTTTTAGAGCACCAATCGCAGTGTATCAATTTTTGGAGCACTGATGGAAGTGTATCAATTTTTTGCAATGAAAAAACCCTGGCAAACCCGAACGCACCCATTGATTTTGTCTCAAATCGATAATAAAAATGTTTGAATTAGTTGATTTAGACGAATTAATTCGAACTCGAATTATTTAATTTGTTGAAACACCAATTATAGTAAACCAATTTTTTGGAGCAAACAAACCCAAGCAAATCCCTAACCCACGTTCATTATTTTTATCTCAATTTGAAGATGACAACGGTTAAATCAATCATTTTAATCTAAGCTCGAATTAGTTAACTTTATGGAGCACGTATTGAAAAGTACCAATTTTTGGAAAAAACAAACCCGAGCACTATACTCCCAATATTTTTACCTTAAATCGCCGATGAAAATATCCGAATCAATTAATTTAATTGATTAATTCGGACCCAATTTAGCTGCACCTGAAGGGTGCCAATTTTTCTGAGCAAACCAACCAAAACCAACACAACACACTCTCATTCGTTTATCGCAAATGGGAGACGAAAATGTTGGACTTAATTTATATAATTGAAACGGTTAATCAATTAATTAGTTTAAAAAATCATACTTCAATTAATAAATTAATTAAACTCATACTTCAATTAATTCATTAATTAAATCCATACTTCAATTAATTAATTAATTGAATGCATAGTGCAATTAATTAATTAATTAAATTAGAACTTTAATCCATTCGCCAATTTAACTCGAACGCAAATCAGTTAATTGATTTTTTTAGTTTTTGAAAAAATTCTTAATCACATTCCTAAGTGCAATTTCCGTTTCAACCATAATTACTATTCGAAAGCACGACGGAAAGTTAAAAACAGAATTTTTCCCAAGCATAATTCAATTATACTTGTCGTCCTTCGGCGTATAAAAAAAAAAAAAAAATAACAATGAATTATGACAGCTCGAGGCACGTGGATCGAGGCAGGGAGGAGGGCAATCGATTGTGTCTGGAATGACCCATACGTGGATCGCAGGACGTAGGTGCTGTCTAGGGATGGCGTCAGCGAGACTGGCGCGGATTTATCCTGTGCTTAGCGCGCTCACCGAGGCCACCTATTAGTGTTATTGTGTATATTATTATCATCATTATTATTGTTATTATTACAGGGAAAGATGGAGACTCGGGAGTTTTATGCAAAGCAGGTACGCCGCGCACCACCACCGTGTACGCGTGTAAAATGAGGGAAAGAAAAAAAAGAGCGTGCCTGAAAGAGAACGAAGCGCAAAGCGGAAGATCGAGAGATCGCGGGAAACTACAAATTACGGGGCGCGAAATTTACTTAAAATAAATCGATTGTATCTGGTGACAAGAAAAAAATCCCTTAGTCCATATTGACTCGGCAAGGGTGCGAATGTTAATCCCTAAAAAATAAATTATATGTTTATTTTGAATTCTTAAATGATAATCATGTGGAAACGATTAAAAGTGAAGCTTGCGAAATTTTGTGATGCGTTTGGTTTTAAAGAATGAACGTATGTCGATGTTGCTACTGTGATTATAATAATCCATGTATATTATTCATTGCCATAACCTATTTCGATATTTATTTATTTTAAGAACACGAATCATACTTTTTTGTAAATTATAATCATAGGAAATGATTGAGCGTGAAGCCTTGATTAGTCTGAATTTTCAGATTTGTGACAAGCCGAAAAAAGGTAGTTTTTCCGAATTTTTTTTTGGCTACTAGATTACTAATTTGGGATTTGGAAAAGATGTATGTTACTATGCATACACTGAACTTCTTTCGCATAATGTTTTATTCCGTAAAATTAAAATTTAACTATCTCGTTGAGATATAATCGAACCGCTGCGTAAAAAATGAGGTCCAACGACTGGATCTATAACTTGACGTTAATCTGAAAAATAAAAATAAAAAAGTTTTATATTCTATATACTTGTTGTATCTAGCCGTTTTTCGAAAAAATTCCCCAGATGGCGGGTGTTAAACAAAAGTGTAATTTTGGCCAAATTGTTACTTATATTCGGGGGCTTAAAAAACAAAATTCCAAATAAAAAATACCAACTACTAAATAGCTCCTGCAATCAGGGGAATTTAGTTTTTATTTTCAGTGGAAAATCCCATGATGATAGCTAGAGTTATAATTCCGGCGAGGTCGAGTAAAATGATTTCGAGAACAACGCGATTGGAAGTTTTAATACACGTAAATCATTGCGCTACCTGTTCTCGCTAAATCTTCCGTAACTCGGTCAATTTTCAATAATTTAACTTCAATTTTTTTTCACATATCCTCGAATATGTATACTTACAGAAAACGCAAAAAAATAGATTTTTTGCACCCGTCACAGTGGTGTCCTGCCTTAGTAATTCATTTTATTTATTTATTTATTGGAGTAAATTCAACCGATTACTTTCGATTTTACATATTTCAAAAAAGATATTTAAGGACCTTATTAATTTTAATATTAACGATTATTCATTTTTTGAATGTTTGACTGAATAATTATTTATGTAAAGGATTAAGATTATTTTACTAGAAAATGCATAAATTGATAAAATGTGACGCCTTAATAATAATAATAATGCTGGATTAGCTAATAATTGTATCGTCAGAGTGCTATGATTCAAATTTCCAAATAAATCCAAACGCAAATTGAACTTTTGTTGCAATTGTGAACGACCCTTAAACATTTCTCTCCCTCTGCCTCGCTCTCTCTCTCTCTGACTCTCTTTCTCTCTGTGCCTCTCGAGATAAATCGAGAGTGAGGCTCGTGACGTCAGTGGCGACCACGTGTATCACGTAGTACTACGACGACGAGGCGACCACGTCTCTCTATCCGTCTCTGTCTCCGTCTCTGTAAAAAAAAACTTGTTTGCCAAATTTCATCCAAGAAGCGGCACTCTAACCTGCCGTCACAAAATGGTTGAAAACGATCTTTTTGAGGTCCAAGGCTACGAAAAATAACTATCTAATTTTGCAACTCACTTTCATCTCCGACCTAAAACCCAACCGGAAATCCGAAAAACCCGATATTCACATTTTTATTTGCACCGGAAGTAACTCCGATGTTCCCATCACAACATCCTGTGTGAAGTATTTCACAACGTGCGGGGACGTTTTCTCGTGAAAATTGCGAAAACGTTTGCGAGGTCAAGTGACTCACACGAGCGCGGCCAACGAGTGTATGACTCGCGATAAATACGTCGTGGAGAATCGTGGCCCAGGGATCAAGGCCGACAGTATGCTCGTGTGGAAAAGAGGGTGCCCTGTGTAAGTTCTCCGTGGAGCGGTAAAGAAGGGTCGACTCTTTGGGCTTCGAATCTACAAGCAAGACGGAGAGAGAGGGGGGGGGGGGAGAGAGAGAGAGAGAGAGAGGGAGAGAGAGAGAGAGAAAGAGAGCCACAACGATCCAAAGAAGTGAGGGGAGCATGGATAAGAATAGCGGGAGTCAAAGTTACGTCGCGTGACCCAGTGATTGGCACTTTAAGGAAGCTTCAGCACTGCGCAAGGGGCGGGGGAGGTTCGCCACATGTGAAACAATGTGCAACAAAGAGGGAGGCACGGAGCCAAAGATAGAGAGCCTGCGATGTTGCAAATCTTGGAAATCCTTTGCATAACAGTTATTTCGAAACCAGAACCAACACACCCAAGTAAACTTGGACACCTGCGAATAAAAGTTATATTAAAGCCAATCGCAACACCCCTAAACAAACTCAATCATCTCTGGGCTATGGTTATTTCCGAATGGAAAGCAACGCTCCAATGATGATCGTTTCCTGTTCTATTGAATCCGTTGATACCATCGAGTCCGAATCGATTCAACCAAAAGCGAGAACTCGGGAGTTGTACTTATTCCGAAACCCCTACGGTTGGAAAAACTATTTTTTCCTTGTGCTCTGGGAATCTCAAGACCATGGGGAATTTTTGAGAACGCGAAATTGTGACGGTTTTATCGTAGATCAATTGTTGGCCTGTTTAAATTATTTTTTCGACACAATTGCCACGATAATTTGACACTTGTTGGATTTTCTTTGCGAACAAAAAGAAAATTATCAATATTTGTTGCTTCTGGTTGTACTTGTGCGATGTGGAGAGACATCAGGGAAGAGAGAGAGGAAGATAAATATAAAGAAAAACAAAAGGAGAAATATATCTATATTGATTCATTTATCTGTTTATTTGCTTATTTATTTATATAGTAATTAATTTATTCATAACCTCCCCCCTTGCTTACTTTTTTATCTTCCCCTATCTCTCTCCCCATCCCTCTGCATTGCACAAGTACACTTCTCGCGTTTCTGTCAATTATTGGCGAAACGTAAATTTTTGTTTAAATTCCTCTTCATTGGCGAACAAAATATTATAAATGTCAAATAATTGTTGCAATTGCGTTGAGGAAATAATTAAAAATAACTCATTTCCACGTTTCCGTTGTTTTACAATTCAGTCGATCAATTTTGT
This sequence comes from Ophion costatus, assembly GCA_951751655.1. Taxonomy (NCBI): domain Eukaryota; kingdom Metazoa; phylum Arthropoda; class Insecta; order Hymenoptera; family Ichneumonidae; genus Ophion; species Ophion costatus. The sequence goes on along the minus strand of OX632364.1, from coordinate 29,743,250 downwards.
CACTGCTTAAGAATACAAAGAGGTGAATTATTGATGGATGATGAAAGCGCGATAATTTTACGTCTTCAACTCATTCTCTCTCAGAGGGAGCGAAAATAGAGACGGAGAGAGGGGAGGGGATGCGAGAGACGTTTATTTCTTGGTGGAGTGTACACTCGAGCGAAAAAATATTTGGGTCTGCGGTTACAGAGTTGTACAGAGGGCTCTGATTGCGAGGGTGGTGGGGCGACGTCGCGACGTCGACATATCGCGACTTCGCGAAACTCCTCGGGAAGTGCGGGAGGGAGAGTCGAGAAGGAGAGCGACCGAGAGAAAGAAAGAGAGAGAGAGCGAGAGAGCGAGAGAGAGAGAGAGAGAGAGAGAGAGAGAGGGAGAGAGTGATGGAAGGTGAGAGGAGATAAATGCAGACTGGTAGTCCTCGATTGTGTGCATTTTTGATAGACCCTGTTGAAACGGCGAGTAAAACCAACACGCGTTTTGCAGGCGCGCGTGTTGGAGCGCGAACAGGGAAGGCAGCGCGAACTCAAAGTCAGTGGAGTTACAATGCAAGCCGCGTCCACTTTTGTACTCCATAGTGGAAAGGGAGAACCTCTGCTGGCCTCTCCCGCCCCCTCCTTCCGCAGTTATCCTTTTTTCCTTCCTTTTCTCTCCCCTACATCGCTTTCTCTCTTCGATGACGATTTTTTCGCTTTTGACTCCTTCCCTCTCTCCCTACCCTCGCCTCCTCCGCCGATCCCGCTTCTCCTTCTTTCCTCTTCGGTCGTTCTCGATCTCCGATCTGTCTTCTCTCTCTCTCTCCTTCTTTCGTGCACGCACACACACACACGTGGCACACTTATCTGACCGGTCTTGTCGCTCTGCTCTCCTCTGCTCTCCCCGCCCTTCTGCTCTTGTCGTGTTCGAGATAAGGACAGAAATACGGCGAACGACCCTCCTCAACCCCTCACCCCTCCTTCTTGCTAGATCCGCACCATCTCCTTCTCCTCTCCGTCCTGCCCCTCCTCGCCCCTCCTCGCCCCTCTTCGCCTGCTTCATCCCCTCCTCATACTCCCCGCCGCCCTTTCCCCGCGCGTGAGTATGGCGGAGTGAAAAGAGGTAAAGACCGTCCGGGTGTTTGTGTGTGTGTGTATGTACGGTTGATACGACGGCGGCGACGGAGGGACGCTCTCCTGGCGGGGAGGAGTTCGGAAAACGGGTCCCAGCATGCACACGACCCGGTACAGTCCGGACAACCAGTTTCGATCATAACATTAGCCTCTCGACGTAGTAACCCCGAGGGTTAGTGCACTCCCACAGACCTGCTTGTACCTTTATCCAAACGAGCCTCCGACTCCACTGCGGAGCTGATAGTTATATGTCTATATGGCGCGGGGTACCTGCGCGACCTGTCCAGCCTTCAAAGTCGTCCCCACGTGCATAATAGACTCTGGAAGTTTTCTTTCGTCTTTTTCGGAGATTTGGTTTGTAGCACCAACGCGGCCTGGATCTAGGCGATGGCTTTGGCAATTTGCAGAGCCTCCTGTTCGGACTTGTTCGAGAAATAATGAAGTAGCGATGGTGGAAGTAGATTATTCGGGGAGGTCGAGAATTGAGGATTGAAGAATTGGTAATTACAAAACGAAGGATTATAGGTAATGAAAAAATTGGAGATTGAAGAATTGAGAATTGAGAAATTAAGAATTCAGGAATTGAGAATTGAAGCATCGAGCATTGACGATTTCGAGAGAATTGAAGAATTGAGAATTGCGAATTGAATAAATGAGAATTGAAGAATTGTGAATTGAAGTATTGAGAATCGAAGAATTGAGAATTGAAGAATCGAGAATTGAAGAACTGAGAATTGAAGAATGGAGAATGGAAGAACTGAGAATTGAAGAATTGAGAATTGAAGGAATGAGAATTGAAAAATTGAGAATTGAAGAATTGAAGAATTGAGAATTGAAGAATTGCAGAATTGAGAATTGAAGAATTCAGAATTGAAGAATTCAGAATTGAAGAATTCAGAATTGAAGAATTGAAGAATTGGGAATTGAAGAATTGAGAATTGAAGAATTGAGAATTGAAGAATTGAAGAAGTAAGAACTGAACAATTGATAATTGAAGAATTGAAAATTGACGAATTGAGAATTTAAGAATTGAAGAATTGAAAAATTAAAGAATTGTAGAATTGAGAATTGAAGAATTAAAGAGTTGAGAATTGACGAATTGAGAATTAAAGAATTGAAGAATTGAGAGCGGAGGATTGAAGAATTGAGAATTGAAAAATAATTGAGAGGTAATAAAAAAATTTGGCATTAATGAATAAAATATTGAAACAATGGTGATTGAGGAATTAAGAATTGAGAATTACAGAATTGAAAAATTGAGAATTGAAGAGTTGAGAATTGAAAAGTTGAGAATTGAACAATTAAGGATTGAACATTTGAGAATTAAAGAATAACTGAGAGCTAATAAAAAAATTTAGTACTAAAGAATCAAGGATTGAAACAGAGATGATTGAGGAGTTGGGAATTGCAGAATTGAGCATTGAATAATAGAAGTTTCGAAAGTTGAGGCATTGAGGGTTGCAGAACAAAGTGTCGAAGACTTAAAATTAAGCATTAAATAATTGAAGTTTCGAAAGTTAAGGCATTGATGGTTGCAGAACAAAGTGTCGAAAAATTAAAATTTCGGCAATTGAGGAAGTGACGACTGCAAAATTGAGAAATGTACATTTGGTAATTGAAAAATTGAAGTTAAAAAAATAAATATACAAAACATGAGGAGTCAAGAGTCAATTATTGAAAAATTGAGAATTGTAGAACTCACCATTAAAGAATTGAAGTTTCGTGAGTTGCGGAATTGAGGATGGCAGATTCAAGGCTTGAAGAATTGATGTTTGAAGATTTGAGGCATTGAAGATTGGAGAATTAAGTACTGAAGAATATAAATTTTTCAAATTGTGAATTGCAGAATTCAGCATTAAAAGTAATTGATAGAATGAGAATTAAAAAATAAGGAGTAAATAATCGGTAATTCAAAAATTGAGCATTAAAATAATAAATATAGAAATTCGGGGTTTGAAGAATAATGTTGAATGATTAAAGAATTGAGGATTGCCGAACTGAGCACCACAGAGTTGAGCATCGAAGAATGGAAGTTTCGAGTTACGTTATTAAAAATTGAAAATCGAGAAATAAAATCCTGACGATCAAGGAGTCGAGGACCAAAATCGAAAATTCAAGATCTATGATTCAAGGAATTGACAATTGACCAATCGAGGCTTGAAAGATTGACGCCCGAAGAATTCAGGTTCGAATGAATCCGGTTTGGAGAATCGAGGCTCAAATAATGGAGGATTGCGGCACCGAGTATTGAAGAATTGACGATTATCGAGCGTGTCTCCAGGCGAATCAGTTGAAATGTCATCACTAAGGACAAAGTTTCCACACAGCTTGATGACTTTGCTCACAAACGGACTGCACAAACGATTTTATCGTTTGAATAAAAAATTGCCCCCAGTTCTTTCCACGAAAATGCGACAATATTTGCATCGTTCGAATTATATCTTTGTTTATTAAAATAAAAATATTTTATTAATATACAAATAAATACTTATATATTTGACATGTAAAATATAACAAGATAATTTCTTTAAATATTCTTTTTACTTTATGAATTAAAGTTTATTATATTAAATATATTAAACTTAACAAATTTTATATAATAAATCAATATTTTCTCGAATAGGAATATATTTATTCGATTACTACACAATGTAATGGTCTCGTGAAATTCGGCGCGAATTTGTCGTATAATCGGGAGCTGCGACAACGGAGAAATGCTCGTCGGCGAAGGATCGTGCGTTGGGAAGTGGTCAGTGCTGCGCATCAGATGATTGTTTTTTTTTCAGTCGTTAATTTTTCGACCGAGGGAAGTGCAGGGATAAGAGACGCTGGCTAAAACGTGTCTCAGCTTGCACGACTCGGACGGGTACAGTCCGAGCTGAAAGTCACGAGTAACGGCATATATTGCGTTGCGAGTGGGTTAAAAAAATAATCACGATATTGGCCGTGTAGCACGTAACGCAAACGATCTTGCCAGGGGAGCGAGCATCGACGGATCGAAGGCTCGGAGAATCGTAAAACTCGAAGGAAAATCAGCTGTTGCGTGTGCTAAAACGCAAAGCTGAAAGTATTTTTCCGAAATCAATTTTGACTGCCGTGTCGTTGAACGAAAAAAATGCACATTTATTACCGAAAAATGAGCTATTTTTACGGAAACGAAAAATCGGTGTAGGAAAAAAAAACAAATATTTTCTATTGAATTATTATCTCATTTCGGTTATTTATTTATTTTTAGAATTATTGACAGTACATTTTCATATTATTTGTGGCTTTGGCTTAATTAATGTATTATTATGAAAGCTTAATTAATGAATTATGTATACATTATTTTTATATTAGTATACAATTTTACTAAATTATCGTATTATTGTTAAAGCTGGATTATTAAATTATGAATAAAATATTATTATGTTAAGGCGAGACAATGCTATGCCGGGTAAAAAAAAACGATTATTTTTCATTTTCCCAAAATATACATATTTAAGAAAATGTGAATAAATTTCAAGGTAACATATTCAAAATTGACCAAGTTACAGACGACTTCGTGGGCGCATATAACGCAGCGATTTACATATATACTAAAATTCTTAATTGTTTTTTTTTTCGAAACGACGTTTCTCGACCTGGCCAAAGTTTCCGTAATTGCAATAACTATCGTTTTACGTAGACTTTTTTATTTTGTGAAAATATAATTTTGTGTTAATATAAGTGAAAAAAGTTCACAAAATTACACTCCTTTTTTCAACAGTCGCCATTTTGTGAACATTTTTTTTCCAAATACGGCTACGAACAACGAGAACTATATTTATAAGGCTTAATAAACTTTTTTATTTTCATTTTTCAAACGGACATAGACCCATTTTTTATACTTATTTATTTTTATATTTATTTTTTATAGGCTCTCTTTATACCCCATTAACGATGTGCATTTTAAATTTAACTAAATAAAAATGTACACGGAATAAGTTCAATGTATGCTTAATAACATAGCTTTTCTTCATTTCCCAAATAAACAATGAAATAGATAAAAAGTAATGCGGAAAAAAAATTTCGGCCCGTCACTGTGGTATCCTCCCTTGAGATAGAATTTTAGTGAATTATTATATTATGTTTCATTACTTTCGACCAAATTGTTGTATTATTATGAAAGCTGAATTTATTAAATGATGAATAAGTGATTGTTATATTAATATGAAATTTTACTAAATCATTATATTATGTTTCATGATTTTCATATTATGTTTTTACTAGGTGGCGAAATTTTCTCCAGACTTCGAAAGCACCCATACGAAAATTTTTCTGGATATGGTTTTTCAAAAATTAATTCCATATATTTTCGGTATATATTTTTATATATATATTCAGTATTCTTAGAACATTTTCGGAACATTGCCAAAAAAAACGTTTGCTTCATAATTAAAATTAAAACACAAAATGTATATAATCAAATTGAAAAAATTTATTATTCACAAACTTTTATAAAAATTTTAAATTTTCAAAGTTCAATATTCAAACAGGAATAAATTCAAAACTACTAATAATTCTTACTTTAAATTAGTCGCATCCGAGGAATTTTGTCCTTAGAAATTATCTTTTGTACGAAATTCCAAAAAACAATCACCCCCGTATCGTTTGAATTAACGAATGTTCTTTCCTCCTCACTTTAACTTGATTCAATTAGGAGTTACGACCGCAGCCGGAGAATAGAATCGTTTCGCATTTTTCGGAGCCACCGAATAAAAATGGAGGAAAAATAAAATCCGCGTATATAATTTTTGGCAAACTGGCCCTAATGGCTTGCCCGAGCGAGGGGTAGCAAAAATACCTATAATCCCTGTGCAATTACGAGAAAACGAGCGTGCAAAATCCCCGTTATAACAACCGAAGACAACGACGAAAAGAAAAAGCAAAATAAGAAAAAAAAAAAAGAAAGCCTACCAGGCTGGTTTGTGCAGCAGAGTCGTCACGTTATTTCGCATTAGCCGAGCTATAAAAATCATTCGTTATGCTCGAGTGAACGAAGGAGATGATTGCACTGACCTTGGAAGTTTCACGCCGCTTGCACCCACAGTAGCCGACTAACAAAGAGAACACGACGCTGTTTCTTTTCAACCTAATGTCGCAGCATGCATTTGTATTGATTGTTGCCATATTGCAAACCTTTTCGAGTCTGTCACAGCATTGCTGTCGACTTTTGTTCCCATTTTGCTCTGGTACGAACCAAAGAATGTCCGGTAACGACATCGAATTGCGACTCCACTCCGAAACGACACCACTAGATAGGCGTGGGCGCCTTGGTGGCCGATGAGGATGTCTCGAGCTGATAACGTCTAAGCACAGAATAGGCGATGAAAACCCACGAAATCCTATGAAAATCCACATCTAATGATAGGAGGTGACTCACCGCGGGAATAAATCAAAATCCTCAATTTTTGGTAATTTTCGCATGGATTCAATTGTCACAGGGTAACTGAATTTTCCCGAGTCTCTTAATGGAAAATGGCCTTTGGCGGTGCGCGATCGGTTTGGCAATACTTGGATGGGTGACCGCTTCGCCGCGCCTTGACCTGTGGCCAGAAATAAAGCCTGTACCGACACATGTTTTGCCCAGTTTCCCTGTGCCCTCGTGCTGATTCGAAACATCGCTAAAATACGCGTATTCTCAGGAAAATACTGGAGTGCGTACATGAGCAGCTGTTGGCATCTCTCAACAACTCGAAAATGTGAAAATCGAGGGCAAAAAGTGAGAGGTGAGATCCGAATAGTCGGAAATTGCAGACGGAGGATTTTGCATCCAAAAGGAGCGGAAAGAATTACCAAAAATTATTTCCAACCCTGTTGGGGTAAGTCAAGTCCACCAACGTTGCCCTGCTCGAACACCTGGCGTAACTCGTTTTCGTGTATGCAACAATCACACGTCGATATATAGTTGATTGGACCTCCAACCTTGACTTTCAACCATTAACGCGTTTCACACGTATTCTATTCATTTCTCGACCGGGAGTGTGGAAATGTAAGCCAACGCTCGAGGCGACCGTCTCTGTACGGCATTTATCGACAGTCTTTTTTTTCGCAAGCCCGTTCCAACCTTTTTGCATAGATAACGCACAGCACAGAAAACGAGAGCGATTACGGTGGAGGCGGCGTTCGAATAGTTCCGTGCGTCACGTCAGTCGGCAACATTGTTTCGATTCTGTTTGCGAGTCATGAAACTTTTTGCGTTTATTGTTTAAAGGAGGTCTCTACTTCGTTGGGCCAAAAAATGTTCGACTTTTCGCCATTTTTTTATGCGAAAAATATTAATTATGAAATGTTGAAATTCGGTATGTCTACTAAGTGGCCTTTATTGAACGTGATAATATTTTTTTTAAGTTTGACAAAATATGGTACTGGAGTGGGGGATGATATTCTTCGCTTGCGGAAGTCCTAAGTCCTGATCGGATGATCTGAAGTAGAAAATCAAACATATTTTTTCTTCGTACAATATTTCGTATAACTCGATCTAGCATAGAGTAGAGAAATTTAGAAAATAAATTAATTGTGAGCGATCAAAGGGGAAGTTTAGTTTTGTACCAAGCTTTTTGCATTTTTTCGTACGTGAATTAAAAACGTTTAAATATTTTTGGATAATTCTAGTTCAATTAATTTTAAAAAACCCGCGCCGGTCAAATTTCATAAAAATTTCATAATAATCCGAGGAAAACGCGTTTGAAGTTGAAATGAAGTTTACGTGCGAATAAAATAAAGTTTCACACTTCCACCTAATCTGCTATGCCAGGACCATAGAGTAAACATTTCTTTATGCTGTATCCATTCCGATAAATCAAAATCAATGTCTTTTGGACTAACAAAAGACATTGAAAAGAAACCTCCCTTGAAATTGCTCAGCTTAAGAAACGAAACACAAAAATATGTTGCCATTTTTCGTTCGATCTCTTGGGAGAGCAAAAAAAAAGTGAATTGTGGACCTCGAAGCTTGGAGATTCTGGAGACTTCTGGAAGGGGGAGTTAGGAAACTATCTCAGGCCGTTGTAGGCAGGAGGCGATGGAAAGTCAACGAAGCGAAGCAACAATCGACGAATCAATCACTCGATTAATTTAGTGAGCCTTCGCATTAAATTCAACACAATACCGGTATTTTAGCCCTGGGTATTTCAAAGTGCGAGATACGAATCGTTCTCGCAGCGGGGTGGGGAAATTTTCATTTCAGGGAAACAAGCGCTTTGATCGCTCGCGAAATCACGTGATTTATGATTAGGTGGTTGGAAAGAAAAATTACAATCGTAATTGACTGTAATGTGCAATGTATCCTGGTAGGTAAAGTAATAGCAGGCAATTTTGTACGATTCGGCACAGTTCTGTGAGCCTGACCGATCTGCTATCAGATTCGTTTAACTCAGTCGAAAAATCTTTCCCTTTTGGAGAATAAAACGTTTAGGGATAGTAAATTTACGATTTTTTATTATTAATTAATAGGTACTATTGTTCCATTTTTCAATTTTTAGCTACCATTACTAATTAATTTTTTAGTTCTTACATTCCTTTACTAATGAATTGTTATCGTCAATTTATTTTCACCGAAGTTTTTAGTATTATTAATTTATCGATGATATATTTTTTTCCTTAATTTACCGTCGTGCAGACATTTTGGCTTATTTCGATGTTTTTTAAAAATTGTTTCTACAATAGAAAAAAACATTCGAAATAATGTTTCTTGCTCTCAGGAAAATTTACACAAATTGATAACCGATAAGGAACATCACTAAGGGTCAGGCTTCGATTCTATTGGAACTCATATATGTGATAAGGCATTAAAACGATTAGACATGTAATTTTTTTATCGGCGACAAACGGTTTTAAAGGCGGACACCACCTCGCAAAGAACCTTCCACGCCTCCGTTTATTTTTTTTTTCAGTACTTCCTTAGTGGATTTTTTGCCGCTTCGCATTAGAGGAATTTTGGTTTGTGTTTCATTCGGATCGGTGGACCGCTTGTGGGTGAAAAATCACCCCTCGACGCGTATTTTAAGGGTTTTTGCCCCCATATCATATCCTTTTCCTGCCGATAAAAAAAATACGTTCCTGATGGTTTTTATCGCTTTATCACATATATGAGTTTCAATAAAATCGAAGGCGAACAATTAACTGATGTTCATTCCAAGTCTTTTGTATCAATTATTAATTTAATTGAAATAATAATAATATTAGCTATTAATAATAAAAATTAATAATAATAATAGCAATAATAGTAATATTTATTTACATTTGAAATAACAGTTTATATTGAATTAATTACTGTCAATGAAAATAAAACCCGTATATCTTACGATTTTATATTTTTGTAATGACAGATACTTATTAGTGATTAATTAATTTTCCTTCTAAACAACTAAGGCCCTTATGTACAGCAGGGAAAAGTTCAATCATTATACATCGATGTTCCCATTAAAATTGCATCAATCATCTTAATCCTTCTTCATTATTTACAAAAAAACAGTAACACACGTAACCACTGTCACTTCTTTCTTAAAGAAAAAAATTCAAAACCCCCCTTACAATCAATTCTCAAATTAAAGGATTCTCCATTCCCAAAAGCCCCATTCAAAATGGACACTGAACAAGACCTAAAAAAAGAAGTCACAAAGTTCACTTCGTCAACATGTAACAAATGCAGAAGCAAACAGCTCATCTCTATTTCAAGTTATCGATAATCATAACCCAATGACCAATGAGTAACAAAAACAACCCTAATCTCTGATTACTTATATCATATTATCCAAAATTTTCTTCCCGCTGTTGTAGCCGCTCCATTCCACTGGACCATGCTCGTCCGGAAATTTCGATTTAAATCTGATTGATCAAACATGCCCGGAGTCTCGTATTCTACGGTTTGTGCGAGAACTCCATTTCAGTCGAGTGTCACATATCTTTTTGGTACGTTCGAGAAAAGTGATTCGCCCGGGTGGCTGAGCTGCTATCACAGTGTTCGTCTTTTCTCTTCCCCGGCCCCTCTCTCCTCGTCGTTTCTCTCGCGAATTCGAGCAATAGAGCGAAGTACGAATATATATTCGATAGACGGACGAAAATGTGCGAACTTGCGAGGAAGAGAACGGGGTAACGTCCTCTCTGATCGAGACGAGACTAGAGAGGAGAGAGAGAGAGAGAGAGAGAGAGAGAGAGAGAGAGAGAGAGAGAGAGAGAGAGGAAGAGATAGATAGAGAGAGTACCAAGTCAAGTAAAAAGAGGAGATAAGGAGATTCGATAGTGCTCAAGATAAGACATTGGGGGAGGTCAGGATAGGGAGATTGGATGCAGAGGACCATTCAAAGTGCCATTATTTCCTGCCATTCTCCTCTCTCTCTCTCTCTCCCTCTCTCTCTCCTCAAATTCCACATAGAAGGGTTGACACAATTGATTCTAAGTGAATAAGAGAATCTAAAAGAAAAGCTCGAGGAACTAGCGATCTTTCGAGGCGGACATTGCCCGGAGAAATAAAACCGAGATAATGAAGGTGAAGGAAAAAGGAAAATGCCGCTTGCGATTGCCGGGGCAGTTATCAAAAGAACGGTAAAAGTGCATTCACCACGTTTGTGAACGCCTCATTTCGAACGATCGTCGACCCGTCTTTAACAAGTTTGTAGGTGTGTTTGTGCATTCTTTCTCTCTCTCTCTCTCTCTCTCTCTCTCTCTCTCTCTCTCTCACACACACACACACACACACACACACACACACACACACACACACACACACAAGTTCTTTGCGAGTACCCGTAGGTACGAAGAGCCCAGACGAGATAGTCTTTTGCTCGATAGAATTTTAGCCTGTTGTCTGGCTCCGAATCGTTTTGTACAACAGGCAACGAGGACATTGCCGTTCGGGACCTGCCAGAACATTGTCCTCGTTGAGCTGGTCGCGGGCGTCGGATCGTCCCGCTCTATAGTTACATTACACCGCTACGTAACGCGTACACGTCCTCGCGAACGTACACAGGAAGAGTTGACTTTGTAGACTGTCGCCCTGGAGTGTCCGACAGTTGCCCATTGTCCCCATACTCGACGTTACGCAAACGCCAGTGTCTTCGCAATCGCCTTTGGTGCAGGCCATCCCAAATGGAGGCGTACTCGTACGATGGTCGTTTCCAGGACACTCCTGGGCCCAAAGTCAACGAGGCGCTGACGAAAAGATTCGACAACGTCCTCGAAACAGCCAGGTGGGCTGGTAGTCAACGTTAGGTGGATACGATGGGCTCGAAGTAGTCTTTGGGATTCGGATAACTACGTACGTCGCTACATGTGGTACTACGTAGATACTATACCGCCATTTCGACTTGCTACTCATGCTCCTGCTGGCTCTCGTTTACATGCTCGGTTGTACAATACTCGATGCACATACAGGTATACGTCGGGCCATAAGTCGCACAGGAACATACACGGGCCTCGGAGTGTACAGGACCTCAGGATTACCAAGTCAAATACGTTTGTACGGTGAGAGACGAAGAGAGAGAGGGAGAGAGAGAGAGAGAGAGAGAGAGAGAGAGAGA
>OX632364.1:29724103-29729103 GCA_951751655.1 Ophion costatus | reverse complement strand
ATCTTTTCCCCTGCGAGGAAAGAGCATTTTCTTATTTTTCTCTTATGTGTACACTGCGACCTCTCATATTGGCACAGCGGCGGAACGGCTCCACTTCCCACTTGCAAAAATGGAGGTTGCGCACCAACCACGCAGCCAGCTCTGCGCAGCTGGGATATTTAATTGCAGTATCCCTCAAAGCGCTCTCTTGCCGTCCAGCATGCTTCGAGCCTCACGATTGGGCCCGGCGCTTCTCCCACCTTTCGCTACACCCATCGATATTCTGCACATGGTGGGGGATGTTGCATCTGTGGAGGTTCTGATATGGGAGGTCGCAGTGTACGTACTTTATTCGCAATTTTTTACTCGCTTTATCGTCGTGAACTGCAGAGCAATAAATAAATGACCAACTGCACACTAACATTAATGCCTCAGGTTTTAACAAACCTTAAAAAGTGTTCGAAGGGATCAGTCATTGAAGTTCAGATGATAAAAAAAAGTACTTATACTAGTCTAAATGACTGCCAATTGCTTTCAAAAACTTCTCTGAGGGAAGTACATTCACAAAAGGGGACCAAATAAAACCCATGCCCATAAAAGGTCGGAAAAAAATTAACTGCTTTGTTTCTCGAACGGTAAAAAAGATTGTAGAACATACACGGGTGTTATTCGGATAGGTATCGACACGAGGCATCTAGATTTTTCGTTTGGACTCTTCGGGTCACCCTGTATATGTATATGGGTATGTGTTATGAATGCTACATAGGTCTTATTATGTAGGATACAATAGTCCAGGCATATACTGTCTGCTTTAAGCTACAACTGAACCAAGACAATATAATATATAGTGTCCGAGGGCATTGACTCTGGGTGCTCGTGGCGGGCGTAAAATTTCGCAATTCTTCGAGTTATATATGCTCTTTTTCTCTCCCAATGGTATTGCCTCCCGAGGGAGAGAAAGAGAGGAGAGGAGAGAGAGAGAGAGAGACCACGCAGAGTGGCGAACGTGTTGATTTACGAAACGAAATGAACGTTGCACTCTTCTGTGCTCCAATGGCGGGTTTATGCGTTAAAACGTGCTTTAAACCCATAGCAATTCTACCAAAGAGTGCTGTGACTCCGTCCACTAATCCACACGCAGAGACACACCAATGCGCATTTACCAATGCCGGAGTATCAATCATTTTCATTTGCATGCATATACGTGCTATGGTGTTACGAACATCTGTACTTTACGGGAAAAAAATAACAAAAACTGTTGTTCGTCTATGGAAATAGTGGAATCCATGTCTCCTAACCGGTTGGAATATTGTCGTAATCCTAAGAAATAAATTAATCTTACAAGAAACAATCAGGTTTCGGCTGTTGAATTCTGTATATGGAGAGTAGACACTGGAGAACTGGTGGCTCGCGAAAGCTGGCGAAATTGATAAATTATGGCAACAGACGCAGTTTACGGAGATTTGGGAGAATTTACGAAATGGAGGGTTTTTGTGATGTGGTCCTATGAAAGAAAAAAGTGTATATAGATTTATACAGGCTGTTGTCATGAATGGATAATCCTTATCCTGCAACCGTCGATAGGTCAGATCATGTCCTACTATATGCTGGAATTTAAGTTTAGTAAAAGTACCACGGTTTTCGAGATAAAAATCATCTGCTTTTCTTTCGAAAATGTCTTTCGAAAATTCTGCTTTTTAACCTTAAATTTGACGGAAATTTTACGAAAATTTTTATTAAGCTTCTGTTAAAGTTGAATTTTTATGAACCAAGATCTTATGGAGATTAAGATACTACGAATATCATGCCAATTACTTTAAAAAATTGCTTAGTTATTGTCGATTCATATCATTTTTCGAAGTGGCATACGAAAAACTAGAAGGAGATGATTTTTTTCAAAAAATAACATAGAGGCCAAAATCTCGAAAACCGTGGGACTTTACTAAACTGAAATTTCAGCATATAGTAGGACATGATCTGATCTATCGACAGCTGCAAGATTATCTATTCACAACAGGATACCTTGTAAATAAATATGCGGGACGAACATGAAAATTAGCAACTCGACGTTCAGGATGATAAGTCTCACGTTTGCTATGGTTGAGTAACATCGAGTATCGTAAGCCATCACAGACTATTTTCATTGATGGAAAAACAGTTAAACCGAACACATCACACAATGGATTGCAGAGGTGACAAATGACGAATCAAAAAATCCTCGTACGGAAAAATTCCCCACCGGAGAATCATAAAAAGAAGGAATGATTTTCGAAAATAATTCTACCATACGATACCGAGCTACATCTATGAGAGAAAATCGTCTGGATTTGGTGATCACGATCTCATTCAGAGAGGGGCTCATAAGCTTGAGGCCGAAAAAACAAGTTGAATTTCAATATTTTTTCTGATGAGAGTATTTGGGTCACGAGGTCAGTTCACACACGACCGAGGTGGGACCCCACTGCGATGGGTAAAAAACATCAATTTTTTACATTTTCTCAAAGTATACATACACTTATTCAAGAATATGTGAAAAAAAATTCAAGTTAAAATATTGAAAATTGATCAAACTACAGACGATTTAGTGAGAGCAGGGAGCTCAACGATTTACGCATACTGAAACTTCCTAGCGCGTTTTTCTCGACACGACTTTTCTCGACCTGGCCGGAATCTTAACTCGAGCTATAATAGTACGATTTCCAATTTGAAAAAAAAAAACAATTTTTCGTAATTGCAGTAGCCATCGATGTACCCAGCCGTTCTTTTCAATTTAATAGTTTTCAAGCCCCTAAAGTATCAATAAACATTCCCCAAATTGGTCACGATAATCACGGGCCTAGAAATCGGGCCCTCACGAGACTTTGATCGTCCCTTGAGCACCGTGCCCCAGCAGGATCGGGCGTTATTTGAGAAATCCACAAATATTGCACAAAGTGCAACTATTTCATGGCACTGAAAATCTAATCAGACTTTTCGGATAATAAAGAATAGGTACATTTAAATAATATAAGTTGCTTTTTATTATTCTTCAACAAATATTGATACATCGAGGTAAATAATTAGGATTGTTTGGGTTTGTCTGTATTATAATTATTATATCATTTTTGTAATATACTTGTAATATAAGTTGAAATATATTTTTTTAATTGATTGTAAGATACTAATTGGGTGGGGAGAGGTATTTTTCAACGCATCGTAGGTATTCAGCATTTCGCAGCTCCCCCACTCTACTACAACACAGTGGCAGTGAAGTGGGGGTAGCTTTAGTTTCGTGTAACATCCAGGTAACTCAGCCACCTACACCCAGCCTACCTCACAATCATATACAGTTTTGAAAGCATTGTCAATGCAAAAATCTCCACGCGGCAATACAGCGAGTGCGGCGAACGATTAAAAGACGATTAAAATCAGTACTCGCGCGCGGGTATGACTCGTGAGAAGCGGAAACGCTTGTGGGCGTGCGCCCGACCGCACTCGTGCGCGTCTGTGAACGTTTGTCTCTGGGGAGCATGAAACATACGTAAACGTGAAAATCGCGTACAAAGATGCACCGCCGTAAAACCGCGCGCGTCCTCGGATGTATGCTTTCGCAGCATATATATATATATATATATAAACGCACATGTAGCATGCAGATTCGGAAAAATCGCGAGGCCGTGATCGCCGGGGCTTACGTGCTCCGCGGAACGGAACAATGGCCTCGTATGGAAAATTAACATTTTTAATCGCAGAAAACCGCGGTGCAACGATTATATCGAGGTGCGAGGTGATATTTATACATATGTGTATATATGTATGTGGATCTATATACATACACCCACACCCACACCCGCCCACCCACCCACCCACACACACACACACACACACACACACACACACACACACACACACACACACACACACACACATGTTGCTTATCGACAGGGCGTCACGGAGCGAAGAGCCCGGGGGATTCGCAAAAATTTCAATGTTTCTCAAGATCCAAGCTGTACTCTTCTCCCTCTCTCTCTCTCTCTCTCTCTCTTTCTCTAGATGTATAGGCCTCAGACTAAAAATATTGTATGATATACTTCTTTTATTTAAAAAAATACTTATTTTCTCAATTATTAAAGGAAAAACTTAAATTTTTCCATACAACTTTAAATTTTTGAAAAGTTTTTACGTATTTCCCTTCCCAATTGAAGGACCCTTTCCCATCACGCCCCCCAGTACTTTGCTGATCTAATATTACTTCTGTGACGTCCACAGCCGTCTTAAGGATGTTGAGTCCCAAATCGCAAATGATGATAAAATTCTGAAAATTTGGTATGTTTTTGTATGAATGATTGCACAGGTCGTGTAAAAATTTCACGACAATTAGGAAGCTCGTTATTGAACAATTGACATTGACAAATTAAATGTTGTTTTATGGAAACTGATGTAACTTTGCAATAAGTTTTTTTTTTGACCTCTCAATTTTATAATATCTACAATATACTGAAAGCAACGGAAACAAAACGAAGTTTATTGATAAATTTTTTTTAATTTCTTTTAAAAATTGTTCTTAACAAAATGTTAATTTTTAAATAACGAGCTTCCTAATCGTCGTGAAATTTTAACACGACCTCTTAAATACTTCATACAAAAACATACCAAATTTTCCGAATTTTATCATTTTTTATTTCAACCCTTAAGGAGGTTGAAGCAATGATGATAGAATTCTGAAAATTTGGTATGTTTTTACATGAAGTATTCACGAGGTCGTGTAAAAATTTCATGATGATTAAGAAGCTATTTATTGAACAATTGACATTAATATGTTTCATAGGGACTCAACATCCTTAATTAACTCTTCGACTGCAAACTGGATCGTTTTGACCCCACTTTTTTTTCAACTGACTCTATCGCAGAACGGGGTAAACTATTTGGCCGCAGTGCGGCGTTCGAATGCTCCCCCTCTCCCGCCAGTAGGAAAAGATGTTTTTTTCACTTTCGCCGCACTACTGCATAAACTGGGGTCGACTCGACCCCAGGCCTTTTTT
>OX632364.1:29706603-29719103 GCA_951751655.1 Ophion costatus | reverse complement strand
AAAGTACCAAACATATTCTTAATCTGTAGGAGTGTTGTGATGTATGGTACCAGAATCAGCAAAAAGAAATTATACAACGATATGCAATACATTGATAATCAGTTTTTCCTCTTTTTTCTGACCACTCTGGGAGTTATAAAAGTAAAAAATTATTTTGACTCAATGTTGCTATCAACGTTAAAAAACAGTTTGCTCAAGGTGTATGTCAAATTTAAGCTAAATCGGCTAATTGGGTATCGAGATACGATCGTCGCCAATTTGAAAAAAAAACCTAGTTTCGAAAAATATCTATAAGTTGGATAATTATACAAGTATCATTATTATAAAAAAACGATTTTTTCAAATTTGTAGTCAACCATCCTGTTTTATCCCTTGCGCTACTGACGATGAATAATTTTACAATTATTCATTGTTATTTCCAGATCCATTAAAATAATTTCCCGCTAGTTCCGTAATATATTCTAATTATGTTTAATATAAGTAAACCGAGAATTCCTGTCGTTGGTCAGTAGTACTGTTCACCATGTGTTTAGTAAGTCTGAATAATCCGTACGGCCGAATTATAGACAACACTTTTATTATTTCCGGCAATTTTGTCGGTGTTTGTTATTTGTCTTGCAGAACGTACCTTTTTTAATTTTCTTAATTTATTCGTCCTGGATTTACGTAAATCCACGTAAATAAAAGAGCAATGGAGAGAGAGAGAGAGAGAGAGAGAGAGAGAGAGAGAGAGAGAGAGAGAGAACGAGAGAAAGGCTAATAAAGAGGTGCGACTGTTATTGGAAAATTGCGAAATCCTTTTGAAACGTCGAAGGAGGTCCCATATCCGACATCGTCTTGCATTTAAGCTGCATACGTACCCGAGACTTTACGGCAGCAAGCAATACAGGCACTTTTTTTTTCTATGTCCTTATTGGTCACTGCCTATGGAGATGTAATGCGAAATTGTAAATATGCCTCGTTGGGGATATTTATACAGGTAAATTTATATATATGTGTGTGTGTGTGTTTGTGTGTGTGTGCGTATTGCATACAGTATTCATATTTCTTAGAGAATTCACATATAATACGTAAACCCAGTACATCGTTCGAGACCAGTCCACTTGCATATATATATATATATATATATATATATATATATATATATATATATATATATATATATATATATATATATATATATATATATATATATATATATATGTATATATATATGAATATATATATATATATATATATATATATATATATGTGTGTGTGTGTACACCCACACACCCACACCCCCACACATATATACATATATATGTATACATCGTACCATCTATGTAAATTGAAGGAGGAAAATGGAATTAATTTTATGAAAATAAAAATGGAATACCAACAGTGAAAATCGACATGATTGGATCGAATAAAAACGTTTTTTATTAAAAGTTTTTATCGAATGGATCGAGTAAGAACTTGTGACAATTTGTTTATTTAATTTTCAATTATAATTTTGTATGATATATGCGAATATTGGATACGTAATTTTCAATTATTATTTTATTTAATAGTAAATGTGTATATTAAATGCAGACTGAATGCATAATTTCCATTATAATAATGACAGGCGAAATCTTGACTCGACGATTTTAATTAAACACTCCTCTCAACCTTTGAGCATATAACACATTTCAAATAACAATGAATTTATTCTGACGAGCGAATTTCGTAAAGAGCTGTGCCTGCACTAAATCGTCGAAAATGTAAGATTGCAAAAAGTGTTGAGAAACATGAAAAATTGATACAGAATGAACGATTCTTTGTGAAAAAGCTTGCATCCAATCCTATCTTATTACTATTATTATTGCATTTTTATTCTTACAATATTTATTTTATTTTTCTGTCTATTTTCAAATAAAAATATATTATATATTATTATATGTTTAAACAAGAAAATGAAATGAGTATTATAAGAAAAAAATGCGATAAGAATGGCAATAAGATTTGATCGGATAAAAACTTTTGACAAGAAAGAATAAGTTTTTTAAGATTTCTTGATATTTTCTTTACAATTTTTATTCTCAATGAATTAGTGCAGGCATGGCTCTTTACGAAATTAAGTCGTCGGACTATTTTCATGGTTATTCGATACTTGCGTTTTTCAGATTCAATTGTAAGAGCAGTGACACGTTTTATCGAAATCGTAGACTCGAGAATTTGCCTGTGATTATTATAACGCGAATTTTGCATTCAACATAAAACGGTAGTGAGATTTAATAAAATAATAATAAAAATCGATGCATCAAATACGATTATGACTAGAAATTATGTACTGAATATAAAAGATCAGTATATGTTAAATGAACTCATAAAAAAAATTCCATATTAGGAATTTATATATGAAATAACGTGTTAAATCAACTTGTCATAAGTGTGATATGTTAAATGAACTAATAATTTAAAAAATGCCATCAAATTATAGTTAAAATAATATACTACGTTAATCAACTTATAATGAAAAAATTACATCAATTTCGAAATAAAATAACATATTATGTAAATCAACTTGTAATGAAAAATTAGCTAGACCATAATAAAAATGTACACATTAAAATCAACATTACCATAAAAGTCAAGTTTTATGCTGCGATCGCAAAAATGGGTAAAGTCGCGTCTAATGATCGTGCTATACGTGAGGCGGAACGGCTCATAGATATCCACCGGTATATCGACACGTACATAACTTTGCTCGTGAAAAAGGAAAGGGCACGTAACAAACCAATTTTCGCGATTAAAAAATCGTGAAATATAATGGCGAAGGCGCGCGCGCGCGCGAGCGGTGAGTTTGCGGATCAGCGCGTGTTCGACGAGGGATCTCGCGGAATTTCGTAACGGCGATTTCTTCTCTCGTATATCACTTTTGCTAGTTACGTGTAGACACAAAATATACATAGTACAAAAACGGCACGCTACCTGTTTCAAATATTTTTATTTCTACCTTTTTCGTTCATTCGACACTCGTCAAGCTCTCTCTCTCTCTCTCTCTCTCTCTCTCTCTCTCTCTCTCTCTGCTGTCGTAAAGTATAGCGATTTTTAGCGATGTCGCTGTACACACGCTTCGCGTTCCATTATTCCCGTCTCGTTAAAGGCGCTGAGTGACTGCGTCGCAGAGTCTTTTGTCTCGGAACTTCGGCGAAAGGATTCTCGTCGTATGTACATGCGAAACGCGTCCTCCCTCGCTCCTATGTAAGAGTGTCTCAAAATGACCTGACATTTTCATTTATCAACAAAACGTATTATTTATTTGAAAAATACGAATATTTTTTTTGCGATATAGCGAAACAAAATTATAATATTTATTTATTATAATTACAATATAATATACTGCATTATAATATAATATAATGTATATTTGTTTGTTATTTATTATGTAATTTAAGTACTAACAAATAAGTTTGTTTTTACCAAATAAACCAAAATTTTTACCAAATAAAGTTACTACCAAATAAATTTGTCATTTATCATGTAATTTAAGTACTACCAAATTATAATATAATATAATGTATATTTATTTGTAATAAATATAGTTCATTGTTTATATTTATTACAAATAAATACACATTATATTATATCATAAATAAATAAATAAATAAATGAAAACAAATAAATATACATTATACATTATATTATAAATAAACTATATTCATTATAAATAAATATATATTACAACTAAATTTATTACAAATAAATATAAACAATAAACTGAAATAAACAAATAAATATAAAAACGATATATCGAAACAAAAATATTCGTACTTTTCAAATAAATAATACGTTTTGTACAAACATGGAGGTTATGTGTGAAACACAGTATCCGATAAATAGCATAAATGCGATAGAATTGGAAGACGTATGCTGTCAAGAAGATGGCGCAACCTGCCACACTGCGAGCGAAACAATGCAATTATTGCAGACGATGTTTCATGGTCGCGTTATCTCGCGCCGTGGCGATGTGAATTGACCACCAAGATCGTGAGATTTAACGCCGTTGGATTTCTTTCTTTGGACTTTTCTGAAAGGAAAAGTGTATGCCAATGATCCAAAGACCATTCCGGAGCTCAAGAAAGACATTGGACGCACCATTAATGAAATTAATCCGCAATTTTGCCAAAATGTTATTGAAAATTTCGTCAAAAGAGTGAACGTGTGCAAACAGGGACGAGATGGCCATTTATCGGATATTGTGTTCCACACATAACCTCTATACTTTTACCTTATATTGAAATTAAAATATTCGTATTTTTTGAATAAATAATACGTTGTATTAAGGTAGTCCTAGCGATGCATACTAATCATACCACTGATAATACTTGAGACCTGTACGATTTATATTTTTAACATATGCAAAAAAGAATAATTTGTAATAACTAAAATTTTCCATTTGTAAACTGTTTAATGAATGTTCACGTTTAATTAGAAAAATGAAAAAATAGTTATTCCAACGATTCGCGTAGTATTTCTAGGTTTGATATTTGGCAACATTGGTTTTATCTCCGTCTCTTTTTACTCATTCAGAGGAGTTTAATCTCCATACCTGATCTGTCACAACTGATCACATCTGATCACAACATTGATCTGTCAAAACAATTTCGGGTGCGGGAAATGTAAAGCATTGTATTCGGGCCACGACTGGTAAAAGGGCGTGGAAAATTTGTGTCGGCGGAATATGTCGGTTAAAAATGAGATATGTGTGGAAATTCTAATGAGTGAGATGAGGTTACGACTACAGTCAGCAGTTGCCTTGCTGCCACGTCTCTTCATCGTAGCAAATGGTAATAAATCCAATACCGGAAGTTACAATTAAACTTGATATTACATGAAAATTAGGTCAATAAGCGTATTTTTTTCTGGAAGCATTGGATTGCTACAAGTGTTAAGTATGTAAATCTGATTATTTTTAAGAATCTGACGGATTCTCACTATTGTATAGATTTTTGTAGCGACGGGAAATTGGGTTTTTGTATGTCGTCTCGGGATTCCTTCACAAAAGTACGCAATGTTTATATTTTTTTCTCTGTAATAAGGTCGATAACCGACCCTGAACTTTTACAGAGATGATTATTAATATATTTAGTAAAGCTCAAAAAAAATTATGAAAATCCTATGAATTGAAGCCTGTCGATAGGACTACCTCAATAAATTTAAATGTCAGGTCATTTTGAGACACCCTATACGTGCTCTCCTACTTCTCATTCGTCTTCACTCTCATTAACATTGACGTTAAGGTGAAAAAAATCGGCTAATATTTGTTTTAAATTGATCCAAGTATTGTTGAGAGGATTATAATTGGCTTCGCGGTACGTACCAACTGAGCCCTGGTCTGCATCATTCATTGGCTCGGATCAGCTCATCAGTAGTGTATTCACGAAAGAAAAATTAGGCAATACAGAAAAAAAAAATTTGAGTTCAGTGGAATGAAGATAAATAAATTCAGAATTTCAATCACTTTTGAAAAGAAACTATTTCTACAATAAATCTATTTAAAATGGATTCATCCACATTAAGGGAGGATACCATGTCGATAGGCCGGAAAAGGTTGTTTTTTCTAAGTTTTTTGTTTACTTGATTATTTATTTGGAATTTCAAAAGGTGTTTTATTTAGCATACACTGAACGAATAACGTGTAAATTTTCATTTAAAAAATAGACAATTAAGAACGTTATTGAGGTATAATCGAGCCTCTGTATAAAAAAGTAGACCAACGGCCGGATCGGATAAGTTAACAGTGGCTGATATGAAAAATAAAAATAAATCATTTTATATTCTATATAAACGTAGTTGTTGTTGTAAGTAGCCGTTAAAAATATCATAAAATAGCGGATGCCGAAAAAAGTGTAATTTTGCGAATTTTTACTCATATTCGGGGGCGTGAAAAATACTAAATTTAAAACGAAACTAAGACGGCTACGTACAACGTGGCTACTGTCATTAGGAAATGTTGCTATTTTTACATTGAAAAAGGGACAACTATAGCTAGAGAGTAGTAGACAGGTAAAGAAAAGTCGTTTCGAGACAAACGCGAGTGAAACTTTTAGTATACGTATATCGTTGCGCCACCTGCTCCCAGTAAATCGTCTGTAACTTGGTCAACTTTCAATACTTTTCCATATATTCTTGAATATATATACTTTGAGAAAATGCAAAAAAATCGATTTTTTAAAATCCGTCAAAGTGGTCTCCCGCCTTAAAGTGGATTTTTGATCATTTTTGCTCGACGACGAGAGACACGATAAAGTTTTTCAGGAGTGTTTCGTATTCAGAATTTAATAATCTTCATCTGCTGTACTCAAAATACAATTTGGATTTTTTCACCAGAATGCTAATTTTTTTCTGGCAAATACTACTGAACACAAAAATACGATGTATTTTTTCTTCGAATTGGAAATCAAAAACCATAGAACATAATATTTTTCTCTGTCATCATAGTTTCGACGTGAGACCCTTAAAAACACATGGTCAGCTTATAACAGTCACCCTCTATATATGTGTGTCTATATTATATAGACTCTAATCAATTCCATCGATCCGTAACGTTCTCTCGGGACAGAGGGAGCCCGCGAGCTGTAGTCACCGTTCCAATGGCAATGTGCCCAAGACACCTGAGACTAAACAGAGGTAATGGGGTGGCCGTCGAATTTGGCGAGAGCCAAGTACAGCGAGAGAGGGGCAGAGAGAGGGTGAGGATCAAGACAGAAGCTAAGTAGGTCGTGTGTATGATAATGCTCCCATTATTGGGGAGAGCATTCTCCGGAGGGTCGACCACCGAGGGGTGGAGAGGAGGGCAACACTGTTGTTCGGGCACCCCCGTCGCTCAGATTTCGCGCCACCTGAGTCTTTGTTAAGGACTTAATTAATTAAGGTCCCTTTCGGGTCTCGCGGAGCGATTCGTTTCATCGCAGGGTCGAAAGGGTGGCTGTATCGTCTCGAACTTCCAGCAGCTGATGCCTCCTCTTCTCGCCTTTGTGCAACCGTTAAAAAATTCATCACCCCGAGCGATTCGTTTCAGACGCTTCTTTTCGTCGCGACGAAGAGCCACCAGAAAAAAAAGGAATACAATCTCGAATCATTCTCGCACCTTAAAAAAATGTACTGCACAGGTATACCCCGCGAGAAATACAATTGAAGGTGATCAGTCGAATTTAGCATTCAGAGGACAAATGTGACCCAAAAAAAAAATGTTTTTGTAAGATTGACATAGTACCCCTCTGGAAGTAGAAATTTGTTACGGAGTCCCCAGATCCTACCACTTCCCTATAGGGAGTCCACGTTGGAATCCAAGTGGATTCCACGGTGTTTCCCGATTGACTGCGTTTGAGAATATTTCATTTGGAATTCCCAGCCGGAATTTGTTGGATCTTCAAAAAAAAAACTCCTTCCGTGATCCTGTGCACAAGTTTGTTGGGGAGTCCAAAGATGCAGCCACATCTCTATAGGGATTTGGCAGGGACACTGGGCTTAGGGCGTACTCATTGGGATGCAATTGAATTCTGCATTGTTCCCAATGAACGCCGTTTGAGAATTCTTACCACGTTAGAATCTAAAATATGTGAAAAGTCACGAGAAAAAACTCGGCGTCTTGAAATATAACCTGCACGCTTCGTAAGCATGTACGTGGGTGGGGATATCACGTCAAAGGGCAGTGAAATAAATGACAAACGATAATTCCAATGGACTTCCGGTGATGTGGTTTAAATCAATTTTTAAGATGTACTTTATGAAGAGATTTATATTTTTTTAAGATAAGATTTATACTTTTCTAACATTCCCTTCTTTTGATCCACAGATTTATACTTCTTTAACATCCACATCATTCTTTTTAACAGCCACTCATCTACGTGTTCTGGTTAGAAACTTCAACGTACGGAATGCGATGGGATATATCAAGAATCGTATCGGATTCTGTTCGATAATGTGGACTCCGTTAGGATTCAAAATGGATTAGCACTTATTCCAATTAGGAATCCTGATTAGAATCTAATGTACGAGCATGATCTTTTAACATAAAGATTCAATGAGATGACACATTGGACCCTTACAGGAATGTGAACAAGTATGACAGCCCAATTTGGATCCCCTTAACAATTTCTGCCCGGAAAGTGGCAGATCCACTTTGAAGGCACACTTGGAAGATTCGTCATCTCGAAACGAGTCAACGAATAAAACACCCCGACTGCAATGTCCAATGGTTCATCGCTTTGGACTAAAGAACTAAAACATCACACTCGTACATTGGGATCTAATCGGAATGCCCCATTGGAGTGGAGGAATCCACTATGAATCCTGAATCGTTCAAGATTCAAGCTGGATTCGAACATTGAATTCCAATGGCAGATCCCGATTAGAATCCAATGTACAAACGTGACACTTTCGTATAGAGATCCAATGCGCATTCCCATTGGGTCCCTATCAGGAATGGGGACAAGTACGATAATCCAATTGGATCCCTATCAGGAATGGAGGCACGTATGATAATCCAATTGGATCCCTATCAGGAATGGAGACAAGTATGATAATCCAATTGGGTCCCTGTCAGGAATGAAGACAAGTATGATAATCCAATTCGATCCCTTCGACAATTTCTGCACGGAAAGTGGCAGGTCCACTCGGAAGATTCGCCGTGTCGAAACGAGCCAATAAATAAAACAACCGGATTGCAAAGTACTTTCGTTAATCAGTAGGAATTTGATTCGATTGGCAATCTCGCTGATACATTGAACACTCTGCAAGCTACACCTACGTATCGATCATAAATTATTATCGGTTTATCTGTCAGTCGACCATTGCACGCGATTCAGCATCGGGCTTGGCTGGCAATTAGCATAGACGCGATGCGTACGTACATACCTAATGCACGTTGGCTTATCATCTGTTCATTAACACTTACGACTTAATTACCGAGTCTACGTGCCCCCAAGGAGTTTTCCGTGAAACCGCGGCGCCTCGGGGTTAATGCGGGCGCAACATCACAGTTTTCATCATCGACGTATATTCCTCCCTATACATATATACCGCACGCTCTCGCTACGTATATAAATCCCGAGAACGTTGATTTATGGGTTTTTTAAGTGGCTCGAAGTGCCTCTCGTTTAGTCGATCTTACATGTGTGCTCTCGTACGTCGAATGTACATGGTGGCAGGTGATTTCGGAGACACTCGACTTCGAGGGCTGTCCCCACAGAGGGCCACAGTCCCTATACTCAACATCATGTAAACCCTAACGTCTTCAAAGCAACCTTCAGATAAATGGAAGCATATTCGCACAAAGGTCATTTCTAGGGACGTCCTGTGCTGAAAATAAACGATTCGTGGGAACAAAATTTAAGGACTGTCTTCAAAACAGTCAGGCTAGCTGATAGTCAACGTTACGTAGATGAAAGGGTCTCGAAATGTTCTTTTTCGATATATATATATATATATATATGTGTGTGTATATGTATATATACATATATTGAACGTATGAGTGGTATTATCTACGAAAAAACACTAGGAATTTAAAACCGTCTTCGATTCACGAGCTCTCGCGATACTGAACCTTTCGAGGCACGCTATACCGCGAGAGATCCAACCGTTAACCTAATGAATAATTCCCTCGGTGCTACCGATCATTAATCAGAATGTATTGATTCGGATACTCCTAGAAACGCGCTTATCCCCTCGTGAGGTGAATTTTTTTCCCTTCTACTCGTCGCAAATCTATCGCAAACATCACAATGTTTGAGGTAAAATGTCGCGTAGGCAACAAACGTATTACGATGCAATAGATGTACTCGTAAATGCGGCTATATATAGCCGAGCCAGAAAACACGCATGAGAACTCTTCATTGTTCTCCTTAAGGATTTAACATGTGGATGTAGGTAATACACATGTAGGTAATGTTTGGAAAATGGGATTTTGGGAAAAAGAAATCGTTTCGCACCGTTCTTAAGGGGGGACAATTCTGGTTGAGGATAATTTGGGGACAAATTTTAAGACTTTTTTTTTAAGACCTTGCTTTAAAAAATGACGGCCTGGAGAAGTTTTTTTTTTCTAAGGGCCAATTGCAGATAAATAACTTGCTGTGCTGAATATAATTTATGAAAGGCAATTCGTACGGCGTAAAAAAGCTATGTTTAGATTTTGTCAATCCGTTTTTGGAATGTTTATTTGATGTTAAATAATATAGTGGATAACGGCTTTAGTGTAGTTTCGAGAGGATTTTTTTAAAAGCATGCATGAATTTGGCCAATTTCTTTTTTCCGAAGATAGCTCGTCGTTGGATTTGATGCAATGACGATAGATAATTTTTTCCGAATTAATTCGATATATCGTCAGCTCAATCAATCATAACCGTAATTAATATCAATCAATTATTCGTCAGTATTGATGAATTAAAATACTGAAATGCAATTTGCCTAGTTTCGACGGTATTCAAAATTTCCGCACGGGAAATAATTTTTTCATCCGTTTTTCGGATAAGCCCGTTTTCTATAAGTTTCCTTTGTGTTTTGAAGGATTGTTTGCTGGTTTATTTTATCGTTTATTGGTTTTTCTATGTTTTAAAGGAGCGTTAATTTTTTTGAAGGTTTTCTTCAAAAGCGTGCGCGATTTCAGTCAATTTTTTTCTCGAGCTAGCTTGTCCTTGCATTCGATGCAATGATAATAAATATTTTTAAAAAATACTATCAATCGCCAGACAACCCTTTTGGTGTAAATCTTAAGCGGATTATTTCAAACGCGTGCACGAATTGAGCCAATTTTTTCGCCAGTTCAATCAATGAAAAACGTAATCAATACCAATAAATTATTCATCAATATTGACTATCTGACATTTAAAAAAATGCAATTCGCAAATTTTTCACGGCAATTAAATTTTGCACACGGTAAATAAATATTTGATCCGTTTTTTGGAGAAGCCCGTTATCTCATTATTCGTTTCATGTTAAATAACATAACGGACAATGGTTTTGATGCAAATTTCAAGATTTTTTTTTCAAATATGAATTGTCAGCCATATTGTTGTCCGAAGATGGCTCGTCATTCGTTATCGATACGATTTTTCGCATAAAATATTATACCGGTCCATTGGATTCAAGGTCGTCGTTTTCCACGAGGTACGGTCGCGTAACGGGCTTGAAGATTCTCTCTCGGTGAGAGATTCGCGTCGGATAAGATCGTGCGGCGCTCGCGTAGGAAGAAAGGATAATGTTGGAGGGATCGTGACTGGATTGGAAGGGCATATAAAACGACGTCCACTGATACCAAGAGTGACGACAAGGTTGCATGGGAGAACTCATGAGACGAGAGGAGAGAGCCGTTTCTCTCTCTCTCTCTCCTCTCTCCTCTCTCTCCTCTCTCCTCTCCCTCTCTCTCTCAAAGGAGAGATAGAAGCGACGTTGGCTTATCACGTTGTAAGACACGCAACGACACGACGGATAATGTACGCAATCCCGACGACGTTTGTGTACCGAATTACGCTACGACTTACCAAGACGACGTTACCAGGAGGCGAAGGAGGACTCACCTGTACGGAAATAGAAATACGTGCTCGAAGAGCTGGCGAGCCTTCAATGAGGGGCCGCGCATGGCTCGGTAATACAATCGACAAGTTGACGACGTTTCGTTAACAAGGACACGTATCCGCAGGCAAAATTGACAAGCCGCTGGACTCCCACCATTCGATAAATATATAAACGATCAATTGGCAAGGATGGACCGAATAATTTGTTAAAGCAATCCACAATGAAATATCAATTAAGTGAGGGATTAAAGCGAGGAGAAAGTTACTGATTTTCATGAATTTTTTTTTAACGGAAAGATTTCATCGCCATTTTTGAGACTTGGGGAATTTAATGTTTTATTATATCGGTAAATATTCGGCAGTGAGGCTCCTGATAGAATCAGGCTAATTTTCTTCAAGGGTTCAAAGAACCCCAATCAACCTCAAGCTACCACAAACAACCTCAAACAACCCCAAACAAACCCAAACCAAAATTAGCCCGATTCTTGCAAGAGCCCCACTTCCGAATATTTACCATTAAATCTAGATAGAATTTTGTCAGACGGCGTGACACGTGGCGTCGGTGCGATCAATGTGAAAAAAAATCGACGGAGCTTTTTCTCTCGTTAACACTCGCGCGCAGAATATTGATCAAGGAAAGTGAAAAATGTGCAAAATCGATGAAATGGCACGCTTCGAAACAAAAAGATCGAAGTTTCTGAGAAAAATGCCTACATTTTGCAATAAAAATACTTTCTTTTCTTCAATGTACCGAAATATCTAGGGTTATGTTTTAGACAATAAGGGTAAAAAGATTAATACCAAATTTCATCAGAATAGATTGATAAGTTTTTTTAGCTATACGTCACGCTAGGTTTGGAAATATAGTTTTCCGTGCCGTATCTTTGCCATTTTTTAACATCAATAAAAATGAATACCGTGTAATAGCCATAAGTGGTAAAAAAAACATACCCTAAGTCT
>OX632364.1:29654103-29701603 GCA_951751655.1 Ophion costatus | reverse complement strand
AAATACAAGTTCGCTTTACTATATTGTTTCCCATGGATAAGAGCAATAGTGCAGATGACGCAAATTACTTTTAATTCATTCACAGGATGTTTTCATTGTGATGTAAGCAATTTCAGCCTGGACTATTGTAGAATGGATAATAATGCTTCAGCGTTTCTTTCATAGGTAAGAAAAATTGTGTAGATTTAATGACCGAGTTCAATTGCAATTTTTCCACAGTGTGTCTTCGTTGTGATCTAGGCCAGTTTAAGTCCAATTTCAATGTGCATAAAGTGGCAAAATTAACCCTGTACGAGGTAGGGAAATGTTTGACGCAGTGACGGGGAAAATTACTTCGTAATACGTTCTACGTTTGAGCACGTAATGAGTGAAAGTATAGAAGTACAAACGTATTCTGATGCGTCTAGAACGTTACTGTACTCCCTTCTCCCTGTAGCTCCCTCTTTCTTTCTCTCTCTCTCTCTCTCTCTCACTATAACTCTCCTTCCAACTATTGCGGTTAACGAAACTGATTTGCTATTTTGCAACACACTTCTGAAAGTATTTTTGTTTCTATATGTATATATATATATGTATATAAATTCTATAATATCTCCTATAATACAATTATATAATATAATACCTCAAAAATAATAAACATAGAGGCTCGCTTTGGAAATCGATTATATGATTTAATAATTTTCGTTAATTTATTTAATAATTGACAAAAAAAATGCTCGTAAGCAAATACTGTGCAATTATTCACTCAGCGTCGGACTTTGAACGCGAATATCTCGGCCAATTTTTGTCGCACAGCATTTGAAAAAAAAGCGTTTTACTCGCAACGACCCGCCCTATATGCTGACAAAAGGAGCCCTAACAGATGTGAATTATCCTGTAGATAAAAATAAATAAACAAAGAAAAACACGTTTTAACGAATATCCAATCTGAAAATCGTTGACCGTAAACGTTTTTGCGATAAAACGGCGATTTTTCTCGCGGTATTTGAAATTATATCGAGGTGGAGCAAAACGTACGATTTTCTCGGACAATAATAGCACGGGGGAGTCCCGTACTTTAACGAACTCCTCGATTGCATGTAATATATTTCTAAGCTGTGTTTTATTCCATCTATCGCTCGCTCTGGGAATATACAGCAGAGCGGCCAATGCAGAGCGATCTTATCGCTGGAAAATCTCCGTATCCGCGCTCCCTCGACTCTAATGGTTTTATAATATCGACGAAGATAAGATCCGCTGCGGGACTCTCGATTTGCGATAAACGACATGCGCTTCGAGCCACGTACGTCAAACGCGAGTAGTGCCGTATAGGCGAGCTCGCGGATTCGAACGGGAGGAAGTTTGAGGGAGCAGCGAGGAAGAAAATGATCGGCAAGGCTCGTGGCTACGTGCACGCGATTTAAGGAAGCTTTCCAGTGTGACAGCCCGAAAAATCGCTGTTTTTTGCGATTTTTTTTTTTAAAGAAAAAATAATCTAATCGGTCTGGTTTTTTTTTGTATATTAATTGGGTATTGAAGACTACAAAACAATTTTTTAAAGATCGATTTATTTATTAATTAATATCTATATAAATGATGAAACAATTGTTGCAGAAAATGCACTTGGATGTGGTGTCCACGTTGGGGGTCACAATTTTGATCTGAAACAAAAAACACAAAAAGATTATTGATCGGTATATAATTGGCTTTCGTGCTATGGAGGCTTTTTTTTTTTTTTTGCAAAAATGGCGCCGATTTGAAGAAAAAGTATCGATTTTAGCATTTTTTTTGGCAGTTTTTTTTACAAAAAAATAGGAAGATGTCAAAAAAAAAAGCTTCCATAGCACGATAAACAATGACGTTAAGAATATTGTGTAAAAAATTCAACTCGATAGCTTTAAAACTCTGCCCTCCAAGTTGGACACCGTTTTGAAAAATGCTGTTTCGAGAAAAACGCGTTCAAAGTTTCGCTGTAGCTGTAGCGCTCCGTTGCCTTCTTCCAAGAAATGCTGTACAGTAACCGAAATAATCTGAATTTCGGCATGAAAATTTCAGGGAATATTCGGAAGAGTGTATACTATTCGATAAAGCAAAAAAAAAATCGATTTTTTGAAAATTTCACACTGGAAAGCTCCCTTAACAAATTCTTTCACGCGACGAGTGGCCCGGGAAAAGAGCTGAGCCGATCAATCGGTCAACCGGTAAAACGTTAACCATTGAAAATCTCCGAAAGACTTGGATTCTTCATTCAGCAGTGAAAGATCACCAGAATTTTCCGGAAGGTCAAAAAGAGGGATCGAAAATCAGTTTCAAGATTCGAAATAGAGTAAAAAAACAGGTCAGAGAAGATCAGGTTGAAAAAAAAAGATATTTGGAGGTGTAAAAAAAACTAGTGAAAGATACTCAGAGGAAATCAAATTTGCAAAAGACTTAAACATTTTTTTAACGCTAAGAATAAACAGAGAAGATCAGATGGAAAAAGAACATTATTTATGATATAAAAAATACCGAAAGGAACTTTTTTTTTAACTAAATAAAAAATGCCAAGGGAAATAGTTTTTTTTTAATATTAGACAGCGAAAATCTGACTTCGAAAATACTGTAAGATTTAAAAAGGACGAGCAAAAAAATTAATAGTGGAAATTGAGTAAAAAAATAACTTTCAAATAAAAAATAAGTACTAAAAAGAAGCAGAGAGAAGATAAGATGGAACAAAACATGCTTGAAGATTTGAAAAATACTAGCAAAAAATACAGAGAAGAACAAATGAAAAGAATGATCTAAAATGTTTAAAATACTCGAAAGAAGCACATAGCACATCGAATAAAAAAGCATGCTTTAAAATTCGAAAGATAGTAGCCAAAAAATGTTTAAGAACTCAAGAGAAAGAATACTTTGAAATTGGAAAAATACACAGGAAAAATACGATTTACCAAAGTATTTCGCATTCAAAAAATACTGGAGGCGCGCAGGGTAGATAAGACAGAAAAATAAAAATAAAAACAAAGGAGTCATCTGAAGAAACGAGTAGATGCAAATTCTCCGAGACTTCGAAATCTCCAGCAGAGATTTGTCGCACATATCGCGACAAAAATTACAGGCTAATAAAAGTGAATTCTAATAAAAGTGAAAATGTGATTACGAAATTAACTGATTATAATCATCGCCGATAACGCAGAAAAAAAATTGTACATCACGATACGGACACTTAAAATGGAATATAAAAATTTCGAACATACGACCGAGAAACCACAGAGTTAAAAAAAAATTATTTTACCAATTATAACTTCCATTTTCGTGTCGAATTTTTATAACAAACCAAATTCATGATACGTCTGGACTAAAATCGTTTCGTTTATAAGCAAATGTCAAAGGAGATATTCCTAACTTTACGCTCCATCCTCGTCCAGATATTCCACCAGGGGGGCGGTTTCCAGATTCTTGATATTTCTCGACGATGGACTTGCAGCCAGTAGCACTTGCTGGTAAATATACACGAATAGCGGTATTAAATACCCAAGTGTCGCGATTGCCTAAAAATTCTTTCCACATTTTTCTGTCGCACTTAAGAATACATGTCCGTTTGGAAAAAAACGCGTGCCAGCGTGCTCAAGGTGCAGAAAAAAGCATTTTTTATGGCCTGCACGTATAATTGATAAGCGCGTGCGATAACGTCATATCCACGTGCCTGACTCCCGTTCTTAGGATTCTTCATGGGCTAAGCCCATACAAAATGTGGAGAATTCAGTTGTCATAATTTTCGGTAGTGCTTTACCATCTCTGCTCGACCCCTCCCTCTTGTAACAGTACCACATACGTGTGTAAAAGCTGATTTGGTGCGATTGGAAGAGTGTGGCTGTGACAAGTTGGAGTACCTTTAATCCTAATGGCTGGACAAAATGTCCAACGTTTCTCGCCAGTGGAGATAAAATAATGCATAGAAGAGGAAAAGAGCGTCACTTGCTAGTTCTCTCTCTCTCTCTCTCTCTCTCTCTCTCTCTCTCTCTCTCTCTCTCTCTCTCTCTCCTCTTTCTCTCTCTCTCTCTTCCGTTTGCTCCTTCGCCCCCAATGGGGATTGAGAGCTAGCAGGAATGGAAAATATGCGTGGAGAAAACCTATACTTTCTCCCTTTGCCTTTATTCCAATCCCAGCGCTACAAACAGACCAGGTCTATGAGTTTTACACCGACCACCTGATTTTTACGACTTCGATGCTAATGCAAACCGAGAGGAAACAATAAAAAAAGTATTCAAAACTAAATGTACAATAATTCTTCAAAATTAATGATTCCCCATTATAAAGGGTGTCTCAAAATGACCTGAAATTTTTATTTATCAATAAAACGTGTTATTCATTTGAAAAGTACGAATATTTTCATTTTAATATAAGGCGCAAACATGGAGGTTATGTGTGAAACACAATATCCGATAAATGGCCGCCTTTTTCCTGTTTGCAAACGTTCACTCTTTTGACGAAATTTTCAATAACATTTTGGCATAATCGCGGACTAATTTAATCAATGGTACTTCTTTAAGGATGTTGTCCCAAATCGCAAATGATAATAAAATTCTGCAAATTTGGTACGTTTTTGTATGAAGTATTTCAGAGGTCGTGTAAAAATTTCACCACAATTAGGAAGCTCGTTATTGATCAATTAACATTCAGAAATTAAATGTTGTATTATGGAAACTGATGTAACATTGCAATAAGTTTTGTTTTGACCTCACAATTTTGTAATATCTACAATATACTGAAAGCAACGGAAACAAAACGAACCTTATTGATACATTTTTTTTTATTTTTTTTTTTAATTGTTCTTAACAGAATGTTAATTTTTTAATAACGAGCTTCCTAATCGTCGTGAAATTTTAACACGACCTCTTAAATACTTCATACAAAAACATACCAAATTTTCCGAATTTTCTTATCATTTTTTATTTCAACCCTTAAGGAGGTTGAAGTAATGACGATAGAATTCTGAAAATTTGGTATGTTTTTACATGAAGTATTCAGGAGGTCGTGTAAAAATTTCATGACGATTGAGAAGCTATTTATTGAACAATTAACATTAACATGTTTCATAAGGACTCAACATCCTTAAGCTCGGTAATGGTCTGTGGCTCAATGGTATAGGCTTTTCCTTTCACAAAAGCCCAAAAAAAAAGTCCAATGGAGTCAAATCGCCCCTTAGGCCACAGTAACGGGTATAAAACATGTGCGAATTTAACAATTATTTTTTCGTATGAAAAAGTGATTCACTCATTTAAACAATATTTTTTAAATTCCCTACATACTTCTCTAGGTATTCGAATGTAGATTGACGAGGATTTTGGGTTTTTTTGTAGGTCAAAAATTGTGGATGCTAAATGTCACGCCGCGGCGCGCTTAAAAAAAAAGATAAAAGAAAATATTAGTCGAACATTTTGTACATCGAAAAAAAAAAAAAAATTCTAGCCGCATGTTATTCATACTAAATAGATGTGTAATTAATTTTAAAAATCACTTTTTCATATGAAAAAAACAATTGTTAAGTTCGCACATGATTTTATACCCTTTACTGTGGCCGAAGGCCTCAAACGGCACCGTCCGGACTTTGAGTATTCTGTGCATCTATTTATAGATGAAACACCAACAGATAATATATATAAACGTCTATCCCCATATATACACATACATCGAGTATTGATTGACGCAAGACTCATCGACCCTTTTAATCAGCGAAAATCGAATCGTTCTATGTAGGGACACTGGGACGAAAACGGGCTTTCGAAAAGGACCATAATCAGGATTATAGCGGGGATTATGGGTCCCGATTGAATTAACAACCTCCGTCAGCGCTCGTAAACTCTTGCTAAAAGTCAAGCGCAGCTCCTCCCGTACCGTGTTAGTTGCATTTGTGCCGTGGGGGTCGCCACGAAAAGTGGCCGGTAACGGGAGCCATCTCGTTACGACGTTTCCGGCTGAAGCGTTATTCCATTCGGCGCATATACGTATATCTTTCTCGTTAATCCGAAGCGTCCCTTATTCACGGTCCACGCAAATCGCGTCTAGGGCATAAATACCGGTTTTCGATAATAACGAAAAACCGGAATATCCAACCAAAAATTCGATATTGAAAAACCGATAGTGCAATCGAATAATACCGATATTTCGATATCGGAGTTGAAAACATTAAAATATCATTATAATTTTTATTATTTCCATTTATGTTACCTTTACTTGTTTTTTTTTACTATGTTTAACAGCCTTGAGGGATGACACCACTCTAGGATTTTAGAAAAATCGTTTTTTTTGCTTAAAAAATACTTTAGGGTCATAAAAATAATATGCAATTGGACAAATGTATGGTGCAGGCATCGCAAAATAAAGGTAAATGAAAATTTCAAGGATTTCAGGGGCCAGTCCACTTTGAAAATTTCAAAAAATCGATTTTTTTACTGTTTTCGAAAGTACATACATTCAGAAATATTCGATTTTGTACGGTGCAGGAATTGCCGATTGAGTTTAGGTAAGAGTTTTTCATAGTATAAACTTCAAACGCGTTTTTCTTGAGACAACGTTTTCAAAATCTAGGTTCATCGTATCTCTAAAACTAATAAACCGATTCTCATGAAATTTGAACCACATATTGTAAACATGATTCGCAACAAGATGACCCTCGGGGGTTTAAAAATTTTGATTTTTACTACTTTTTTGCGAAAAACTGCGGAAAAACGCGTTTTTTAATTACTTTTTTCGTTTTTCAACTGCCATTTTCTTATTTGTAATAAAACTTTATATCCGAGGGTCATTTTGTAGCTGGTGTCATACTGAATCTAATGGACTTTGATATTTTTGTTTCAGATAAGCCGTTGCCGAGTTTTGATGGAGCTTCCCAAGCCCACCAATTTTCGAGGCGTTATGTTAAACTATAGTTTTTGTACTTAGAAATGAATAAAAATCAATTCAAATTTTTTTGTTTTATGTATGTCAAGACTTTATTTATCAAACCCAATAACTTTTATATTTATATCGTTTATAGAATCCTCAAAAAAAATCGCCAAAATAGCCTTTTTTTTCGTGGCCCCAAAGTGGACTGGCCCCTTAAGTGCTCGTACAACTTTGAACGCGTTTTTCCCGAAACCCCTTTTTTCAAGCTGGGAGGTCGGATTACTCAAGTACCTTTGCATGGATCAATTTGAAATTTTGACGGTAACTTCGCAATTATATTCCCTATGGGAGTACGTAGCCATTTTTGATTAAATATAAACTTTTTTTATAAACAATTGACGGCTTATTTTTTGGGTAAAAAATCGATTTATTTCCTTCAAAGTGCGCCATTTTTTCAAAATTTTAAATCCAATAATGAAAAAGCAATAATGAAAAAGCAATCAATATATAGATTATAATTTTTTGTTTGTTTTTTCTTCCAGGTCTTATACTTTACGAGAAAAACATCCTCCCGTCAAGCTATTAGTAAAAAAACACGTTTTTCATTATGTGCTCTGTTGCTGCCTTTTTGTATGAAAATTATGATAATTTTTTGTTATACTTTAATATATGTCAAATAAACCCATTCAAAAGAAATCCTATTCCTTTTTTCATACTCCCCAAAATGAATTGTCAACGTTAGGTTTAATTTTCTGCCACTAGAGTGGTGTTACCCCTTAAAATATTATTACCTACATGAAATATTTCCGAAGTGTCAGCTTATTTCTATGCGTTGCTCAATTGTGTAATTATCTATGACTATAAACCTCGATATTTCCTGATGCAAATTGTCAAAAATTAGTACTCTATGTTCGCCACAAGAAAAATGGCGCGCAATTTGAAATGTCAGGTCATTTTGAGACACCCTTTATAATAATTGAAGATTTAAATATGGGACGGTGATTTTTAAAAAATACTTCGGTTTCACTTAGCTATACACTATTATTTATACAACTTCCATTTTCACTTCGAACTTCCAACGTTTTTAATCAAAGTTTCCGATATTACGACTTATTAATAACGAAATAATACCGGCAATATAAAAATCTCCGATAGTCCCAGCTCAAATCGCGTCCCCAGAAAATTTTGCTATTGAATTGTTCGTCCATGATTTTTTACAAACGCGAACGAGTGATTGTACGGCGCGAAATTGTTGGCGGAAAAAAAAATGAAAGTGCGATACAATCACGGAGAAAGGGAGGAAGTGCTGTACGTGATGAGATTTCCACGCGCAGACGTCGAACAAAACAATAATCGTTTTCGTGCAACAATCGAAAGAAAAATGTTTATTCGCTCGAATTATGCAAACTCGGGATGCACTTTTGCATGCATCGCGTTTCTGCGAGACGTCCAGGTACTTCCTGACTATTGCGATTCATTTCCGGTCTTATCGAACTTCGATGCTTCCTTGAGAATAAAAAATAAATCGTTTCCTGGGCATTTTGTGTCGTCGTCCTGTTTACGGAGCTTTCCGTCTGGGACGAACTCAGTGCCGCTTTTTGTAATAATTTCTAGGGAATTCCGAATTTCCGAGTTTGAGGTTTTTTTCATTGAAAAATGTTGATAAGCAGTGGGGTTATTATTGTTTAAACAAAGGGCCGCCTTCGCTGTGGGGCTAATCGGCGTAGGTTCTTCTGGCGACTAGAGTCATCTGACATTTAAAACTAAAAATATACTTATCAAACAAAAAGATAAATTATTTATGAAATAAAAATTAACATACTTATGAAATTAAATTAACTTATTCGATTTTATTTATTCATATACGTACGAAAGTCAACATGGAATCGATACATTTTTCAAATTATAAATAAAAAATATTAGTATAATAATAAAGTTTCGTATAACCGAATACTTTTAAAAAATTGAAAATCACGAAATTAGCAGACTGTAGAAAAAGTTCGATTTTCGACTGAAAACTACTGTAATCATTGGTAATTAACAAATGTTTGCATTTGAAGTGAATCGGACAGATTTTTAGGGAAAAAAGGGTGACTAGTAGTGGGTCGGTTCGTCGTAGTGCAGTAGACCATGTGACCGTTTACAAAAGTTATCGCAACTCGATTAATTCTTGAAATTTTATAATAATCAATGTGGCAAATTAAAATAAAGACTTCAGGCTATACAGCTACTGAAGATCGTATTTTGGAAATTTCACGTTTATATAGACCCCTTGAGTGGGTCAAAAACAAATTCGAACAATAGCCAACGTTTCGATCTGCCTCAGAGAAAAGTTTAAAAAATTACATTACTAAGATCGCCTAACCAATTTCAGGAACAAAATAGAGATTAGCGAAAGAACTGGATCAAGAATATACTTCCGAGTAAGGAAAGTGCGATACCTCGTAGCAAAGTGTATATAATTTCCCAATAAAGTGTGTACATATTATCCGCCATATTGTAAAATGCTGTAGATAGAATTCACATTGATGAATATAATGCCATGTGGTCGACGCACTTTTACGTGCTATATACATATATACACACCCATATATATATATACAGGGTGTCCTATTACGGATGAATAATCCTGCATCTGTCGATGGGTCTGATCATGTCCTACTATATGCTGGAATTTCTGCTCGGTAAAAGTGCCACGATTTTCGAAAAAACGATCAACCGCTTTTGGTTTTTCGCATGCCATTTCTACAAATGATAACCTTTTTTGACCTGGTTTTTGAAAAATACTCTTGGTCATTTTATTTAGCTTTATCTAGACCTTTTGTTGGTCAACTTTTTTCTAGTTTGATCTAGTTTTTGATCTAGTTTTTTCAAGATCTTTAGCTTGGCTACTTTATCTTTTTTTATCTACAAATGATAACTTTTTTTGACCTGGTTTTTGAAAAATCCTCTTGGCTATTTTATGTAGTTTTTTCTTGTTTAATATTGATTTTGATCTAGTTTTTTCTAGATCTTAAGCTTGGCTATTTTAACTAGTTTTATCTAGAAAAGTTGTCTTTTTAACCTCAACTGTTAAGGAAACTTTATGAAAAAAGATCTTGTGCAGAATTGTCATAAAAACAAATTCGAACTTCCGACTTTGATGGCCTGTGGTGTAAAAAAAAGTGTACCACGTATATCGTGCCAATTAAAAAAAAAAGTTCTTTATTTATTGTCGATTAATATCATTTATAGAAATAGCATGCGAAAAACCAAAAGCAGATGATTTTTTTTTAAATAACATAAAGCCCAATATTTCGAAAACCGTGGGTCTTTGCTAAACTGAAATTCCAGCATATAGCGGGACATGACTTGACCTACCGACAGTTGCAGAATTGTCGATTCATAACAGGACACCCTGTATACCTACCAACAATATATGTATATAAGCTTCATATTATTCGCACAGCAGGCATAAAATGCAGAAATGTTATCCGCGGCTACGTATCACGATTTTACACCGTTGACTCTATAATGGCCCGAATGCGAATGGATATTACGCGGATCCATTACCACGCGTATGTTTATCTACTTAATTCTTACGTATGTAAGACCACGAGGGGGGCTACCCTCTCGCACCATCTGAACCTCTACTCGTCGAGAGAGAAAGCTGTTTTTCCATACTCGATCCTCTCGTCATACATAGCCGACGTTTACGCATTTGTGCACGGGTCATTCCACGCTGAATCGATCAACTTGTGACTCCTACATTTCTTGAATC
This sequence comes from Ophion costatus, assembly GCA_951751655.1. Classification (NCBI taxonomy): domain Eukaryota; kingdom Metazoa; phylum Arthropoda; class Insecta; order Hymenoptera; family Ichneumonidae; genus Ophion; species Ophion costatus. The sequence continues at coordinate 29,690,994 of OX632364.1, read as the reverse complement.
CTTGATGCTGAAAATAGCGACACTCAGTGCTTATTTCGTTCCGTTTCCTTGGAATGGACTAATTATTTGAGAAAGCCTTCCAGTCTAGAGCCCGGAAAAAGGTGAAATTCGACATTTTTTTATGGATACCCAGTCCATAAAATGGAAATTCTGTTCGGTGACCTTTGATCTTCATATCTTTAAGTGTCTGCAATTTTTGCACAAGATTTTGTAAAAAAAACGGTAGCGCTTAAGCCCGATGAAGGGAGTCACGTTCGTTTGATAGTATCGGCAACGTTACATCGCCAATTCTTTACCGATTGAGTTGACATTTTTTTTAAACCTCCATAACAACATTTGACCACGAAGGAAATAACGGATTTGTGACACGTTGAAAACTATTACCGAAAAAAAAACATTTTTTCCACGATTTTTTTTTTTTTACGGAAAGCAATTTGTCTTCAATCCTGCACTGTTTTTATTCTTTCAAAAATCGGTATTTCTAGATTTTTCTACTTAGCTAATGGTTCTACGTAGCGAATCCAAAATATTTTGAGTTCTATAAAAGATTCATCTTTATCTTACCTAGAACTAAAAATATTTTGGATTTTCGGCGCGGGTAAAAGATTGGGGAACTCTCGTCGGTCGCGGAACACTATCAGACAAAGGTAACTCGCTTTATCCAGCTTCAGCATCGCCATTTCGGTGCAGAATGTTGTGAAAAAAAATTGTAACGATATTTGAAGATCTATAGAATAAAGGTTAGAAACGGAATTTTCAATCTTGATTTTTTTTTTCGATATTCCACTTTTTCGGGTGCTAGACTGCTAGCTTCCCTTCAGCACTTACAAAGAACATCAATTAAGTGCCCGCCTTTGATTTTCTTGAAACTCAAATATGTGATAAAGCATTGAAAACCACGAGACACATATTTTTTTATCGGCGGAAAAACGGCTTTAAGAGAGAAAACTACCCCTAAAAGAAAAACACGTCATCCCTTACTTTTTTTGAATACTTTTCTAGGGGATTTTCCATCGCTTTGCATTAGAAGGAGGTTTTTGTTTCATTCGGAGCGGTGGACTGCTTGTGGGTGAAAATCCAAAATCATCCCTCAACACGCCATTTTTAGGGGTGGTTCCCCCCTTAAAACCGTTTCTCCGCCGATAAAAGAGAATACGTTTCTAATAGTTTTCAATGCTCTATCACATATATGAGTTTCAACAAAATCGACGGCGGACACTCAAATGATGTCCGTTGTTAGCCAAATGTATATTTTTCTTTCCGAGTTTTCTCTGGCTACCCGTGCCATCTACGAACCCTTTCCCTGCCCACGCTTGTCACTCCATCGCAGTTCCTCAAAGTCCCCTAGAGTGTTGCCCACAACTCGTTTCCCAAAGCCCTTCTTTAACCCATTCACACGAGGGCACAGGGAAACTGCGGAAAACCCGTGTCGACGCAGGCTACATTATCCATGAGTTTGCGTTGCCTTCACCATCGGAAACTGGACAAAAATGCCTGCTGTTCGATACTCGGCAAACTCGGTGCGTGGCTGGGCGGTCACCCATCCAAGTATTGGTCCGAGCCGCTGCTGCTTACCACGGGAGGTTGCTGAAGCCGCTCACTGCGCGTCCATCACTCTCAGTGGACGCTCGTATACCCTCCATTGGCAAATCTCTCATCCACGTGTGTACACATATCCACATAATCACCGCACGTACCTATTTTATTATAACGCGCCTTACCCGTGGATACTCATATCATTACACGATATTTCTACCGTATTCTCCAGTCTTGCTCGTGCGTAACACCTCCATCTCTCACTTTCCGTGAGCTCCCGGCGACGCCGCACAGGCATGTTCACCTGAATGAGATTTCGCAGGTGCTGACCTACGAAAGCCAATTGGACGAGAGTTAAAATTGAGGGAAAAAAAAAGAAGAGAAAGAAGAAATAAACATTCGTAAGCTACGGTGTGAAAACGAGCAAACGAAATACGCACACGAACGCGTCAATCGTATCCACTCCGTCATATCACACGCGCATTTCAGCCATCGTGAAATTGTTCTATTCCATATTACGCGCAGCTATAAACGAGGAGGTGTATCCGACTAATGATTTTTCTCCGCAGTAGCTGTGAGGAAAAAGGCATACAGAACAGGCCCGAGTCGTATTATTCGTTTCTTTTATTAACTCTCTCGATTACTTTCACTTTTTCAGCATATAATATTTCTTGTATACCGTGTCTGTATATGTCTGTATATAAATATACAGGGTGGCCCTAAAAGTGACGTTCAATAGGAAGATCTGGATGCCTCGTATCAATACCCATCCGAATCAACCCCACGTATGTTCTACGATCTATCCTACGTTTCCAGAAACAAAAGCATTTTATATTTCTTTTTGGTGTATTTGCATTCCTCGCAATTCCTTTGACTAGTGTTATCGTGAGGAAGTGTACTGTCAAGCAATAAACAAATGACTAGCAGAATACGAACATAGATGCCTTACATTGTGTTGAAAAGTTTTATAAACAGTTTGAGAAGATCAGTCATTGAGCTTCAGATGATACAAAAAAATACTTATATTGGTCCGAATGACTTCCAATTGCTTTCAAGAACTTCTAAGAGAAAAACACATTCACAAAAGAGAAAAACAACCCATGCTGCAGAAAAATCTACAATGCATCAAATGCTTTTTCTCGACGACTAAAAAATATCCTAGAAAATGCATGGACGTGATGCGGATAAGTATCGATACTAGATTATCCTTCTGAACACCACTTTCCAAGCCACCCTGTATGTATATATATATACAATATACACCTTTAGTTAGATAATTTTTTTGTTTGCCTTCGCTCTCTGTCATCGTCAGTGCAATCGGACAAATTCAATTTTCTCACCTGGAAAAATCCTCGCGTTCCCCCCTTGCGAGGTAGTGTTTTATTTACGACGTGTCCGACACACGTAGTGTAAATCAATCATGAATTTTACAACCCGAGGGGTACACACACACACACACACACACACACACACACACACACACACACGCGCGCGCGCGCGCGCACGCACGCACACCTATCTACACCCATAAACGCTCTCAAACATTCTTACACACCCGCGTACACTCACCTACACCCGCACATGCACACACACCCCATGAACACACTCACCCAAACGCACGCACGCACGCACGCACGCACGCACGCACGCACACACACACACACACACACACACACACACACACACACACACACACACACACACACACACACACACGCGCGCGCGCGCGCGCGCGCAAGCACGCACGCACACCTATCTACACCCATAAACGCTCTCAAACATTCTTACACACCCGCGTACACTCACCTACACCCGCACATGCACACACACCCCATGAACACACTCACCCAACGCACGCACGCACACACACCCCATAAACACACCCACCCACACGCACGCACCCACACACATCTATCTAAACCCATAAACGCTCTCAAACACACTTACACGCCTTTCCACGTACACATGCACACACACCCCATAAACACACCTACCCACACGCACGCATGCACACACACACATACCTATCTACACCCATAAACGCTCTCAAACACACTTACACACCCGCGCACACTCGCTCCCACCTATACATGCACACACACCCCATAAACACACTCACCCATACGCACGCACATACACAAAATTATATATATATATATATATATATATATATATATATATATATATATATATATATATATATATATATATATATATATAAGTATATGGATATGTATATATATATATATAAGTATATGTATATGTATATATATATAGGAGTAGTAAAAGTAAAGGCGCATTACGAACGATTGTCAAATAAGAGCAGAAAACGTTTCGATTCCTCGTATTCCGCAATGCCATGTCCGCCCTGTCATGTCTGAGCAATCGATATATACTTTTGTGATATACGTCCGCGTATCGCGTATCGAAGTGCCACTATCAATGACATGATTATTTTATAGTCCGTCGATTCGACGGCAGCGAGTGGGTGTTACGTCATTATGTTGTTGTCATTATTATCGGACGGTGTGCTGGCTACCGCCCAGGTACGATAACCGTGAAAAGACGAGAATGAAATTATCCTTCTGCATTTATCAACGCTCGGCGTGCAACCTAAGCCCGCGTCACGTGCCGTTTCTTTTTTTTTATCTGGAATCATTTGGGACTGCATTGAACCGCACTTGGAAGATTAGAGATTTATGACGGTGGGATTTTCTTTTTTGGAGGGTTGACAGATGTTCGAGATAGAGCGTACCGTATGATATAATGTATGATAGAATATAATATATCTCTATGTCGATTTTTTTCTAATGAAACTGTAAGGGTCGCTCGGCTTGTAATTTGTGTTATTGAAAGAATGTTTACAGGTAGTTTATATCAACTAAAACGAGTAGAGAAATCATTTATCTTTTTTATGAAAAAAACAACTGTACCGTTCATCTGTCGGTACGCTTGCGGATTTATGACTCGAGAACTGCTGAATAGATTTCGATCAATCTTTGACGGAAGCACAGGTAAGGCTGCGGAATATAATTAAGGCCATTGCGCATTACGTTTTAGAGGTAATTACAATTTTATTCAACAAGTATACAAACAAACGACTATTACGGTTAAATTAAACAAACGAGCGTAAACAAATAGATGAAACAATTTACGAATAAATAAAGGTATATAAAAAAATCCGAATAATCGAAGTTGTGGATAATTTTGGCCTTTTTTAAACTGTGTTTTGCAGATACCTATTTTCAGCTGGTACGAGGCCTTCTCACCAGGAACATCGGTCTGGTATCGTCCTTCGATTTTGTTGAAACTTATATAGATTGAAGAGTAAGCGACACCTATTTTTTTGGCGGAAAAACAGTTTAAAGGGTTGGAACCAGCCCTCGAAGAAAGGCATGTCGAAGGGTAATATTGCAGTTTCACCCACAAGCAGTCGATCAATCGCAATGAAACAAAAACGAACATTTTACTAATCCGAAACGATGAAAAATCCACTAGAGAGTTATCGCAAAAAAAATATAATTAAGGGGTGAATCGCCCCGATTCGAGGGATGGTTGCACCCCTTAAAACCATTTTTCCGCCGACAAAAAAGTACGTGTCTCTTAGTTTTCAATGCTTCGTGACATATACAAATTCAACAAAATCGAAGAACGAAACCTAACGGATGTTCATTGTCAGTGCCCCACGTAAGTTGTCAGATCCTTCGAAAAACAAAAATGAAAACGTACAATAGACGCAGATTGGCAATTAACTTTAACATCAACAATGCCGAGGGCAAAACTTTTAATCCGTTACGTCTATTTGGCTCATCGAAAAGTGCCACTTTTTGGAGATTTTTATTTTTGAGAATACTGAAAAAGTAATTCCAATGAGGTTTGAAAGGTCTATTTTACATCTGTTGACGTATACAACAAAAACGCAGAACTTTTATGCATCGGCACCTACACCAAGAAAAATATCGTCACTTATGCAACCTCTGTAAGAGAAGTACGCACGATTAGGCAAAGTATCGTGTTTTTTTCGCAAAATTGCATCATTTCAAATGAGATTTTGCTTTTTTCGTTAAAAAATCGGCCATCATTTATTTATAAAAACGAGAATTGTTGGTGAATGGTAAAAATGGTGTGTAATTCTTTGAAGAATTTATCTAAGAAGCTACAGTTGAAATTTCAAGTCAATCGAATGAAAACTGCCCGAGTTATGCGTTCTACGATTTCAAAAACGTCGTTTCGAGAAAAACGCGTTTGAAGTTTGAAAACTGAATTAAGAGCTATGGTCTAACTACAGAATTAAAGCTCTCATTTGAATTCTGAGAGTACCCGCCGAGGCATTTTGATAGTAGGTCTTCAGGTGTTAGGTCGTTGTATATTTTTTGTGCAACGACTGGACTAAGTGACTCCAGGGGGGTGACATGGTGCTACGTTCCCTATACTTAGGCGACTTAGGCACGGTTCGCATTCTGTCCGCGTTCTGTAGTTCCTTTAGCGCTCTGTACGTGGCGCTACTTATGTTCTCATCGAGTGTTTGACGTTACTACACGTGTCAGTTGTCAAGGTATTGAGGTTAAAAAATCGTATTAAATTTTGTTATTGAATCATCGTTTTGTTAAGTTGTTTTGTTACGTTGTTTTGTTAAGTTTTGTTAACTGTTACTTTGTGCATAATATGGTGTAATTATTTTTACGATTATGCCAACGTGCATTGTACCCGGCTGCGATTCGAGGTACGCTTCGGCTTCGACAAACCTCGAAAAAGTACATTTTTTACAATATCCCGAGATCCAGAAGCTTTCAAATTATTGAGAGACGCAGTAAAGCGACCCGACAGTCGTGTGAAAGCAGGGAGAGCGGTTCGCGAAAAACCCTTCCGGAAGGAGGAGACGCCGAACAAAAAAAAGAAAACCAAGAAAAGAAAAAAGCGTCGGAATTCTGTAAAACTTAAATAAAAACAAATATTTTTTACGCATTTGTACATCTTTTCTTTTTCCTTTCATTCGTATTTAGAAGTGACTACCATTTAAAATCTAATTTTTAACATTTACAATAACGAAATAAATAATTTATTATTCCATTCTTTACTATTTATTATTATTAGATTATTTATTCCATTTGATTATTTGACATGTACCTTTGAATGACTTGAATGCATTTCGGGAGCACTGCGGTGAGAAGATAAGTGGCGCCACAAGTGACGAAATTTGGCAACACAAAAGACGGGCCACCTGTGTCACCTCCCTGAGTGACTCCAAAATACTACTTTCTAGGCTGTTTCGTGTGTTTCGGAGCGCTCGGCGGTGCTTCGGAAAGTCAGCGCCAAAATAAAAAATAAAAAATAGAGTAAAACTTCTGTGCACCAGAGTATAATGTTGCTTAAGACGGCTGTGAACGCAACGGAAGTCAGGTTAGATTAGCAAAGGCACCCCGGGGAGTGACAGAGAGCCGTTCAATTGGGAAGGATAATATGTAAAAACCCGCAAAGATATGTAGCTCAGGAAAAAAACACACATAGGGTGTCTCAAAACGACCTGACATTTTAATTTATTAATAAAACGTATTATCCATTTGAAAAGTACGAATATTTGTGTTTTAATATAAGGTACAAACATGGAGGTTATGTGTGGCACACAATATCCGATGAATGGCCGCCTCGTCCCTGTTTGCAAACGTCCACTCTTTTGACGACATTTTCAATAACATTTCGCCACAATTGCGGACTACTTTCATTAACGGTGCGTCCAATTGCTTCCTTGTGCTCCGGAAGCATAGCAAACTTTGCTATTTGTTTTCCAGACATACAAGAAATATTTATGAATAATCGTTGTTTATTTCAAATATATCACAAACAAAAGTGGTTTTATGGTGCAAGAAACGACGTCGTCCGTGAACGAAAATGAGTATTTAAATTTCCCGCTACTTTCGGTCTATGCAACCTTGCCGCTATATCCTAATATGTTTTTCCTCAAGTGTGATTTTTTTTTGTATTTCTGGCATCATTTTTTATGAAAAAAGTAACAATAATTGCAAAGTTACTTTATTTTCCATAAGGCTGCATGCAATTTGTGAATTCTAATTTCTCAGTAGCCAGCTTCCTAACCGTCGTGAAATTTTTACCCAACCTTTCAAATGTTTTACACAATAACCTATCAAATTAAAAAAAAAATTATTACCATTTTCAATTTTGCACACAACTTCCTCAAAAGATTGATAAAAGTTGATTAGTTCAAAAGAATGATTGAAGTTGGCTGACTAATATATGTTGTTTTATTTGAACATGACCTCAGCGTCATCTTAACCCAACTTCCTCTACTCTATGCTCGCCACGAAAAAAAATGCAGCGCAATTTGAAGTGTCGGGTCATCTTGAGACACCGTTTGTATACATATGACGGTGTAAAATCGCGGCGTGTCGCGACGGAAAAGGCCACTGATCAGCGAAAACCACGTGCACACACTGCACGATGGGGATCCGGTCAAGTGAGCAGCTCTCGTCCGCTACGCGCAAAACCCGAGAAAACGAAGGTGCCAGAGCAAAGAGAAGCTGAGGGTATCGAACGTTCCGCGGCCACTTGGAATGAAGGATTGCCCTGTATGGTCGGCCTAATATGGCGAACACAAGTTTTTGCGCGATATACGACGTGTCGCCTGGCTTAACCGACGGACAAACTAGAATCGATGAATGAAAACGATATGTCCACGAATATATATATATATATATATATATATATATATATATATATATATATATATAGAATATATATATATGTGTATGTATGTACAAACACATATAGGTGTACTTCTACGTACACATACCATGTCATGTCCGATGCATTTATATGTGTTTTGTTTGCGGATCGTCACGGCCCAGCGTGCACCGTCGTGTGTGGGACGTCGTCCCACTGAGACACATTCGCGAGTTTCCACACTCGACGGTTCGTCTCTCCGTCTCTTTTCTTCGACTCGTTCAACACCTGTTCCTTTTTTTTTCTGCAAATCATCGCCTTTTTTCCCTCTACGATTCTTCTTGGGCACGCGTGTGTTCGTTCCATTTATGATTACGCGACGTTACCTTATGCGCCGGGTGATCTCTGTCTCTGTCTCGATTGCGGTCGCGTGTCGGGAGATGAGAGGACTTCCTCATCCGGGACGCCGACGACCTATCGTAATGCGTGGGTACACGGCTCGGGTTGCGTAGTACAATAGCGAGGTGTCGCGAGTTGAATAACAAACTATCACGATTTCCATTTGCGTGCGGATTTGAGAGGTCTCGCGGCTGGCTGTTGATAAATTGGGGAATGCTCGCTTATTGGGGTAGGGTTTGTTTTGAAATTAGTGTGAAATTTGATTGAATTGGTAGGAAGATGAAAATCGTTCGTTGTCATTGATTGTACTGGAATTTAATCATAATTTATTGGTAAGTACATTATAATGCACTGATGGAGAGATTTAAATGGTGTGTTATAATTAATTGTATTTATGCATAATTCATTCAAAAGTTCGTATATTTCATTAATAAAAAGATAAAAATGATTCATTATGGATGAATGTATTTTTATTTATTGATAAGTCCATTATAATTGATTATAATTGGTTCATTCATCCATGGGTTCATTATAATTGATCAATGAAAAGTTCGAAAGTGTTCATTATAAATGATTATATTATAATCCTAATCTATCTGCAAATTCATTATGATTAATTAATAAAAATGATCAACATTTATCATTATCGGTAATTGTATGATCATTAATTCACAATTCCATTATAATTGATTAATGAATATATAAAAGCTGCTCTTTATAATTGATGATATTATAATTCATTCGCAATCGATTCGTAAGTTCATAATGATTCATAAATGAAAGAATCAACATTTGTTATTATACTCAATTTTATTATGATTTTTTTCGTAATTCATTCATAACTTCATTATGATTAATTATATTGCAATACAATCTGAATTCAAGCGTAAGTTCATAATGATTCATGGATAAAAAGGTCAACATTTTTTATTATACTCAATTTTCTTATGATTTTTTCCGTAATTCATTCATAAGTTCATTACAATTGTTTAATGGAAAGATTAAAACTTTTCATTGTGATTAATTATATTATAATTAATTCGTAATCCATTTGCAAGTTCATTATAATTCAGAAAATAAAATGATCAACATTGTTCATTAAAATTAATTGTATTATAATTCATTCATAAGTTCATTATAATTAATGAATGCAATTACCGAAAATGTTCACTGAAATTGATTATATTATAACTCATTCATAATTCGTTCATATGCTCATTACAATCCATTCATAAAAATATCAATATTATGTATCGACTGTATATTATCAATGAAATGAATCGACTTATATATTAGTAATAAGAGCATACGTTGTCCACGAAACAATTGCGTAATGTTAATTATCCAATGCATGGGGTGAATGCATTTAAATAAAACTGGAACGATATGTTATTAATAAAAAAATTAAATAAGCGTTGTTAAATGACAATTATGTTATATTTTACCAATATTATATCTTATCAATAAAAAGAACACAATTAAGCCTTGTTGCTTTGGAAAAATAAGTAAAAATGATTGAATCTTAAGTCAATCAATGTGTAATAATAGATTACATATCGTAAATATCAATTAAATTAACACGTGTGTAATCAAATAATTCCAAATATGGTAAATGAGTCACCAATCCCTTCTGTCATCGCAGTGATCTCCATCGACCTCCTCAAAAGCCCGAACATTCCTTGACACGCAAAACTTTCAAAAATCCTCAATATTATTCTTTTGGGTTTCGTATTTTCGACCCGGAACGTAATTGAGACCTTCCGTAAATACCTGAAGAATAGGACGAAACATTGAGCGGACAGAAAAAACGATTTTTCACGCTTTCCCGTTGGTTTTTTTCGTTTCCCAAACAATCGAAGTGGCTTCAAAGTGAAAGTTGGCCAATAATAGTTCAATGAGAACGATCGGGAGCGGTCCACGTCTCAAGGCTCGCAAGGACGACGTGGGTGGTCACGGAAGGAAAAGCATCGCCGCGATTTATTTTCCAAAGGGTGTGCACTACATACGAATATACGGACACAAGCGTGTATACATGCAGAGATCGGTAGGATCCGGTATCGTCCTTTGGTGTCCCGCAGGACACGCGAGTACCTTTGCGTTTCGTACGTTAAACGTCCATCGTCGGTCGCCCATCAAAGCCCATAATCCACGGGCCAAAGCGTGGACGAATGGCTTTCGCAACGGCCCCTGCGGGCCGTAAAATCTTCAAGGGAATAGCCGAGAGAGAAACGAATCTTGAGGAAGGGACAAGAAGGCAAAACGTGTTGCGTGGAGAGTCTTCCGAGGCAGTGTCGTCCTTGCACTGACAATGTCGCCTCCGTGGGATCTTCGACCGCCGTGATCGAGTTCGGCCATCCCCCCCCCCCCCCCCCCCCTTACTCACCCCCTGCCCTTTCTCTTTCTTCGGGACTTTGTGCCACTTTGTGCAACTTTGAAACACCCTAAGTACGCTTTAGGGCTTTTAAAGCGAATACGACCACGAGCGTTTTATTTATATACATACGTATATACGTAAGAACCAGGAGGAAACGGCGAAGAAGGCTGTAAAATTCTTAGGACCCATGACCGAAGCATTGTAGACAAAATACTTTTGCCTTGCTATACCGTAACGTCGTAATCTGGTCAAAACGACGAGACCATCGAGAAAAGCGAGAGAGGGAGGGAGAGAGAGAGAGAAGAAGCTGACTTAATTTTTACCTCCAAAAAGATTTTTTTAAGGATGTTGAGTCCCTATGAAACATGTTAATGTTAATTGTTCAATAAATAGCTTCTTAATCGTGATGAAATTTTTACACGACCTCCTGAATACTTCATGTAAAAACATACCAAATTTTCAGAATTCTATCATCATAACTTCAACCTCCTTAAGGGTTGAAATAAAAAATGATAAGAAAATTCTGAAAATTTGGTATGTTTTTGTATGAAGTATTTAAGAGGTCGTGTTAAAATTTCACGACGATTAGGAAGCTCGTTATTAAAAAATTAACATTTTGTTAAGAACAATTTTTAAAAGAAATAAAAAAAAATGTATCACTAAACTTCGTTTTGTTTCCGTTGCTTTCAGTATATTGTAGATATTATAAAATTGAGAGGTCAAAAAAAAACTTATTGCAAAGTTACATCAGTTTCCATAAAACAACATTTAATTTGTGAATGTTAATTGTTCAATAACGAGCTTCCTAATTGTCGTGAAATTTTTACACGACCTCTGAAATACTTCATACAAAAACATACCAAATTTTCAGAATTTTATCATCATTTCCGATTTGGGACTCAACATCCTTAAATCTGCCTTACCTCACATGATATTGTAAATTGCATCTTTGGAATGCAGCGGAAAATTATTAGTCTTTGATTGCTCGAATTGGAATACGAAAATCACAAGGACGTTTTTGTATAGTCTTATGATTTCCTTACACTATCCTGACAAATTATAGTTCCTTACATTATCCCTCAACATTGAGAGAACGAGAGGGAGAAAGAGGAATCCAATTCGTCAAGAATCGCGTAAGGTAATGACATTCAAGTTTGGATCGTGGAAAGATACGATTTGTTCCATTATTTATTGCTATATTTTTATTATTGTCACAATCCTTTTTTTCTAGAAATTCAGGTCGTAGTCTTATTTGCACGAACTACGATTTACAATCGTAATTGTTAAAAGAAGGCTTTGAATAATAATAAAAATATCAAAATGAAGAATGGACCAAAAAATCGTTGCTTTCTAACGATGCAAACTTCAACGTCATTAGGTAATTAGCCTAATAGTAGGTTACGCAGTTTTTGACGAATTTGGTTTCAAAAGTCTTTTTTTCACAAATTGAGATTGTAAATCTGATTCATAAGACCTACGATTTACAACCTTAATTGGTGAAAAAGCCTTTGAATAATAAAAAAAATCGAAGTATAGACTGGACGAACCAAATCGTTGCTTTCCAACGATGCAAGCTTCAATGTCATTGCCTTACGCGGTTCTTGATGAATTTTGTTTTTCTCTCTCTCGCGCTTTCCTTCCATTTTTATTATAATTCTTACCTACTATTTCATATTATCGCTATTGATTTGCTTATCGTATAATTAGTATTAAGATTTATATATAATATCTCGGCTTTGTTATTTTATTTTAATACTAATTTTAGTTTTATTTTTATTATAACTTAAATTTAAATTTCTATCTTATCTCTGTTATGTAAATTGTTATAAAGCGTTCCATTACCACCATTTGCCAAATTCTGCGTATAACGAGCTAGGGTCTGAACAAATTTTAATTGTACCGCTTTCTAGCTGTGTCCATATGGCTGTCTTTTTCTCTTTTTTTCTATGTCTGGCTGTCTGTCCATCTGCCTGTCAGTTTTCTCTTTTTCTCTGTCTATCTGTCTGTCTCCCTCTTTCTCTCCCACGAGACTGCAACACTAAAGTCGAACGAGAACGAGAAAAGAGATTCGTCGAAGGGTCCAGAGCAACGAGTCACGCTTACGAAAATCGTAAGACGTGATCGTTATTCCTCGAAGTTCAATATAATTTAGCGCGATGGCTGGTAACTACAATGTTACAATGTCTTCGAGTTACAAGCTCGCAACAATGTTACGAGCTTCGTACTCGTGTATACGTATGTCCACACACACACCCACACATACACGTATAAGTAGTCTGCATGTGGCCCTCCAAATTTCAGTTTGGACGACCATCTATTTCATTTTATATATTTTTTTATTGTGTGTTTTAGTGTCTGACTTTTTCTGTCTTCCTCTCTCTTTTCTCCTTCTCTCTAGCATACTGAAAGACGTGTATGATCTTCGATCTTTTGTATTTTACGACGTCTCTACCCAGCCCATTAAAACGACGTGAGAAGTGCCCCCTACGCGATGGAACGAGTCAATAAGTTGTTACATTGTAACGATGTACCGCGCCGGTCGTACGGCGGGAACGTGAAATCCGGGTGTTAAGTCGAAACTGACGAATGACGAATAAGCTGGATTCGACATAGGTTGAAAAAGGCACCATCGAAGGAGCCGCTGCTTCGTTCTTTGTGCTGCATGGGCAGCTATTAATCCTGGAATCCTCCAGTGGTATATTGATAATCCAGGCCCCTGGCTGGAGCGTACAATGCTTTTATTCCATATCAATTTTTAGCTGTGGACCTTCCTGGAAAATTGATTATTTCGGATCGCTCACTTTCTCGAGGAGAAATGTACGACTAGTCAGACGATCTTACGGTACCTGACGACTGCAAAGAGTACACTAGCGCCAAGACTAAGGCGCGGGATAAGATGAATCATAAGCCTACTCCAGTCCAGTCCAGTAAAAGAGACGAAAACCCAGCACTTTTTAGCGTAGAATACGAATTTTTGACTGAAGGTAGATGGCTGCACACTGAAATAAAATGATGTGTAACCTCATAAAATGTAGCCCTTAACTCGCCGCAACCCTAAGGAATAGGGGTTGAAAACTTGAAAAGCGCTGTATCTCGATAATCAATAGCCCGCTCAAAAAATGTTTGAAACAAAAGTTGTTTGGAATAATAAAATACGTATAAAGTTGCATAACGTCCATTCCCTTACCTTCAAAAATAGCGGCACAAAACACGAAAGCACTACTGACCCAGACAAGGATGCAGCAAGAAATTTTCGAATCGTTTTTGTGCCGCTATTTTCAAAGATAGAGGGTTGGACGTTAAATAATTTTATACGAATTATATTATTCCAAACAACTTTTGTTTGAAACATTTTTTGATCGCGCTATTAGTTCTCGAGATACGGCGATTTTTTAGTTTTCATCCCCTATTTCTTAGGGTTGGGGCGAGTTGAGGGGCAACATTTTATTGGTTTTACTTTCAGTATGCAATTATCGATCGTCAGTCAAAAATTCATTTCTACGCTAAAATGGGTTGGGTTTTCGTCTCTTTTACTGGACTATAATTACTGACCAGTGTGCGCGAGTACAGTGCTCCCATTGGAGTTACAAGGGGTGGCGAGGAGGTGAATCAGTGTGAAAGGATCAACTGTGGCTACGGTTTCCAGCTCCAGTTTTCTGTTCTAGTAGATTTTATGAGATAAAATAAAGGGCCAAGGATGATAGTAAAGGACATGTTGTTTTTAATAAAGCGCTCGCTTATGGTATCAGTAGCGACATTTATTGATAACAAGAGTAATTTTAATACGCAACGTATCATAGTCGTTAATTGAAGCCAATAGTAAGTACTTAGTGATTTAATGATGACCAAAAGCAAAAAATAACTATCATAAAAACAAATACAAAATTACTTTTTGGCAGAATAAACTTGATATTCTTTTTTGCTCCTTGAAGAGCTTTTTCGTTTTCTATAATGAAGAGATAAAATTCTTTACGTTGCACCTTGAAAATCGATTTTATTTGTATTTCCGTTTTTACAGTGTCAATATCTAACTTATTTCCGTTTTTGGTTCACGTATTCGTACACAAGGAAAAAATCCTTTCGGCCTGGGAGCTAGACACTGGGATGGAAAATACGTATTGTATTATTTTTTGCTGATACTTGTTTTCATCCGTTGATTTTAGAATGTGATTCCATTTTGCAACAATATTTTCACGTTTCGTGTCTTCTATTATTTTCGACAAGAGAGGCTTTAATATACAGAACTTGTTTTGTCAGAACTTAATATACAGAACGTATCTAACAAGGAAACGTTGCGAGGCCGATCTCTTCGATTTCGATGAAGTTTGGCATGCTTGTAGGATGGATAAAAATAGGTGACATGTATTTTTTTATATCTGCAGAACCCGATTTTTAAGGGGTGAAATGCACCCTCGAAAATAGGGGTGCTTTTCTTTTTTCGTCGATAAAGTTATCATTTTAATCTCCAATGTATAACACATGAAAAAATAAATATTGTTGCAATTTGAAATGTTTCGTATCTCGTACCGTTAAAACGTGATCGACGGAAAACGAAAAACAACCCAATTTTCGAGGGTCTGTTTCAACCCTTGAAAATCAGGTTCGGCAGTTATAAAGAAATACGTGTCGTAGAAAATAGGAAAAAATATTTTTTTGCTATTTTCTTATTTTTTGGTTTATAAATGATGATATTTCGTTGGGGGAAGCTGACATTTTTTATTAACAAATTTTTTACGAGCAAAAAATCGTTAAAATAATTTCGAATTGTTCACAAACCTAAACAAATCCAATACAGGCGTCTAAATGTTCAAAAATGCCCTATTTTATCACGTGTTTCCGCGAGCTTCGACAACCCATTATTTTTCATGGGGGGGGGGTGGGTGAATTTCAGCTTCCCCCGACTGAATATCGTCATTTATAACCCATTAGATGAAAAACAGTGAGAATATAATTTTCGGCTTATTTTTCTGAAAAGTCACTTATGTAAAGAATTACCGAAATTGTTTTCGAATAATTTGCGGATTCGCTGGTTATTTATCAGACAAGGATATTTTAGAGATAGCAGAAATCGTCAATGTTTTACGTGTGAAATTCGTTGAACAGTCGTCAAATTGAAATCGGTTTTTTTTAAATTTCGGTCAAGTATCAAATTTTTTTCCCCAACGGCAATAATTCCACTATAATGCATTTTCGAAATGCCATTGGCATGAATTTATTCAGAATTTTGAACCAAATGGAAACAGCACAGAGGACCCCAAGAAGAAAAAAATCAATACCCAAATTGCGACACTTTTTTTCGCCAAAATCCAACGAAAACTAACATTAGCAAAAAGGTCATACACCCGAAAAATATAGTCACAATTCTAATGCCTCCAAAAACGCCATCAATACCCAATTAAGATACATAGATTTCGAGATGTCCTGAGATGATGGAAGTCGAGAGATGACTGATCGACTTTGGGCGATTATGCAAAAAAAAAAAAACATGGAAAGACGTCGACGTTAAAATGACGGATGTGCCGTGACAAAAGTGCGATCAGTCGCAAGTCCCGTTCGTCGGAATCGAACATATCCGGCCACACGTGCATCATGGAGCAGCATTTTTCACCTCTGACTTGGAGGAACACGAGCGCAATCGAAGCGACACCGAGACCGAGAGGAAAAAAAATCCATCAGCCGGATAGAAAAAAAAATTGAGCGTCACTAAAGAGGATGGCGGACTCGGTAAGACAAGCATTGTGATGCATATGAGTGAGAGGTTGCGTTTACATCGCGGGCCTACAATGACGGCTAACTAACTGCCATTATGCGTCACGACAGGCTCACCAGTGGAATGGAGCGAGAGAGAAATGCATCGAGTGTCACGTACCCCTATCGCGGTATTCGGTGAGTGATACCCTTTTGATTTTTCCATGTTTATTCTTGCTCATCCTCTCCTATTGAAAAGAAAAAAATTAATGAATAATGAATTGTTTTATCGATGAAATTGAGGAAGGATAACACTTTTTTTCTATTTTTTGGTATATTCTGTCTATTTTTTGTTATCTGTTTTTGTCTAAAATGTATGTAATAAAATACATTTTTTCCAAATCCCAAATGAATAAGGTAGTAGACAAAAAAAATCGGCAAAACGACCCTATTCGGTCCGTCACAGTGCTGTCCTGGATTACGAATGAATTCTAATTTATTAAGGAATTTATTAAGAATGATAGTTTGGTAAGAAAATTTAAAATTAATTAATAATGAATTATCGTATGAATGAAATTAAAGGAGGATTTTTTTGTAGCTGTCACAGTGATGTCTTGCCTTAATCAAATCATGTTTCATTAGTAAGAACGTTCATTTGCGATAAAACAATTGAGTTAATTAATAATTGTAGGATTAATGATTTTAAATAAAAATAGGAAAAAAAATTATTTGAAATAAAGGAAATAAGAATTTTTAGATGTTAATAATATTTAATTTGAACAATATTATATTTTATCAATAAAATTAATATATTTTGATTTTTCCTTGTTTATTCTTCCTCCTACTCTTCTGCTTCTTTGATCCTCACGTGCGAGAGTACCCTCGGGAATGTAGTCGCCTATCGGAATTCTCGATCTCGAAATCTCAATATCAATTGTCCACTTCTGAGTTCTTGTCCCACCTGAGCGCGCTCGTACGACTATTTTTTCTCTCCGTTTCGTTTGATTCCGATTGATCGTCGGATGTTTGCTCAACGGCTCAACCTCACGTTAAAGATCGAGGTGTATTTATTCTTTGGAGGAATTTCTTTCAATCGAGATATTCCAGTCCTCGACTGAATCACGAGAAATTTGACAAAGAAATTGAATTTTGAGTGTGTCCGTCAGGGTGACGCAAACGAATCGACTTTTTTTCGACTCCGTTGTAAAAAGTGTTGGTATATGGTGATGTACACTTTCTTGCGAAAGGAGATCCTTTTAAGTCAATTAAAAAATGGAAAGCAACCTTTTTATAGACTCGTTCTAGCTTAAGACTGTCGTTTTTTGAGGTCTCAAATGAAAATAATAATTACAAAGTGGGTTCAAAAGTCAATAAATAAGATTTAGTTGAAAAAATGTAGTGATTTTTTATCAACATTATTATTATTTTTATTTCTTTGATTTCATTAGAGTGCTTAGGGTCAGAGTGATCTAGGATGAAATAAAAAAAGCAGGAAATTGTAGGTCGTAGTAAAAAAATTGTTAGTGTATGGTAAACACACAATTTCTTGCGGCAAGTGAATGCTGCAGGTCTATCTATCCAAAAAAATCCTTTCTGAAGGTGGTGGCACCTATTTTCGACATTTTCCTTATTGTAGCTTAAGCTCGTGGTTTGTTCTGTTGTTTAATGCACCCATTAAAAGTAATGGGTGCAAAACGTTTCAAAAAGTCACACAGTATAATTCTTATCGATTATATTGATTATTTATTGTATTTACTTCTTGATTTTTTATTTTATTTTATTTATAATCATATTGATTATAAAATGTATTGTATTTTATATTTATTACATTCGATTATTGATTTTTTAAATATTTTTGAGATTTGAATAGTGTTTTTTTTTATTTTTGACATTTTATTAGTCATTTTCTTTATTTTTCATATTTGATTATCGTTCTTTGATTTCTCAGATTTTATTAGAGCATGTTGGATCAGAGCGTCGTGGCGCGGCCATCCACCAACTGATGCGCGTAAATCTTCCGCCTCTTACTGTTAGTACAATGAAAATGTTATTTTTGAGGTTAGCTATGAGACTGACCATGCGCCAACATTTTGGAACGTTAGGATATGATACAAAAAATGTTACGATGGAGGATATGAACCATAAAGAAAGAAATTCTCTTTTTCGGCTGTAAACCGAGATTTTTTTGTCAATTAAAAAAAGGGGAGGAAATGTGTTGTACAAAAAATCACTATTGAAAGTCAAAATAAGCGAAAAGAGAGGAAATGTTTTGTCCAAAAAAATGGCAAAAATGACTATTTATAGCCAAAATAAGAGAAAAGGGAGGGAATGTTTTGTCCAAATAAATTGCAACGAAAATCACGATTTAATCCAAAATGAGAAAAAAGGAAGAAAATGTTTTGTCCAAAAAATTGCAAAAAAATCACGATAAGCCAAAATAAGATAAAAGGGAGGAAATGTTTTGCTCAAAAAAAATTGAAAAAGATCACTATTCAAAGCTTTAGCTTAATCCAAAATGAGAGAAAAGGGAGGAAATGTTTTGTCCAAAAAAATGGCGAAAAATCACTATTTGAAGCCAGAATAAGAGAAACGGGAGGAAATGTTTCGTCCAAAAAAATGGCAAATAGCACTATTTATAGTCAAAATAAGAGTGAAGGGAGGAAATGTTTTGTCCAAGACAATTTTAAAAAAATCACAATTTAAAGGCAAAATAAGACAAAAGGGAAGAAATATTTTGTTCAAAAAAAGCAAAAAAATCACGATTTAAATCCAAAATAAAAGAAATTTCAAAAAGTGACTTGCGTTTCCTTTTAAAACTAATCTCCAGGGTTCAATTTTGACTTAATTTTTTTGGTATCATATCCTAACATTCTGGCCTATAAAACGAATAAAATATCGACTATTGGTTCCATCGCCCTGTCAGCCCCAGCCCTCATTCCAGATTCGTCCTATTCGCATCGCCGAAGGAAGCTCTCTGCAAAAATCATTTCCTCTTCTAATTGTCAAGATCCGAGCATCAAATTGCAACGAACCCCTTCATCAGGAAGTTGCGGGCAAGCAGTTTCGTTCCTACCGCGAGGTTTTGTGGTCGAGGGAAAACGACGTGACGAAACAATGTGCAATTTTAATTTTTAACCCTTGTCCAACACTTGGCCGGGTAGCTTGACCGAGTGTGGCGCAACGTGTACTTACCGTTCGCCTCGCAAGGACAGCCCGATCTTAAGGCCAAGAGATGCAGCACCTGTCTCGCGTGTGGACGTGTTATTAACACGTTTTTTTTCCGGCTTTCGAGCGAGGGAGTTTGCGGGATATCCTGGATTTTCTCACGATCCTACGGCGCGTCGTCGTCACCGAGAAACGGGGCAACCTCGGGCCTTTCCGTTCCCCGCGGCTGATGAAAAATAAGGGCTCGAACGTCGAGGACTGCACCGTGCGGAACTGCAAACGGGCACAAACTTTTAAGGAGGAAGATACCTTTTTGCGGGGAAAAAATTGCAGATTTTCATAATTTTTTTTTTAAGTAAAGGTTTCTTCACTATTTTTGCACCTTTTTTAGTTTTATTTACTACTGCAAACGGGCACACATATTTAAGGGGGGAGATACCCTTTTCTGGTGAAAAAATTGCAGCTTTTCATATTTTTTTTTTAAAGGAAAGATTTCTTCACTATTTTTTCAGACTTTCGAGTTTTAATGACTACTTTTAGCTGGTACATGGTATATATATTTTTTATATTAATCTTGAAAAATGGCGGGGGTGTGGAACGGTCTTCTAAACTGCATTTTCGAAACTGATGTGACGTATAGCTGAGAAACTAGTCGACCGATTCTGATGAAATTTCGTATAATTCTTTCTAACCTTATCGCCTAAAACGTGACCCTAAATTTCTTAGAAAATAGAAAAAAAAATTTGTGTTGCAAATTATAGCTATTTTTTTTGGAAAATTCAATATTTTTATTTTAAAGCGTACCATTTCATCGATTTTCGACATTTTTCGGTTCTTGGTGGTTTATATTCTACGTATGAGTGTAAATGAAAAAAAATCTTAGTTGGTTTTTTGACAAGCTTTTATTTAACTTTCTGTGAGATGCAAAACGGAAAATCGATATTTCACTTCCCGACTACTTAGAGCTCTGAAATTTTACGATATGCATCTGAAAGGTGACAATGCATGATTCCACTTTAAAAAAAATATTCATAAAATTTCCGACTTTTCTTGTCAAATTAGGGATATCTGATTATCTATATAAAAATCTCACTAACACATACAAACAAACTCCCAGCCGACTGTGTTTGTACGTGAAAAGTTTATACGCTGCGATAAGTCGTAGGTTCAATCCCAATTACAGTCTTTGTTATTTTTTACAAGCGTTCCATGTTTCTAACGTAAAAACTAGTAAACTAGTAAACTACTAGTGACAACTAGCTAGAAAAATCAAGTAAAGACTAAAAAGTAGAAAATAATTTACATGTAAAAAAATATTTCTAACAAACAAGCTTTTATTTAATGTACTAAAAAGTAGAAAATATTTTTTTTACCGAGTCACCTATATGTGACTATAGATAAAAGCGCACTCAGAATGTAGACATATAACCATTCATTTACATAAATCCGTTAAGGTACCAACTGTATTTAATTCACTGTAAAACTACCTTAGATTTCCTAAATAAAAGTCCCGAAACTGAGTATAACCGTGTGATAATAATGTCTCTAATTACTATTGTGCCAAATTAAATACGATTAATGAAACTGAATTGATCAAATTTATTAAACATTTATAAAGTTCAGCGTCTCAAGCTTTTATTTATTTATAGTCATATATAGTCGCATTTATAGTCATATATAGTCACATATATAGTCACAAGGTGACTTGGCACAAATATTTTCTATTTTTTAGTACGTTAAGGTGTTAGGCCACAGTAATGGGTATAAAATCATGTGCGAATTTATCAATTTTTTTTCGTATGAAAAAGTGATTTGCTCATAAAATTAATTACACATCTATTTAGTATGAATATCAAGCTGCTAGAAAAAATATTTTTTTTCCTTGCACAAAATGGCCGACTCCTAATATTTTCTTTTGTTATCTTTTTTCCAATTGGCGTGACAAATAACTTCAACAATTTTCACTCGATTTACTTCTTTCTACTTTACTTTTTATTTTATGAGCACTTTTATACGAAATTTTTCACTGAAAATTCATTTCTTAAGTTTACATAGCTACAACTTTAGAATAAAACAATATTCTTCTCTAGGTATTCTACTGTAGATTGACGAGAATTTTTGTTCTTTGTTCGAGGTTAAAAATTGTGGATGCTAAACGCCACGCCGCGGAGCGCCTAAAAAAAGATGACAAAAGAAAATATTAGTAGTCGGCCATTTTGTACATAAAAAAAAGTTTTAACAGCTTGATATTCATACTAAATAGCTGTGTAATTAATTTTACGAGTCCATTGCTTTTTTATACGAAAAAAAAATTCTCAAATTCGCACATGATTTTAGAAGATCGTGTCATACATCCGCAATTTTTTTAAATTCATAAAATAAAAAAATACCATGCAACAGCCAAAAGTAGTAACGAAACATCCCCCAAGTCTCAAAAATGATAATGAAATCTTACCCAAAAAAAAAAAAAATTACGACAATCAGTGGATTTTTTCCTGGCCTGAAGGTATCTGCCCCCTTAATGACAGGCCCCGAAGAATCTAAACCACGGAAGCCGCAACTGGTACTTTGGTGCAACCGGCAGCAACGAGAGTCCAAGACAATGAGACCGGGAGCAGGGAAAAAGAAGCCGTGGCCAAGGGACAAGGGAAACAAATGGACAAGGGGTAGGACAATACATTTCCCGGACTTGTCCGACACATGGCGTTCTTTCCGGCCGTCCTTCGCGTCTACGAGTGCCTCCAATCCGCGGATGCTTTTCCTCGCAATGTCCGTGCACGCACGTCTCCGTGACGCAACGGAAAAAAAGAAACGGCTCAAAGCAAAGTAAATTGCAGTGGCAAATGTGACGACGCCGCTCTACAATTACAACAATTACCGATAACTGCCGTGAGTTCGTTAATCGTCGCGAGCCAACCAAGCCGATGTGTCTCATCATCGGGTACATCAGGAAAATTCAACCAGTGGTAGTTTCTTCTCCGCTCGGTAGCTCGAAGAGGCGCCTCTCTTCCGAGACTCTCTTGGCTAATTGAAACGACGCCGCGCGCGGACCGCGTCCAGGTGAAAAAACGGAATGATACTTTGATCCCAGGCCATCTGATGTCGCCGTGTACCGAGTAATTTTGTTTTGGCATTTTATTTCACTCTCTATCGTCTTTATTTGGGGGCGTTCATAAATTACGTAACGCAATTGGGGGGGGGGGGGGCTCGAGGTTTGCGTTACGTCACGATTTTCGAACTGTCAGAAATAGCAAAATTTCTGCATGTTCAGGTTTTTTAATTTAAAACTCATCGTTCAGAATAAATGAAGCGAAAAATCTCTTTGAGATTTTTTATTTTGAGAAATATTTGAGATTATTATTTTGAGACAATTATTTTGAGAAATATAATGAAGATGATGAATCGTCATATCGCCCGCGACTTGACACTTTAATGTAAGTATCAATATTCTAGAAAAAAAACATAACTTCTTATGAAGAAAAACGGAACGAAAACATTCATCGCGATTTTCTCGAAACTACTTTTTTCGACCTTGAGACAGTGAGTAGTCAAAAACTTATCGACCGATTTTCAATTTTTTAAAAACATTTTTGTAATCGCAGAGACTAAGGTTGAACGTAGCCGATTTTTTTGTTACATTGATCATTATTTTTTTTAAAGATTGCTCGAGTATACAAAAGGGCCTTGAAGATGGAAAAAAATGTCCAAACTGTCGGCATTTTGTAAAAAAAGCAAAATAAAAAAACGGTTACGCATAACTATAGCTACATTTGTATAGATATCGATAAATTGTTGACTTTTGATTTACAGATAATCTATCATAAAGATATCGACGGGACAATGAAGAGAATTTTTTTTCGTCGCCAAATCAGGGTTAATTTTTTTTAAATTAATAAACATTGATATAAAACTAGATGAATGTATACTTCATAAAATGAGTATGAACCCGATTCATTCATAATTAGTTATTTTTGTAAAAAAACGCAATTATTGACGACAAAGCACCCGTTACGTAACGGAATAGGAGGGGGGTCAGGCCAGGCGTTACGGTTCTGTAACGTGGGGGGGGGGGGGGGGGGGGGGGGGTTACAAATTGGGAATTTTTGCGCTACGTAATTTATGGACAACCCCTTTACGAAATGTTTCGCGGTTTCAACTTCTACTGCTGTCAAGATTTGTATTAAGGTTTTGCTCCTGAGGTTATTGGGAAAAACATGTTGTATGTATGTAAGAACAATTGGACTGCAATATCTGCAAAAATGTTGATCTGTAAAAGTATATATTGAAATGGAATTAAATGTATGTAAAATTACATATATGTAACTGAGAGAGAAAATGAAAAATTAAATTAGGTTAAAGAATTGAATAAAGTAAAAAATTAAATATGTAAAAATTTCGTATACTAAAAAAATACTGTACTTTTTTAGGTAAAAAAACTGCTCTTTACACGATGTGTCCTCATTATTATACCAATATTTAAAAAAAATGAAGAAAACAGAGTCAGATAAGGGTAAAGCAAATTAATGAAACTATTTTACATTGTATACTTCTGGAAAGGCTTGCTTATGAAGGCTGGAGGGTATCGCGCAGCGAAGTGCTTTTAAGGAATCCGGATGAGTTTTAAATTTGTATTGTACGATATTCAAAATAGTTTCGCAGCCTAGGGTCTTGATTTTAATTTGCAACAAAGTAAAACAATCATGTTTGTGTTGTTTTTCTGTCTCTTTAAATGATTTTTTTAAAGATCTCTCAATATATGTACCTATGTGATCGAAAAATGCGTTTCTTTTCCACCAACCGATTCCTAGAAGAAAAAAAATCAGAATTCGGCCATTTGTCGGGCTTCCAGGTAGATGTAGCTCCTTGAAAAAACGGCAAACCACTGTTTGCGGAGCAGATGAACAGAACCGGACTTGTCCACACTGAATCATTTTTTTCGCGTTCTCCAAGCGCACCTTTATGATCTCCCGAAATATTTTGAATCAAATTCGGCTCTAAACACCTCAACATTGAATATTGAACATGAAAAAAACAAAAAAACAAAAAAATGACTTATTGTGTGCCAGTCCACTTTCGTCCACCTGCTCCTCATTTCATTTTCCACTCGCACAAAGACGACAGTAGCGCCGGCATTGCCAAAGAATTTCGTATCGTCGAAAAGTCCCACAGCCAGTTGACTCCCATTTCGATTTCTCTTTCGCCATTCGGGACCTTAGTGATGAACGATCGATCTCCGGTATGCTTTGCACCTCGTGGATTTTCCACTCTCCGGATAATCGGTTCGACTCGTGGTCGCATCCCGAAGGTCCCTGGGGCAAAGTGGGCCCTGATAGAGACATCAAAGAGGCGCGACCAAAAACGAGGATCACAGGACTTTCCATGGCGAGCAATTATTTGACTTTTTTCAGCGAAAACAGGTAAGACGCGTTTTCCGAGCCATAAATTTCGATTGCGGAGCGTGACGAGAGGAAGCGAGTGAGATGTGGAGGGGAAAAAAAAATATTGAGACACGCGACTGTCCGTGCGGCTCAATATTTCCAAAACTTCGGGCCAGTCCGTGGCGAATTTGGTTTTCCGGACCTTTGACGGCTTGGAACACAGAGAGAGGAAGAGAGAGAGAGAGAGCGAGAGAGAGAGAGAGAGGGAGGGAGAGAGAGAGAGAGAGAAAGAGAGAGAGAGAGAGAGAGAGAGAGACGAAAATTCCACGGAGCAATGAAACATTTCTTTGCCTGCCCTACTGACTGTCCAGGAGAAATATATATATACATAAATATGTGTATGGCTCAAGCTCGTTTACTTTCCGGAGCTTTGTCAGGCGTGAGAGACAAAGTTAGGGTTCGCTTTGTCGGCTGACTTATGTCTTGCCATACGTCACTACTATTGTACGTATTGCCCAAGAGTGAGAGAGAGAGAGAGAGAGAGAGAGAGAGAGAGAGAGAGAGAGAGAGAGAGAGAGAGAGAGAGAGAGGTCTCTCTCGTCGCAGCGCCGAGATAAAGGAACATGGGAGCAACTAGATATAGCAGCCGTGGAATAAAAAGCATTTTTTTCCGCTCTTCCCTCAAGATTCTTTTCTCCCGTTACTCCCGCGACTGCGCCGGTCGTAACCGCTTGTCTCAATATTAATGCGACCGCGAACGCATACGCGAGATAGAAAAAGAATGAGAAATCACCGATCCGAACGTGGGAAACAATTTCCCGCGACCGAATTCTTCCGGAGCAAATATTATGAGCGACACAAAAGCCGCCAACGAGCGATCTGAC
The DNA here is from genome assembly GCA_951751655.1 of Ophion costatus. Classification (NCBI taxonomy): domain Eukaryota; kingdom Metazoa; phylum Arthropoda; class Insecta; order Hymenoptera; family Ichneumonidae; genus Ophion; species Ophion costatus. Next base: position 29,664,892 of record OX632364.1, on the reverse strand, counting down.
GTTACGAAGTGGAGAAAAAATGCATGCCTTCCGATTGTGCGCATTGATCGATTCTCCTCTCGTTTATTCCACCGATTCGTTCGTTCGTCATGGAGTACTATTTTTTAAGGATTTTCTCTCCTCGTCCTTAGTCATCGAGGCTAATTCGATTGCTGGAAGCTGGCGCGGGGGAAATTGCTTCGCGACCTGAGCTCGATGAGAGGGTCGCCAGACGTTGTGCATGGGGAGACAAAATGTATCGGAGACCGTGGAACGAGTTCACCGAGTAATTTACCATCGTAGCCATTTAATGTTAGATGTCATACACTATAATATTTTAGAAGATAATATAATATAATATAATATAATATAATATAATATAATATAATAGAATATAATATAATATAATATAATATAATATAATATAATATAATATAATATAATATAATATAATATTATATTATATTATACAATATAATATAATATAGTATAATATAGTACCTTTAAAAGTTCCTTTGTACAGGGTCATTCCCCTTTTACATGCCCGCCTCATTCAATTTCCATTTGCCCTACAAATATACTATAATGCAATGTACTATAATATAATGCATCATCATATAATATTATATAATATAATAAAATTGTAATTTATAACTTTCATGACTCCTCAGGTCTTCCAGCTTCGTCTCCACGCGCCCCCTTCATTTCCTTCGACAAATGCTCCTCGTTTTGTTCTCGACATTGAGCTATCGTCGTTTACGATACGTAAAAGGTTCGCTTCTTTTCCGGCTGTTGTAGTCTGCATCAGCGACGATTCCACAGGATTAAATCCGGCTCTCCCGGGTACAAGTGTGCTTCTCGGCTTTTTCGTATCTCTGTATCTTTTCTGAGCACGAAAATTTTCCGTTCGCTCGGTGCACAGTTGAAAAATTAAATGAAACAGTGTCGTCGTCGTCGTCGTCGTCGTGATACGAGGGCGAATCGCGTTGGCGCGCAAAGATTGATAGTCCTGGTGAAAAGTATTCTGCGCCAGCGAGTTCTTGAACTCTCATCCCGAACATTCTCGTACGAAAGATTCAATTCGACTCGAAATGCACCGTCGAGGAATTTCCTGCTCGGAGAATATTTCCGATGAATTTATTTACTGTGGAAGGAGATCGCGTTTGACATTCGAGCTTGCGGCGAAAAATCGTACGATAAATTCAACAATTATTAATTTAAGAGGGGAGATACTTTTAGGCGAGGAAAAAATTGCTGATTTTCATGATTTTTTTTTAACGCCTTAGGCCACAATAACAGGCATAAAATTATGTGCGAATTTGACAATTTTTTTCGGATGAAAAAAAGATTCACTCATAAAATTAATTACACGTCTATTTAGTATGAATATCAAACTTATAATTTATTTTTTGATGTACCAAATGGCCGACTACTAATATTTTCTTTTATCTTTTTTTTAGGCGCTCCACGGCGTGACATTTAGCATCCGCAATTTTTTACCTAGAACAAAAAACAAAAATTCTCATCAATCTACATTAGAATACCTAGAGAAGTACGTACGGGATTTAAAAAAATATTGTTTTATTCAAAAGTTGCAGGTACTTGAACTTAAGAAATGAATTTTCAGTGAAGAATTTCCCTATAACTGCTCATAAAAGTAAAAGTTCTCGATTAATCGGAAATTCCGTGCGCACTTCTCTGCGAAATGCAATTAAGAACATAACTTTTAAATTTGGAGTAAATCGAGTGAAAATTGTTGAAGTTGTTTGTCACGCCAATTGGAAAAAAGCTGTTTCGAGAAGTTTCGTGTAGTCGGCCATTAGTACATCGAAAAAAAAACATGTCTAACAGCTTGATATTCATATTAAATAGATATGTAATTAATTTTATGAGTGAATCATTTTTTGATACGAAAAAAAATCGTTAAATTCGCACATGATTTTATACTCGTTGCTATGGCCTAAGGCCTTAAGGAATGATTACTTCACTAATTTTTAGACCTAGCGTATGTTTGAAAAATAATTAGGGGTTCGAAAATAATTTCTTTCGATATCGAAGAAGCGCCTCCGAAGATCGAAAAATCATTCAACGAGAAATGGCGATCAGGAAAAATTTCACAAATCAGCGAACACGAGACGTTATATCCGGAATGTGGAATCGGGATTTTTTTTCGCGCAGAGAGCCGCATCGATGCATCGCGGTTAATTAGATTTATCCCTTACCGAAGCTTCCCGGTCGATGGGCGAGGCGCCGCGACGCTTATCATCGCCACATTTCATTGGATTTTACGCCTGAAAACTTTAAGACAGCTGTCCCCATTGACCACCCGCGTGCTCTTTCTATCGCCCTCACTCTTCCTTTTCATCGTACTTTTTCGATGTGCATGGCGCGCGGGTTTTGCGATTCCGCGATGCACGAACGAGTCACGGTGGTCGCGATCCAATGGAGGATCGGATTACAGGAGCATCCGCTCCAGTCGTCATCGACTTCGATCGTTCATCGACGTAATAATACAGAGCTTGGGATTGTCGTGCAACGACCAGTGGCGGTTTGTGCCGTTAGCATTATCCAATTGTTATTATTGTTATTTGTATTTATAATTACGGCCTTATATTTATTGTATTTGCAATAGTCTTTTCGCGCTATTATTATTATTATCATTATTATTTGTATTCATATTTTTGAATTCAGGATGTTTATATTTGCAATAATTTCGTCAACCAATTCTTTTTTATCCAAATTTTCAACGGTTATTGCATTTTTGATAGATTGGTCGAGCTCTTAATATTATTATTTATATTTATATTTTCAGTTTCGTATTTATTATAGTTACAATGATCACGTCGAGAAATTGTTATTTTATTTATTTATGATTCGGGCCTCGATTTTATTATATTTTCAATAGCCTTGTCGAACTATTATTATTATTATTATTATTATTATTATTATTTGTTTGTGGTTTTATATTTATTATTTGTGCAACAATGTCGTTAGGCAACTTTTTTTTTGTATGTGAAATTTCCGCCTCACATTGATTATATTTTAAATAGCCTCGTCCAGCTCTTATTATTACTGTTTGTATTTATAATTGATGTTTGATCTTTATTACTTTTGCAATGATCTCGGCGAGCAATGATTTTTCGAATTTCTAATTTGGCCTTGCGTTTATTATATTTTGAACAGCCTCGTCGACCTCTTATTACAATGATTATGTGTATTCATAATTTCAGGCGTACATTTATTATATTTTTAGTAGCCTCGTCCTGCACTTATTATTATTATTTGTAGTTATAATTTCAATTTTATGCTCATTATTTTCGCAATTATCTCGTCAAACAATTGTTGATTTTGGTAGTTGTAATTGCAACCTTATATTTACTACATTATTAATAGCCCCGTCAAGCTATTGTTGACTTTAATATTTATAGTTTTGGAATATCCATTCTTTGCTGTCAAAATCTGAAACAATTCATGAAAGCAGTATTCAGCACGTACTTGCAAATAAAATTCCGGGACGGAAAAATCGTCTAAATTTCTTTTTAGTTTCATTGTTTGAGCTCCTTAATATGAATATCTAAAAGTAAACGTATGATCTACGTACAGTGGTAGATACATTTTTTTCGATTATTCACTTCCGCCTAAGGGCGGCTCGTGGAACTCGAAAATCGTCAAAAAAAATGTGTAATCTAGTTTTTCGAGCTTCCTCGTGTAAATATCAAAAGAGTAAATATATTGCGATTTACGTACATCGGTGGACACAATCTTCTCGATTTTTCACGTCCTCTTAAGGGTGATTCACGTAGTTGATTATCAAAAATTGTGAGTAAAAAAAAGAAAATTTCGTTGCATCGCAACCATGGAAACTTGAACATCACGATTCCCTCTACCAAATTTCAACCCTCTAACAAACACCACATTTACTTGCAAACGCTCTTACAATCCAAAATGTTAAAATTTCAATTCACCGTCAAAATGATCCTCGTACCTCACAAGCTTCCCTCCAACACGTGAATGCTAGTCTGACCGAAAAATTCCGGTACTCTTCCAGCCGCATGCCCTTTCCCACCCCCCGTATCATCACCCACGAACAAATTAGGGAAACGAGTACAAAATTGTCCCAGCGGTTGGAGAACACGTGTACGCGAGAAAATGAAAGCGCGGAGTGAGCGTGGGGTGACTGCAGCCCTCACACGCAAGTAAGTGTAGCATCCCCATCCCCTGTACACCCTCGCTTTTCTTCTGTTCTCTCCCTGGCCGATTCCCGAGCGCGTATTCATTTTTATTAACCGACGTTTCTCCCGTAATAAAATCCCGCGCAATCTTCATAGAATCTTTGTTGAAATACGCGGTTTATCCAGTGTGCGTTTCCCCATATATATGGATACATATATAAACATGAATGTATGTGTGTATGTGTGTTATATATGATATTGAGGTTGGCCGAGAGGCCTTTGAGTCTCCTACCCTCTCATCCTCATATATATATATATATATGAATAGTTCGTTTCCTCACTTCTCGTGGCGAGTGTGCGGGGTGTAACAACACACACCCTCGTCATCAACTGCATAGAGCAGGACGCGTATATTCATCCGTGTGGACGGGTAGAGCGTTTCGCACACTTCTGACAGACGCATGAGTTTCATTCCTTCTCTCTCTCTCTCTCTCTGGCTCCTTCTCTCTATACATGGTACATTCGTATGCTGCTATCGACCAAAAGGCCCTGGCCTGAATTGATTTGAGGCATAATCCGATGAGGCTTACGCCTCTGTGGGCCTCAATGAGGGTGTACGCGATCTGCCATGGAAAAAGAGCGATCAGAGAGAAAGAGAGAGAGAGAGAGAGAGAGAGGGAGAGAGAGAGTTGGGTGTGTGACGGTAGGATATAAAACCTGATGGCCGATAACAACCGTACGCTCGCCCCTCAGCCAGAAGAGGCCGAAGCATATACATCGGCAGAGAAACTACCCGCTACTGTATCCCCTCGCTATTCACTCCCTTCTCCGGACACAAAAGCTGTGAGTGGTTCTCGTTTTATTGGAACCATACATGGATATGGATAGGGGCAGATATGTGTATATATATATATATATATGTATATATAGCTGAAAAGATGATTTTGAAGACATTCGACTGGGAGAGTCTTCCTCAAAACGGATGTCCTGATAGTCAACCCTCCACGGATACTCCGGGCTCAAACTATCATTTCCCTATGAGATATCCATGGAGGATAGATCCGCATGTGTGCAGCATCCTACACATTGAAAGAGAAACGTGATCGATAAGAAACAGAAGGCTCCAGCCATCATCACTCCCCAGGGGTTGAATGGGGCAAGTTAGGTCGCTAAGTTCCTCAGCTTAGTCTGGCTAAGCATGGCGATTTACGCATGCAGGTACGACGAAAAAGGCGAATGTACGAACGCGTTGATAGTGGGTGAGCAGTCGTGAACGTGTAGAAGAAACAGACCGAAGGCAGAAGAATGAGAAGCTCTCAGAGCCGGATGTCGGAGTGAGCTTTCGCTGATGGCCTGACAATATGCGATCTGCCTCCATCCCCGTCTTCGCTTCTCGAATATTTCGTCCCTCCTTCCAGTCCCGCATCTCTCGGCCAGAATTTACTTATCCCCTTTGCAATAACACTTCTGTGATTCCTTGTCGCGTAACTCCGAGAGTCGTAAGACGGGAGATCACCTCATCTCCTTGGTCGGCAAGTAAGGATGGGTGTCTCTAGGCAGTGTGTGCGCGCCGGGGTTGGAGAGCGGAACCGATCGTCTCATTTGCCGAGCATCTCATCATCCGCGTAATATACCGAGAACGGATATGAACAATCTGCGGATCGATCGATCGATATCCTTATTACGGGCTTTGATAGGGAAACCGGCAATACGGAGGGGCAAATCCGTGGCGAACGACCTAACTGTATGTGTACCGTGTGTTCGGTTTCCTGGAGAGAAATAGCTTCATTGCGGTCGCTACGATGGTGAGCATCCCAGTCCTCAGATATCGCCCGCGTTGCTGCCACATTTTTACCTCTACACGGAATATCTTTTTGTTCTGGACTTGGTGGTGATCATTTGGACCGTTGGACCGGGAATGTCGATTGCCCGGACCACGGCTGGTCCGGGCTACCAATGATCCTGGATGATGGGAATAACGGTTCTGTTGTCCGTTTGTAATCTGCGGAAATTCGAGCACCGTGGAGATACTTGGCGTCGTCCAATTGAAGTAATGTCATCCAATCGAAGTACTTGCTCTGATGAACGTGGAGGTCATCAGCGATGGAGATTCGCGAGGAACATCTTTGACTTTCGGGGAGCTGGCTAGCCCAGACAGATGATGTTTGATTGATTGGACAATGAGAATGAGGACGAATCTGACTCCAGGAAGGATAAGCTGATTAAGGACACCAGCTCCAAAGGTGCCGCAACGTTTTTGCACGTGTCCTCGAATCATGGCGAACTTTGGATCTTGTGACACGCAAGTGCCATTTGTACATCGCTTGTTACTCCGTTTGGTGGACCGGCAAAATCGTATCAGCGAAATTGGACAAAAGGCGACGATGCGAGCATGGCTCTGACTGGAAACAACGGACATTCATCCGACATCATACCGGTCGTTCTTCTCGTTTCTGTTTTTCATTTTCCCGAAATAGGACGTCTCGGATACGCCGTTAGGCCAGGTGATTATAACAGTGCCGAGTTATTGGTTCACCCAATTCCGTCGAACTGCCGTGTCCCTAGACACGAGAAACGGACACGTTGGACGCCTTGTGCTATTGGCCATCACCACATCTGCTTATTTCCAGGCCCTTGAGGCGCTACATCTATCTAGAGGGCCGAAAACAATTGTCGAATTCCGATTTTTTATCTGGGAAGCGGTTGGTGAAAAGGGAACGCATCTTTTTTTTAACACAAAGGTACATGAATTGAGAGCCTTAAAAAATACAAAAAAACAACAAAAACATGACGGATGATAAAAAAAAATTCGTGACGTTTGGCGGTGGACATTCTCCAACTCAAACGGTCCATCCAAAGTCTAAAAACCAAACGGGTTATTCAAGTTAACAATAAAAACGAGTCGTTGACGATCGTCGATTTTTTTAATCAATTTTTTTTTAACTATGTGACGACAAATTGAAACTCGAGCATCCACAATATATGAAAAAGTCGTCGTTTTTACATAACTATCGAAAAATGAAGATCGATTTTGGAATAGTGAGATCGTTAACGACCTTCAAATGTTTTTTATCGTATGTCCTGTAAATTTGGTACCGATGCTTCAAATGATTCTCGAGATATCATGTCCACCCACCACGATAGTTCGCACGTGGTTAAATTAGTATACGTAAGCTGAGATCAGCAGTACTAGTGGTTTTTTGCCATTGGTATATTTATATAGAAATATACAAATGGCACAAAACCACCATTACCATTCAGTCTATGTAAAATGTATATAAAGAATTGTATATATTTATGGAAAAACCCAAAAAAATTATAAATATATGATCTTTTCTTTTCATGGATATATACAATTCTTTGTATGAATTTCACATAAGTAATTTTTATATAATTTTCTTCGTTCTTATATTCATATGCATGAAATTTTCAAGGATGACATATTATCCATGAAGATTATATGGCCATTTCTGTATAACATCTTCACATATTTATCAATATATTAATATAAAAATATACAATTTAACTTTATATAATTTGTCAGTTCTTGTACGCAGTCACATAAGGTTCTCAACGACTATATAAATTATGTAAAGATTTTATATGTTCATTTCCGTATAAAATCTTCATAGATTAATTTCTATACAATTTTTATAAAAACTTCATAACAGAATTTCACCTGGGGATCCACCAATGTAGCCCGTTAACATTTCGAACCGAGTGGTTGGTTAAGGCTACAGGACGATCCCTGGAATGACCTCCATAGTTGCGTTCATCCAAAAATAATTGAAAAAATCGGGGTCTCAATAAAAATGAGTCCAACGACGATGAGCTACTATGAGGACGGTCCTCGCACTCATATGTCTTCAACCCCACAATTTCCCATTTATGGGTGTTCTGTTATGGCAGTTACGAACGATCCTCTTATCTTTTCGCAACCATTTTCGATAATACAGTTCGGATATCGAATGAATGGAATACCCATGAGGGACGGTCGCGGGGGGAGGGGGTACAGAGGAAAGCGATGGCAAAGCAAGAGCGAGCGAGAGGCGAGCCACGAGATCAGAAAGCTCTTGATATTTATGCGCAATAAAAGTCCAGTACGTCGAAGGGCAACGCTCGAGTCAAGGATGACGACCGGACATCGTTTTTCAGGCTGGGGTCTGGGTAGATGGAGCGAATTGACCAAAATCCGGATACCGAGACCACCTCGCACTCCATACACGCTGTATCGTATATAATGGCTTTTTCTCTCTTCGCCGCACATAGTCGCGCCTCTGTCTCACCCTCGCGCCGAACGAGGCTCGGCTGCCTTCAAGCCAGGCCTCCTCTTTTCTATCTCGATGGCATTTATGATCGCCGAAGTGACCGATTTACTTACAATGGACACGCGGTAACCGAAGGAAGGCGGGATTTCATGTGTGTACGTGTGTGTTGTCCGTGTACGTATACCGACGCCCAGGAGACTCGTCACATCAAAGAATCCAATCGAGTCTCGAGATTCTCGGGTCTCCTTTGTACGGTCGAGATCTGAAACGGTCGTGGCTTTTTTTCGCTCCCCTGAGTCTCTCGTCTTTTTTTAGACGGTTCATAAAATCGTTATGGTATAGGTAATTAATGGAAGTTTGGACTGCCAGCTCGTGCGTTTGAATAATAATCATCATCAATACCAACATATTTTAGACAATATAATATTATAATTATATATAATTATAATATTTATATATAGGATATTATAATATTATTATATAGTTTATATATATATTTATATATAGTAATATAGTATTTAATTATAGTAATTATATATAATTATAATAATATTATAATTATAATCTATATATATATATATATAGATTATAATAATACTATACAGTTATAGTATTATATATATATGAGGTATTCCACGTGAATCCGGTGGACTTTTTCCCTGAACCCCGCCAATTATATATAATTATAATAATATTATAATTATAATCTATATATATATATATATATATAGATTATAATAATACTATACAGTTATAGTATTATATAGATATGAGGTATTCCACGTGAATCCGGTGGACTTTTTCCCTGAACCCCGCCAATTCGATTTTTTTAAATCTGATTCCATTGGATCTAAAAGACTGAGTGATTTTTTTTACATTTTTCAAAATAACCCTTAGTTAAAAAAATTTGTTTTTTTTTCCGAAAAAAACAACGCCCTGAGTTAAAAATGTGAAAAAATTCCCAAAAATGGATAATTATATGTGAAAATTTTCAAGCTATCACCCGCAGTGGAAGTATAATTTTTTCGTTAGCAGTCAAAAAGTTCTGGTATTGATTTCAATTGAAGTCCTCTTCAGCACAGAAAAAATCATACGTCCACTACGGGTGATAGCTTGACAATTTTTATAAATAATCACGCATTTTTGGGAATTTTTTCAGATTTTTTAATCGGGGCGTTTTTTTTCGGAAAAAAATGTTGACTGAGGGTTGATATGAAAAATGTTTATAAAAATCAGGGTCTCTTTTAGAGTCAATGAAATCATATAAAAAAAATTAATCGATTTGGCGGGGGTCAGGGAAAATGTCCACCGGATTCACGTGGAATACCTTATATATATTCTAATAATGCTATAATAATGATAATAATATAACAATAACAATGCTGATATCATAATGTTAATAATCACAAAAAAATCGTTTGATAATGATATGTGACCCACTTTTTATGGAAAAAATGTGTGTAAAGGATCGTTTTATAAAATTATGATGAGTGTATAGGCCATAATAATAATAATGAAGTTATGTTAAAAATAAAATAATATCATAATGTAAATAATAACACCAACAATTATTATTATTATTACGACAATAAAAACAATAACAATTTCATATCAATAATAAGTAACCAACCGTTTATCGGAAAAAATGGGTGAGAAGAATAGTTTTTCTAAATAATGATTGGTGTTAATGCCACAATAATATAATGATATCTCAATATGATTAATAAAATAATATAATGTTAACCCCTTGTACTCGAGAGGTGACTCTCGCTCACTACTTACTATCGGAGCGAAAAAGGCCTCGAGTGCAAGCAAAGCGTTGATAATAACAAAAACAACAATAACAATCGAATAATAATAAACAGTGACCGACTTTTTATAAAATAATATGTCTCCAAAGAATAATTTTATGAAATAATGATCATTGTAAATACTATAATGATAATAATATCATAATGTTCATAATAAAATTAAAATAATACTATTATAATGTTAATAATAACAACAAGAAAAATGATTGTTCTTATAGAAGCAATAAGAATAATAATACCAATAACAAGTGATCGTATTTTTGTTAAAGAGAAAAATTGTGTGCAAGTATTGATTTGATAAAATACGTACTTTTTTCGTACATTCTTTTTCCGAAATTCGTATCGCGACAAGGGTATATTGTTCCGAATAAATTTCATCAGGGGCGCGGAATGTGATATTTATCGTTGCAGCCCAGTACAAGTCAAACACACAGCTTCGAATACTCAAAATTGAAGACATCCATACAACTTTATCGTTACGGTGTTAAAAATTCAATACCTCCCTTAGAATATTTCACAACATAGTTTCCACGTGTTGTACTAATGTCAAATGGAGTGT